>JADBJO010000199.1:10000-25000 GCA_016801955.1 Conus betulinus
AACACATCTACCAGTCTTTTCACATCGTTGTTTCACAAAAATTGAATCACAGAACTGACTTTTTCAGTTTTCGAAAAATTTTATACAAATCTAGCCATTAACATACAGGTCTGGTTTCCTACTTGGTCTGTGGTCAGGGTGCGTGAGTGTGTGTTGTGTGCATGTGTTTTGAAGTAAATTTCTGTAAAAATTACATCACCAGCAGTCCACACACACACACACACACACACACACACACACACATGCACACACACACACACACACACACACATGCGTGCACGTGCACACACACACACACACACACACACACACACACACACACACACACACACACAACACACACACACACACACCACCACACACACACACACACACATGCACACACACACACACACATGCGTGCACGTGCACACACACACACACACACACACACACACATGCGTGCACGTGCACACACACCACACACACACACACACACACACACACACACACACACACACACACACACACACACACACATATACATATGAAATTTTAAGATAAAAAAAAAAGCCTCCCAAGACTTCCTTTTTACTGTTGCAGACATTTTCTGTGTAACTAGTCCCCTGAAAACCATAGACTGTCAGATGCAGGAAGTGACCGTCACATTGAGTATCATGGTGAAAATGAAGCCGCTCATGCTTTTAATTCTTTGTTTCTTAGGTTCATTCTCTCTCTCTCTCTCTCCCTTTCCCTGTGAATGTGTACATGTGTGTGTGTGTGTGTGTGTGTGAGTGTGTGTGTGTGTGTGTGTGTGTGTGTGTGCGTTGGTGTGTGTGTGTGCATGTGTGTGTGCATGTGTGTGTGCATGTGTGTGCAGGTTTGTGTGCATGTGTGTGTGAAGTAATCCCTCTCACATTTTTTTCCCATTCATTCATTTTTCATCAGCATGGTTTTGCAGTTCAGCCAAAACTTTCAAAACAACAAGTACTGTCACATCAAAGACCATAAAATCTGTCAAATCTAAAAAAATATATTTCAATCAATAAAATCATCTTAAAATGCAATTCACAGAGCATTCAATCATTGAGATCATAAACCATACAGTCCCTAATCACCCACCCTGCTGCAGCAGTCAGCATCATGTGTTGTGGGCTGCCAGGTCGTGGGTTTGCATCCCATCAAACATTCACAGACATCAGATTTTTGTGGGATTTTCGGGTCCCTGACCACCTCCTACCCAGTGGAGTCTGCTGTGGAGTGACAGGGAAAGACAGGACTCACACAGTCCCCTGTCATCCACTGCGGCAGGTAAGGCTCTGTGAGCATTACCCACATTTCCTGGCCAGCACAGCATTGGGCTATGTCACCAAGGCCTGCCCCATGCCCCCACACAGTATGAAGGGAAAGCGTACAGCCCTGTCATGCAGGCTCTGGCCAAAGTGGAAATCCACTGCCTCATTTCCACCATGCTCATTGATCATCACTCAAAAAGACAAAACAAACAAACAAAGATTAGTGCCACTGAACTCCTTGGGAGAGAGCAGTATGGGCAGAGCTGAAGGCCCAGCCGTCACACTGCTCCCTTCCACATTCACTTTTCTTTTCTCTTCTTTTGTCATTTCAACTTCCTGAAAAAAAAGAAAAAATGTAGACGACACATACACGACCCCTCCAAACCCCATCCCCACCCTCATCCCCCCTACCTTACCCACCCTTATACTAGTGGCAAAGAATGATACTGCAGAAGCAGAACTGACAGGCAGAATGGACAGGTGGGGCCCATCACCTTGCTCACTGTCAAACTGCCAACAGCTCTGTCAGAATACTGCTCTCACAAAACCACTGGCACTGAGACATGGCCATCACCTTGCTCACTGTCAAACTGCCAACAGCTCTGTCAGAATACTACTCTCACAAACCACTGGCACTGAGACATGGCCATCACCTTGCTCACTGTCGAACTGCCAACAGCTCAGTCAGAATATTACTCTCACAAAACCTGGCACTGAGACATGGCCATCACCTTGCTCACTGTCAAACTGCCAACAGCTCAGTCAGAATACTACTCTCACAAAACCACTGGCACTGAGACATGGCCATCACCTTGCTCACTGTCAAACTGCCAACAGCTCAGTCAGAATACTACTCTCACAAACGACTTACACCGAGACATGATTGACAGTAAGCAGGTAACAGATTAGGGCAGCTAAAAAGAAATGACATATAGACAGTTTGGTTGATTCACATACACATATTGTCTATTCATTAACGTTGATGACTACAGACTCAAAAATGAATGTGAATAATACTGCACAATGATCAGATCATGGTTATCAACCCTCCCCCCAACACACACACACACACACACACACACACACACGCACAAAGACAAATACACATACTTTGTGTGTGCATGTGTACGTTTTGTGTGTGCATGCTTATGTGTGTAAGAGAAAGAGAACAGTTGAGGAGACTTTCATTACATGCAACAGCTGACTGTCTGTGCCATAGGGGCAATAAAGCACAGAAAAAGGCAGAAACACAAAGAGCACAGAACACAAAAGGGACAACAAAGACCAGAAAAAGGCAGAAACACAAAGAGCAACAGAACACAAAAGGGACAACAAAGACCAGAAAAAGGCTTGTAACACACAAAGAGCAGCAGAACACAAAAGGGACAACAAAGACCAGAAAAAGGCTGAAACACAAAGAGCAGCAGAACACACACTGGACAATAAAGACAAGGGAAAAGACAGAAATACAAATGACAGAACACTAAATCTCTAGCCCACGGTTTCCATCATGATACCATTTGAATGAAAATCTCACTCCACCCTATCTCCCATCCCTTCACTCTTCCTCCTCTCTTCTTGTCTCTAGTTCACCAACAGGCAGAGAGAAATATGAAAGGGGAGGGAGGTGGGAAATGATAGAGATGATTTCCATAAGAAAAATTTCCATTTGTCCTCATTAACATAATCATATTTACCTCCAAGAATTTGTATGATTGAGTCACAATACCTTTGCACCGTGCCTCAAAAGTTGCAGAAATGTTACTCAAACACAAGATATTAAACAGTGAGGAAAATAGAAATTTTGTGTCATTTCTCAGTAAAAGCACAAGCCTGTTTTACAAGTTCGACATCCTGTTTCTCTCTTGTATTCATCAACATCACTACTACGATCTCCAAGTCAGCATATATCAACATCACCACTATGATCTCCAAGTCAGCATATCAACATCACCACTACGATCTCCAAGTCAGCATATCAACATCACCACTACGATCTCCAAGTCAGCATATCAACATCACCACTATGATCTCTTAAGTCAGCATATCAACATCACCACTATGACCTCCAAGTCAGCATATCAACATCACCACTATGACCTCCAAGTCAGCATGATTACACCTCCAGTCTGCTCCCTTGACTTGGCTCTGACTCTGAGACACCTCTACATTCACTAACACATAGTTTCAAGAAAAAAAAAAAAAGGGAGTAGGAGGAGGGAGGGGAAGGGGAAGGGGTACTGACCGTGTTTGACAAAAAAAAAGCTTCACAATCCTTCATTTTAAAACTTGTCACTGTTAACACCATACTAGAATCAAAAATCAATTAAAGCAAGAAAACTTACCCTCTATTGCACAAAATCTGATCACTCTCAAGCACAGAAAAGTCAACAAAATACATTTAAAAAAACCCTACCTATTGCACAAATGAAAATGATTGCCAACAATAACATTATGTAATGTTGTTCCCATCAGCCACATAAAAATGTACATTTAAACACTACATGGAATAAGTTTTTTGTGCAGAGATACACAATGACCTATTCACAGATATGTTTTCTTTTAGGACTAAAGAGCGAAGTATTGAAAACCAATGTAACTCTACATCATCCATCACATCTTTGTTTACGATCTCTCCACACCTCTGATATTAAATGTTGTAATAATATCACCTTTCATCTTTGTTTACCATCTCTTTACACCTAGGATATTAAATGTTGAAACAATATCACCTTTCATCTTTGTTTACCATCTCTTTACACCTAGGATATTGAATGTTGTAACAATATCACCTATCTTCTTTGTTTACCATTTCTTCACACCTAGGATATTATGTTGTAACAATATCACCTAACAACCCACACAGACATCAAAAACTGAAGAAGAATCAACAACTTTCATTTGAGCAGAAATAATCAACATGTTGGATTTGTAAACAAGATTTGTAATGTACAATTCACTCAAAAAAATAGACATGAGAGATGAACAAAATAAGAAAAAAGAAAGAAAAAATCATGACTAAAATTTACAAAATAAAAAGAAAAACTTCATTACTATATCTTTTTCTGTTATTGCACCCCATTCTTTAGAAAAAAAAACTAATTATAAGGAACACAAATCATCTAAACTTCATGAAATAAAACAAAAAAAAAAAAATGCACTCCAAACAAGTAACACAGACAGATGTTTTCATGAAAATCTTTTTTTCCTGTTTACAATTACAAAAATGTCGAAGCAGATGTAATTTCAATCTAATACATAGTGTGGCTTTTTTCCCCTGTCTACAAAGGTGGCGAAGCAGATCTAATTTCAATCTAATACATAGTGCAGCTTTTTCCCCCTGTCTACAAAGGTGTCAAAGCAGATCTAATTTCAATGTAATGCAGTGTGTGTAATTTACAGTACAAAGCATAAGACAAGCACCTCTTCATCATGAAAGGAATAGGGGGAAGAAAACCCTTTATGGTCATTGTGCCTATATATGGGAAATTATCAATAGTGTATGACTTGCAGGTTAAAAAAAAAAGGCATGAAGGGTATGAGAGAGAGAGAGAGAGAGAGAGAGAAAGAGAGAGACACAGACAGACAGACAGACAGACAAACAGAGGCAGAGACAGACACAGACACAGACAGGGACGAAGGGAGGGACGGAGAGAGGAATGATGACAGAGACAGACAGACAGACAGAGGCAGACAGAGAAAGGAAAGAGCTTTAGGGATGAGTGAGATCAGTTTCATAAAACTGAAAAAGAAAGACATACCAAATGTGCTGTAATAAGTTGAACACACTGAAAAGATTTTGGTGGTTTTTGTTAGTTTTTGTAACTATATTTTTTCATTCCACATTACTTGTAAGTAAATAACAGTTTGGGGCACACAAAAAACAATATTGTACCATATTAATTCTAAAAGAATGTACAACATATTTCATTTTGATTTTTGTTTTTTTCAATTTCCAATGTAATTTTTCATCATGAGAAAGCAACAGAGCCCCCTCACCTCCCCTCAGTCTCTCCTTCCTCCCCACCCCCTTTCCCTCTCCCTCATCCTTCCACCAATCCTCCCTCTCTCTCTCCTTTCCCAACTTCCTCTCCCACCAGCCCCACCCATTGGCCCTTCTCCACCATCAAAAGGAACCAAACCATAGCATGTTTGTTTGCTTGTTTTATATATATAAAATCAATATAGACACAATGTGCAATATATCCTCCTCTTTTCTTTTTATAATCATAACACACACACACACCCCACTCCATAATTGTAACAGCACATCATAAACATTGAAAGAAAAGCCCATACAATAAAAAAAAAAAAAAAAAATAAAAAAATCTTTCAACACTGGAAACAAGTCACTCCACAGCTCAGAACAGCCCATTATATGGAAGAAAAAAAGACCATTTTTATGCATTCAAAGCGGCAGCCATTCGATTCACGAATCAAACAGCTGTTTCTGTGCACTGACCAAACGCCTGTCAGTGCAAGCACTTTGCTCCCAAATTCAATCTGTTATGTGCACTGAAAAAAAGACCATATGCCCTAACAGTGAAAGCACATCACATCCTAGTTTAGTCTACTATGTGTAAAAAAAAAAAAAAAAAAACATATGCCTTAAGAATGAAAACACATCACTCCCTAGTTCAGTCTACTATAAGCACTAAAAAAAACAAAAAAAAAAACCCCAGACCATATGCCTTAACAGTGAAAACAACACTCCCTCATTCAGTCTACTACGTGTACTGAAAAAAAAAAGACCATATGCCTTAACAGTGGAAGCAAATCTCTCCCTAATGCAGTTCAGAAAATGCACTGAACAACAGACCATATGCCTTTACAGTGGAATCAAATCATTCAGCAATTCAAACAGCCCAGTGTGTGTGCACTGGGAAAAAGATCATGTACAAAGTGGTAGTAAGTCTCTCCATAATTCAAACAGCTCTTTCTGCACTGAAAAAGACTAAATGCCTTGATGATGGGAGAACATTACTCCATAATTCAAACAGCTCGTTAAGTGTGATGAAAAACAAGACCAAACACCGTAACAGTGTCTGCCCAGAAAGACCAAATGCTTAGCTCTTCTATCCAATAAACATGAACACATGTGGCCCCTGCATCCAACAATAATAGACTGGGTGTCCATCTTGGTCCAAATCAAGCACATTAAACCCTTTTTCCATGCATAAATCATCAGTACAGTGGGAGTACTTTGAATTCATACATTTTTGTATCATGTGGTGCTTTGAGCGGTTGAATTTTGAATGATCTTAGTGGCCTGACATCGTGAGTTATATGGAGTAACATTACAGTGGGGCATGTGTTAAGATAAAATCCCAGTGGTGATGATGGCAAATAGCTCTGAAGCTATGGATTTACAAGTTATATGAATTTCACATTGTTGAATAAACAAACACTTAAACAATGACAAGGCCAAGTTTTGCTTGCATTTAACCACAGATATGATAACACATCTGTCCGAATACAACACACTGAAGTGATGAAGGATCTGTTTAGCCCTGATCTGTCAAAGAACCACATATCACTCAAAAATCAAAAAATATGGTGAAAATATCATTTGTCACTGAAAAAACTATTTCTGTTGCTGTGTGCCCTTTTCATGTGCTGATCCAGAGTTACGACAGTTTTAAGCAGCCCTGATATTGGAACTGAACTACCAAACCAGTCCAAGCTGGGAGGATTGCACAGCCAGCCATAATGTGAGGGATGAAAGTGTGAACAGGGGAAGCAGGATGACTGCTATTCAAACAGTCCATGATACACATGTAAAAGAAAAGACCAAATGGCTTACGAATGGCATCAACTCACTCCATGCGTCTAACAACCTAGTATGTATATTTCAATGGGGGGAAAAACATATGCCTTAACAGTGGAAACTAATTATTCAATTAATTCACCATTGTGTGAAATACAAGAAGACCAAATGCCATCAGTGGCAGCAAACCACCTAATAATTCCAACATTCCAGTATATGCAGTTAAAAAAAAAAAAAAAAACAGCGTTCTCACTTCCCTGGGTTCTGAGCTAAAGGCAGACTGTGGAGACAACATCATCACAACCATAGTGTGCACACTGGAACTCCTCGATAACGGCCTCGGAAAATGAACTTTGGTCTCAGATGATGGAAAAGGTTTTTCAATGGGTTGAAATTTTACTGCAGAGAAAGAAAAAAAGAAATGTTAAAGGAGTTTTCAGGGGGAGGGAGTAGTGGGGAAAGGGGGGGCAGGAAAGGGGGAGGAAAACGGGGAGGGAAGGGAAGGGGGAGAGGGATGTGAGGGAGCCTGGGAGAGTTCTATTGGAGAGGTTAAAGTGATAGGGCTTTGTGATCAGCTTTTATCAGCAAATGTGCCATCAATGTCAACAGTCACACAAAACACACAGTTTTCATGTCAGCACCAACAATGGACGTATCCAACAGGTCAACAAACGGACTGTACTTTGTTTTGTTTTTCATTTTCCATGTCAGCCTGCATGTTGTCCCTGAGATCCCCCGTCCCTGGAGGACTGCTGCTTTCTCCCACGAAGAGAGGCAGATGTCTGCACACAGCTCATCCTACTGTCACACAACTGTCAGTTGGTTACAAAAAAAAAAAAAAAGAAGACATTTGAAAACTGCTGTACAGAGGTCGTGGGGGTTACTGATGGATGAAGTGACTGGTCAGAAATTTAAAACAAATCGGACCAATCTGATTAGCACAAAAATGACTTTGGGGTAACTTCTTTTGCTAATTTTTTCGTCGTTGAACAATCTGATGGAAAAAAAAAAAAAAAAAAAAAGGACGGCAGATTTTGTACTGGTGTAAAAATATCATTCTGCATCATCATGCATTTATTCTTTTGAACTAGAGAGTGAAATCGCAGGCCCAGGGCACAGAAACATGAGCACTTTACTGTTATCACTATGGATCCACAGTCACTCCATGGCTGTGTTCATCTGACTGACAAATAGCTTGAGGCAACAATCACATTCATTGGTCAGATGTCTAGGTAAACAATAATAAAGTTACATGTAACAGTTCTAACATGGTACAATGTGTGTGCTTTTATTGGATTATTTCCATTCTTTTTGTTTGACTTGCAAGGCACTGTCTTTGAAAGAGCACAATTATAACCCACAAAAAAAATTTTTATAATCCAACTTAATAACCTTGTGGAACAGGAGAGAAGAAGCAGCTAGGTATCCCACTATATCGGTGGTTTGCAAACAGGCTGGTCATTGCAATGCATCCCACTAAATGGTGGTTGAATGGGAACAGGCATTGCAATGTATCCCACTAAATGGGTGGTTGCAATGGACTAAATGCGTGGTTTGAATGGGCTGGTCATTGCAATGTATCCCCTAAACTAAATGGGTGGTTTGAATGGGAATGGGATCATTGCAATGTATCCCACTAAATGGGTGGTTTGAATAGGCTGGTCATTGCATTGCAATGTATCCCACTAAATGGGTGGTTTGAATGGGCTGGTCATTGCAATGCATTCCACTAAATGGGTGGTTTGAATGGGCTGGTCATTGAAATGCATTCCACTAAATGTATGGTTTGAATGGGCTGGTCATTGCAATGTATCCCACTAAATGGGTGGGTTTGATGGGCTGGTCATTGCAATGCAATGCATCCCACTAAATGGGTGGTTTGAATGGGCTGGTCATTGCAATGCATCCCACTAAATGGGTGGTTTGAATAGGCTGGTCATTGCAATGTATCCTACTTGAGCACTCAGAGCAGGACCATTGCACCATTGCACTTAAGGAATGTTTGAACCCTGACTGGTCAAAAAAATTCTTGGTCAACCTCTCACCATATTTACTATGGTCCCATCAGTTTAAATTTAAAAGAGAGAGGGAGAGTATGGAAGGAAGGAACATGACACTTGAGAAAGAGGACAGAGACTGAAACACTTAAGGAAGAAACTGGTCAAAAAAAGTCAACCTCTCAAGAACTATGGTCCCATCAGAAATTTTAAAAGAGAGAGGGAGAGTAAAGGAAGGAAAATGCAAAAAAACAGAGACTGAAAGACAAGAAAAAAAAGAAAAAAAAAAAAAAAAAAAAGGAAAGGCAAAAAAAAAAAAAAAAAAGACCGAAAGGTAACCATTTCATTTTGTAGTGATGAAAAGTGCATGACATGCCTTCACAAATGCTGTGTAGGATGACTGGAGCATATGATGCAACTCAAGGGGTAACAAACACACCTCTATTCCCAATAGGAATGGTGTCAATCCACACATGACATACACAACTTCAACCCACATTGCATACTGACTTCCAGTGACAACTATTGAGCTTCAGCCAAATGGCTGAACACTATCTAAAAATTCTATGCTAACTGTTAATAAGTTCAAAATCACCAATTATACATGCCCCCCAAATCTGACACAGCAGTGTACACAAAGCAAGACATGTCACCTGCTGCACCTCACCCCTAGAACACACCTAGGATGACTTCAATCCAAGGAGTATTCTGTTCTGTGTTCTGAACTCAGGAATACGTATAACATTACCATTAACGTTACCATTTCCACACGTCTTTTTTTTTTTCTGGGACTCTGGATTTGTTAGCACAACATTGTTATCACTTTCTGTTCATTCTGCAGAGACGAAGTTTCATTGCAACAAAGTTATTAAAGACAGCAACAACAACAAAAAACTTTGTCCTCTGCCTTTGAATCCTTTCTCAGCACAGCTTCTTTGTCATACCTCTTTACATTATTTTGACAGCTACCAATACATAACAGCCTGACATACCACACTTACCAAGCATACAATGTACCCCCCCCCCCCCCCCCCCCCCCCCCCTCAATACAAGTCTCTCCCAGGTAAAAGAAAAACAAGGAAAAAGAAGTAAATTCACAGAGCAGGAAAAAGAAGTAAATTCAAGAAGGAAAACGAAGTAAATTCACAGCAAGGAAAAAGAAGTAAATTCACAGAGCAAACAACTATATACAACTACAAGCTTTGTAAAGCTTTTTGCATTCTTCCTCCTCCTCTTCCCCAAATCTTCGCCCCTTCTTTCTTTCAAGCAAAAAAAAAAACCCTGCCTCAACAAAATTAGCGTCAATGAGTTTGAAGCACCGGTTAAAGTATGTACAAATATTAACAAAAAAAAAAGTCTCAGGAAGAAAAAAAAATTTGCATAAAAAAAAAAAAAAACAGAAACGAAAACAAAAACAAAAAAAAAAAACCCAGGACATAAATGATGTTAACAATTATAAGCCAACAGATTGTTATAAAAAAAATGTAAGCACAAACATACAGCATATAAACAATCAGATCATATTGCAAAAGTGAGTATCATGACATAAATCAATTATGAAAGAAAAAAAATGTCAGAAACAGAATGTTTGGGGGGTTTGTTCATTTGTTTGCTTTTTTTTAACAACAACGTCTTATAGAAGTGCAACATTAAAAGCACAATCAAACAGGTCATAACAATTCAAAAGGAGAACAAACATTTTTCCTTTTTTTTTTTTTTTTTTTTTTTTGCAGCAAGAAGAAAAAAAATAAAGAAAAGTAACAGTGCTCCCTTCAAAGCAACACACTAACAAACAAACATTCTTGCAATAACAACAGTCTGATAGAAAGCAAACACATAAAAGCAGGTACCATCAGAAAGCGAAAGACTTGGGAATAAAATAGATTTCAGATCAGGAAGATGAGTACAACTGGATCTCTGCACATGAAATCCGATTCTTTTCCAAACAACACGTTATAGCAACACCAATGCAGTACATCCATCGTGTACTTTGTTTCCCCCTCCCCTTCTGTCGTCTGCTCACCACAGTGCAGAAACATTGAAAAATCCCTTGAAACAACAGTGGGTACAATATGGACCACATATGCACTGTACAGACTGACTGCATATTCACTGTACAGACTGACTGGATATTCACTGTACAGATTGACTGAATACACGCTGTACAGATTGACTGGATATACACTGTACAGACTGAATGGATGTTCACTGTACAGACTGACTGAATATACATTGTACAGACTCACTGGATATTCACTGTACAGTTACTATTTCCCGTGGGGTGGTTGAAGAAGATTCTGTATTTTGAAAGCTGCTGCATCAATGCCTTTTACTTTTCCATTCGTGAACAAAGGAATATGAATTGTTGAATGCCAATAGATACCTTTTGAATAAAGAGATATGCCTTTTTTTCTTTTTTCTTAGAGGGTTGGGTGGAGGTAGCGGCCTGAATGACTGATTTATCCATGACATGTCTGAATATGTTATTCAGAATCACTGAATGTATCTGAAGATTCATGTTTCTTCACTTATGTTTTTTCTTTTTTTTTTTTTTTTTTTTTTTATAAGATGATGGAACTACTTAATCCAATTTGTGACATGAATGCAAATTCTCAGGATTGGGTTGTGGGTGGTGATGATGGAGAAGTGGCCACAGAGCGAAGTTATTGTGCAGGTGAGAAGAGGTGAGAAAATGCAGGAGACCCATGTCGGTACATGAAGCACCGAGCTCAGACAGTCCAGAGAAAGCATCCACATCAGCCAAACCAACTGTGATCTTCATTGTTGGCAAAATCACTGTTCACCTCAAAGCAGCTGGTCTGGTCATCGTTCCTTCAACTGCATGGAAAGCAGCTCTAGGAAAACAATGACTAGAACAGAAGAAATGAATGCAGGACAGTGATCCTATAGTTTTCAATCATGAAAAAATTTTCTTATTCACATCAACATCCAACCTCATGTAGAATCTTCACATTCACATCAAAAACCAACCTCATGTAGAATCTTCACATTCACATCAAAATCCAACCTCATGTGGGATCTTCACATTCATATCAAAAACCAACCTCATGTGGGATCTTCATATTCATATCAAAAACCAACATCATGTGGAATCTTCATGTCCACATCAAAATCCAACCTAAAACCACTGGACAGACCAACCCAATGGAAAGCAATGGACAGCATAACAGTTTGAGAACTGGGGAACGGAAGTGGAAAGGGGGAAGGGGGAGGGGGGGGGGGATTATGGGGTTTAGTCCCATCAAAGGCTTGTTAACTAGAATACTTGTTTTTACCCCTACTGACTCCTTCCCAAAGTTGTTGACTGTGCAATGGGCTAAAATGGTAAGATCAGAACTATGCAGTCAAGTTTCATCCACTAATAAGAGAATGTATCTCTCTGACAGTGTTGTTCAAATTTCCTGACCTACACTACAGGTGTCTGTATCTCTCTGGTCAGACTGATCTCAGGATGACATTTTGAAATAAAGTACACAGTACAGCCCTGTCTGTCTCAAAAAGTCTGTGAGCAGATGTGACTATGAAGATTCCACATGAGGCTGTGACGACAAAGCATCCTCTCCATCATCCTCATCCACCCTGACAATCCCAAAAAAGGAAAAGGTCTCTATTTCTTAGGTTCCTCATGCCATGCTCTCCAGTGACCACAACTTCAATAAAACCGCCACTCCCCTACCCTTTATAAACTTATGTTTAGTTCTCAGAATCAGTTCTCAGAATCAGCATGTCCATGCAACCTATCATCTGAAAAGACATGGTGATATACTGGATGCACTGCAAAAGGGGAGCAGGCAGGGGGGTGCTGATTGATAATGACACCATGATGCAAAACTATTACTGTCATCCCAATGTAGCTCAGTAGTTGACCTGGCACCGACTATACTGGATCAAAGAGATGAGAACATGCCTCACTGCCGTTGTGATGACCTGGCACCGACTGCAGCCGGCATGAGCTAGCCACAGCAAAGAATACCTTACTGGGGCAGCCAGCGCACTGAAAAGAAGACACCTGGGGGGCACACT
The DNA here is from genome assembly GCA_016801955.1 of Conus betulinus. Lineage (NCBI taxonomy): Eukaryota > Metazoa > Mollusca > Gastropoda > Neogastropoda > Conidae > Conus > Conus betulinus. Next base: position 23,083 of record JADBJO010000199.1, read on the forward strand.
GCAAAGAAAAAAATCAAAGCCAGCACACCAAACATGACTTCGCTGCCATGTCCAGAAATATTTGGGGAGCACAGACAACAAGACAGGGGGTGTCATGTGATTTGTGTGTGTGAGTGTGTTTCTGAGTGTGTGTGTGTGTGTGTGTGTGTGTGTGGTGGTGGTGTCTCGGTATGTTCAACTTCAAAACATCCCCATGCTTCGCTCCCAGCAATGAAAGCACACAAAGTTGACTTCATTCCATCATACTTCATACACTTGTACAAAATCAAATGTATGAAAGACATGATGGTCTTGCTTTATAATTCTATCTCACCTCAAAACACTTGTCTAGGTTTTTTTTTCTACTCTTGATTAAGAGGTCTGGTGATTTGATGCTGAGGCCAGAACACTCAATGTGAGTTGCTTCTTGTTCATGGAAAACAGACTCTGTTTAAAGCATTGTTCATGTCTGTCAATACTGAGGGACTGTATGTACAGATACTCCTGTCAGTGTTTGATTTACATAAACAGGTCAAGGATCCTCCTGTTTAATATATCAAAAAGCTTCAACATATCTGTTTAAATACATGTAAAAAAAAAAAAGTCTTAGAAGGAGCAGAGAAAATGTAAACACAAAAAAAGAGAGAAAAAGCAAACAAGAAGTTGTGATCACAGATTATGGAATCACGCACTTTCCCCCCAGTTCCCAGCCAGACACTATGAATCCAGTCCCACAGCCCAGAAGCAGGCACAAGTCGCTTGGACCACGCGCTAAGTACAGGGAGGAAAAGCAGGCAACGTGACTGGTCCAGCTCAAGTCTCCTCTCCAGCCACACACTTATGCTTGTGTTAGTGGGAGTCTCACAGCCCTGGTCCTGCTCCTTCTCAGCCAGGTCTTCTTTGTCCTGTGACCCCATGGAAATGGGTTCATGGTCTGGTGAAGCTGGGGGGCCTGATGGACCTGCTACCTCTTGTGGCCTGCTCTGACAACACACACACGCAAGCACACCAAAAGCTGCTAGCAGAAGCACTGATGAATAGGGCAGACAATTGTCATCCCACACTCTTCTGAGTTATGTGTCTTGGCAAAATGAAACGTGGCATGACCAAGAAATTTAGACGTCTCTAACACAATCACAAACCAACCTAAAATGAAAGACGTTGTGCAACTGTTGGGCTTCCAAAATACGCTATACCCCTAATCAACTACTGGTTACACCCCTCGAAGAAAAGCACACAACTACCATGCATCAATAATCCCATTAACCCTTGATGGAGGTTCATTCAGGCTCTGTGTCATAATCTGACACTTGACAATAAGATTTACAAAATTTGTTTCCATACCATCATGAATGTAGTTAGTACATCCAGGCTCATGACCAATACTATGATGCAGAACTACAAACTTTTGATAATTCGTCCCATCCCATACCACAGCATGAAAAATGAACAACGTACTCAACTATTTTTTTCACTGATACAAACATTGAAGACCAAGAGACCATTCTCTGTTAACGACACAAAAGGGTTAACAGAAAGGAACATACTCTTGGTAACAGATAGAAACCTCGTATCTCCCTGATCCCAATGAAAAGAGATATGAGGTTTACACAGGTCAAATATGATCATCAACAGGCATGCTAGGACTTTCCTGGAAGTGAATCAACACACATGGTGAAAAACAACAGACCCCAACACAAACAGTACAGGGCCAGTAGATCCTTAACATCAAAGCAGCACATGACTTAAGCACCGTTCTCATTATCACACCAGATCAGTACAATGCCCATTGACATGCTGAGGTTACATTGCATGCAACGAAAACAGGCACAGATTATAAAAAAAAAAAGGTTTCTGCAGCAAGAACAAGGTGGACTTTAAACCTGACACTATAACCCAGCAATGTCCTGCGCTGGAAGGAAGAGATGAAAAACGACTC
>JADBJO010000199.1:30000-52500 GCA_016801955.1 Conus betulinus
GTATGCTGAATGATAACACTGAGGCTGAAAAAATCCACAATAATGAAAGGAATTTTCTACCAATGATAACTAATAGTAGCTAAGACAACAAGGTTGTAATATTCATCAGTAGGAACACAGGAGGACTGAACAGAGAATTGTCTACCGATGATGACTAACAGTGGCTATTACATCAAGGTTGTAATTTATCGACACGGACACAAGAGGACTGAACAGACAGACTGATGACATGACCTCTACATGTCACAATGACAGCAGAAATGAGACCCCTTCCTCCCTACACTTTCCTTTCCACAGGCAAAAACTCCAACCACGTCAGTAACATCATCATTGTAACCAGCCAACATTACCACCAGTACAGCCAATCCAAATGGTGTCATCACTGACACCAACTGCCATCACCACCATATTAATCATGACAACAACAACACATATAGCAATGACACCCTTGTAACACACACACATACACACGCGCGCACACACACACACACACACACACACACACACACGCACACACATGCACATACATACATCAACATCAAACCAACAAAAACAAACAGAACAAATACACAACATCTCTATCCTCTGTTCAAGAAGAGCCAAGCTACCTGGAATACTAGTAGCAGACAAGCTTCAAGGATTATCCACAACAATGATTTCTACAGGGGAGAGCCATCAACAGCTTGACCACAACCTAAGGACACTGAGCACACATCTCAAACATCATAACATTACACTGTTTTAGTACTTTTACTGTTATGCTGATTTGTATTACATCTCAAATCCTGAACAATTTCGTCATTCATGTTGATAGCGTAAGACATTCAGAAAGACGAGGTGGAGAGTGGGGGATTCAATACCACTTTCTAGCCATGTTTATTTTTGCATTTTTCCTCTATTGGGACTTTATACACCTGAAAATAAAACCACAGTGATCAAACAACTGGAGTGAGTGCTTGCTTGACCATGTAAAGCAAAATGCAGCAGATGATTCAGTTACATTCCTATTGTGCGTCCACAGCCACCAAAAGTGACACAGTAGATGTGGACAACCTTTAAGGGACCTAACTCTAGACCATACTGAAGCCACCAGAGGGACACTACAGTCCAATGGGCAATCAAGATGACCATTTTCTTGAAGTTGGATTCAAAGCACTGGGATTCAACCTCATGTCTGACAGAACTTAGTGTGTTACCACCATGCTGGCCAGGCTCCAAGAACAGGATCTTCAATACCTGGATTTGGATTGGGCAAGATGAGGTTCTGATCAACTCCTGTCACTACTGTTTAATATTACCCCCATTTCAAAAATCTGATCAGTCCAAAACATTTTCAGACACTAATTCAAGCTGTGCATTTCATTATCTTCTTTTCGTTCCTCAATGTGACTTCTAATGTTTGTTAGTATTTCAACTTTCATCAATCACATATTCAAAGAATCTTCTGAATCATCCATACATGGTGGTCATCACAATGCCTCTAAAATCACTGAGGGGTGTGTCCTCTACTAAGAAAACCAGTTCAAAAATTGGAATCATAAATCAAACGCTGCGGATAACCCTTGAGGACCAAAACTGAAACCAAACAGAACAAAATACAGAACAAACAGAATAAAAACAACAAACATTTATAAACATTGGCCTTCAGTCAGGACAAAATAGACCAAACCACCAAGGGACAGTACAGACTTCAAGAACCAGAAGATGGAACACACACAGACTTCAATCAATGTAACAGACAACCACAAGACAGAACACAGAATGACTGTAGACAATGTAGTAGACAGACGACACAAAGACAGGCAACATAACCAGATGACAGAAATTTTCAAGACTTTACACTATGTTACACAGAGAACTACTAAAAGACAGAATGCACAAAAACTGTAAACCAGGGTAACACAAAGAAACACACAGAAAACAGAATACACAAAATATAACCCAACATCACAATCTGAGAGATTGAATCTGAAGACAGAACACAGAAAGACTCAAGCCAACGTAACTGAGAACCACCACCAGAAGATAGAACATGCACAGATTTAAGCAAAGCAACACAAAGAAACAAACAGAACACAGAACAAAGTAAGTCTAAAACCAGCATAAAATAGAGAAACTAGAAGACATACACATAAAGACTTACGCCAAAATAACACAGACAGAAAATTGGATGACAAACACACAAATACTTTTTGCCAACATAGTGCAAATGGGCAGAAGACAGAGAACTCAAAGACATCATCGTTACAATGGGCAGAAGACAGAGAACTCAAAGACATCATCATTAAAATGGACAGAAGACAGAGAATTCAAAAACTTCAGCCAGTGTAACACCAAGAAACAACCAGAAGACATACACAATATCAACATGGTACAGAAAAAAATAAAAATCTAAGACAGAACACACAGACTTTTGACAACATTACATAAGACAAACAACTAACCAGCAGAACATACAAAGACTTAACATACAAAGACTTAATTTAAAATAACCCAGACAGAAAATTAGGAAATAGAACACACACAGATATTAGCCAGCCTATTACGAACAACCAAAAGGCAGAACACACTAAGATTAAAAGCAACATAAAACAGACAACCAATCAGAAAACAGACCACACAAACATAACATAGACAAGCAGAAGACAGAACAAAGAAGCCAACACCAAAACCAGAGGATTTAACACATTTGTACGTAAGTCTGCATAAGACAGACAGATGGACAGGCAAGCCAGAGGACTGACCTCTTCATCCAGAGTGTTACAGCTACTCATGGTGTTACGACTGCCCAGGGTGTCCATACTCTTCCGTAGCTGTATACTCCGTGACAGTCGATTGCACAGGCTCACCACCCGCATGGATTGCTGCAATATCCAAATGTGTCAAATACACTACCCACACAGAATGCCCTAACACCAAATGCTTCAAATACACTACCCACACAGAATGCTCCAACACCAAATGCTTCAAATACACTACCACACAGAATGCCCTAATACCAAATGCTTCAAATACACTACCCACACAGAATGCCCTAACACCAAATGCGTCAAATATACTACCCACACAGAATGCCCCCAACCAAATCCGTCAAATACACTACCCACACAGAATGCCCCAACACCAAATGCATCAAATACACTACCCACACAGAATGCCCCAACACCAAATGCTTTAAATACATTACCCACACAGAATGCTCCAACACCAAATGCTTTAAATACACTACCCACACAGAATGCCCCAACACCAAATGCTTCAAGTACACTACCCACACAGAGTGCCCTAACACCAAATGCGTCAAATACACTACCCACAGAATGCCCCAACACCAAATGCTTCAAGTACACTACCCACACAGAATGCCCCAACACCAAATGCTTCAAGTACACTACCCACACAGAATGCCCTACACCAAATGCTTCAAGTACACTACCCACACAGAATGCTCCAACACCAAATGCTTCAAGTACACTACCCATACGGAGTGCTCCAACACCAACTGCTTCAAATACACTACCCACACAGAATGCCAAACACCAAATGCTTCAAATACACTACCCACACAGAATGCTCATACACCAAAGGCTTCAAGCACACTACCCATGGAATGGCCCAACACCAAATGCTTCAAATACACTACCCACACAGAATGCTCCAACACTAAATGCTTCAAATACACTACCCACACAGAATTCTCCAACACCAAATGCTTCAAATACACTACCCACACAGAATGCCCTAACACCAAATGCTTGAAGCTCACCATGTACGTTCATTCATAAACACACCACTGCTTCCAACTCACCCCCTACAAGGACTGTCCCAAGATCCTAATGTTTAAAGCTCACTATCTGTGTGTTTATAATGGTGTACAAATATGCCATGACTGCTTGGGTACACAGAACTGATATTACACTCCGTTTCATTTACTCTTGAAAAGTCTACAATCTAAACGTTGCCCTTTTTTTTTTTATAATAATTTTATCTTCCTCTATATCAATTTAAAGTGAATCTGTGGTTCTTTGTTTTTTTTTGCTTTTTTTTTTTTTTTTTTTTTTTTTTTTTTTTTTTACCTTCCATCGTTTGCGTGCCATGAAAGACTTGAAGTTGTCAATGTTGATCATGGCTGATGTCTGGCGATTGTCTCCCTTTGCTCCTTTGGCTGAAAAAAAAGCCCAAAGTGTTACTGAGAAGTCAGCTGAAGTTTATATGGGGCAGTGTTTTGTTGACATTTACAGGAAAAGAAATAGTGTGTGTGTGTGTGTGTGTGTGTGTGTGTGTGTGTGTGTGTGTGCGTATGTGTGTGTGTGTGTGTGTGTGTGTGTGTGTGTGTGTGTGTGTGCATGCACGTGTTCTTATGGAGGCTGGTTGGTATATGTACATGCTTGTGAGAAAAAACAGAACAGCGGAGGCCTTTCATGAGCCAGCTTACAAACACTGGGGCAAAGAAAAGATATGAACCAACCTTTTTTTCAACTGCAGAAACATGATGATAATCCTCTTAATTCAAACCATGTTCCCAACAGCCCAGTCAATCACAAAGATCGATATCAGGCCCTTACCTCACTGAACACCAAATACACAGACTCTCAAAACAGAATGAAAATGTTTTCAAAATACACAAAGAACAATAAGAAACATAAACTCAACTCACTGAAAACATACTTTCTAAAAACATGCTGTAAAATGTTGGATCAGGTCTTTAAAATGTTTAGCTTTTTAAGACATTCAGAAATAACATCTGAATATCATCCATTGAATTACCTTGTTCTATGAATGACTCAACCTAAATTGTTGCGCAAACCCTTTCAATGGACTTACAAAAACAAACACGAAGCATTTGGTTCTTCACACTGTTACAGAGGAAAACACTTACACAAAAGAAAACTTTTATATGCTAAGGTTTTAAAATTCCACTGATAGGAATCAACTTTAATATGTGCATGGAAAGTGGTAGTATGTCCCTGTTATATGTTACATATGGACCATTATCAACAAAGCTAGAGTTCTGATGACACTCACCCCAAGAAACGAAGGCTGACTCAAACTACATGGTATATACATGGATCTGTCCTGATTTCCTTCAGTGATTCCCATGCACTGCCAGTGGAGGATGCAATGTTTGTATTTCATCCTAACCCTCACTCTGCCTTTTCCTCCGTAAAAACAACGTCAAGTCATTTCTCATACTTGTGGAAACAATGTCTACAGGCACTTGTTTCCCCCTACTAGCTGTTTGTCCATACCTTTGTACAGAGAAAGAAAAATACTGCCATTTCTACTGGCAGGATTTGGATGCCATTTCTACAGGAAGGATTTTGATACTGTTTCTATGGGCAGGGTTTTAAATGTTATTAACAAAACAGCAATTTCCCAGAAGGTATCAAAATCAACAGTCCTAGTCAAACTACGAGGGTGATAACATAATTTTGCTTCACAAAAATGATTGAATCCACCTGCTGTACCAGATAAAAAACAGGTTTTTTTTTTAATCTTCATTTTCAAGATTCACATGTTTAAATGTGAAAAGTGTGTTGACAGACTGAGGCTTTTTAAAAAATATTGTTCTGCCTGTGATACTACATCTTTAATGCATTCTTGCGCTTTTGTCCTTGTACCTGAGTTTCAAAAGAATGAGACTAACAGTTTTCTGTTTTCACAGCACGGCGCAGACAATAAAAAAAGACTGACATCAACCACCTACAACAGAGGAAAAAGATAGCATTTTTTTTCTTTCCTTACAAATTCACCAACAGGAAAAAAGTCCAGACTAAGACACTGAACAATGATAAAAATCAAAGAATCAGGGTAAAGGAAGGGTGACTTTAAAAAGAAATATGAAAAAAACAAAACAAAAACACGCACAAGTAAAAGCAACAATAGCCAATACCAACTGAGAGGAGAGGGGGAGGGGAAGGTATAGAGAACAGTTAAAACAATGAAAATAAAATCAAAGGAAAACAAGGTTCCCTCTACAACAACAGTCTCCTGACACATGCAAACCCGGGTCCTGCTTCATTTCATAATCCTGCGAATCATTTTGTTTTCTAAAAACGGAAGAAAATAAAAATGTGGGGAGGGAGGGAGAAGAGATGTGGGAGGGGTGGGGGTCAGTTTCAGCATGATTTTAAATCATTTTACTGTTAGGGTTCTCAACAAATACAGAAAACGACACACCTGTCCTGGAAATGATGCAGCAGACATAATAGAACTACTTACAACATTGAACACATGTAGCAATTCACTGAACACATGTAGCAATTCAATACACAACACTGAACTACTGATGTTCCACAAGCAGATCAAACTTGACCATACTGAGGGAACCAGCCATTCCACTTCACTTGTCGCACACAATGTTTACACAACAACAACAACAACAACAACAACAACAACAATACAATCATGAGCAACATAAGGCCACAAATTCCTTGGTCTGAAATGACACAGAAAGTCCTTGTAAGGAAACTGACACTGCACAATGCACAGATGGTGTCCACTGTGGACACAATGTACAATCTCACTGCACAATGCACAGTTGCTGTCCACTGTGGACACAATGTACAATCTCACTGCACAATGCACAGTTGCTGTCCACTGTGGACACAATGTACAATCTCACTGCACAATGCACAGATGCTGTCCACTGTGGACACAATGTACAATCTCACTGCACAATGCACAGATGCTGTCCACTGTGGACACAATGTACAATCTCACTGCACAATGCACAGATGCTGTCCACTGTGGACACAATGTACAATCTCACTGCACAATGCACAGATGCTGTCCACTGTGGACACAATGTACAATCTCACTGCACAATGCACAGATGCTGTCCACTGTGGACACAATGTACAATCTCACTGCACAATGCACAGTTGCTGTCCACTGTGGACACAATGTACAATCTCACTGCACAATGCACAGATGCTGTCCACTGTGGACACAATGTACAATCTCACTGCACAAATGCACAGATGGTCCACTGTGGACACAATGTACAATCTCACTACCCAGACAACAAATCAAACAAGAAAGCTGGCATGTTACAAATTGTGACATGGGAGTAACACATTTTTTTTTTAAAGGCCACAAAGGTAGATAAATAGAACAACAGGAGAGGGGTTTTGTTTTTTTTTTTTTTTTTTTTCCAATGTCAAACAGAATGAGAAGAAAAATGACAAGCACAGAATTTCCAAAAGACAGGAATACAGTTCTAGATTCTGGCATCCCCACCAGAGAGGGTGGGGACAGAAGATGGAAAAGAGGGGGCTGAGAGAGGGGCAGGGAAGAAGAGGCAGATGGAATGGGATAAGGAACAGTGTTGTTATTCCGCATTGAAATAACAGGGAAAAGAATGGGTTCAGGGTGAGATGGGGGCCAGTGAAGTGGACATTCCGAGGTGAAGGCAAAAAAAAGAGAAGACAGACGAGCCTACAGAGAGACCAACAGAAATTAAACAGTAAATGAATCAAATTTGGCCACCACTGGGTCGAAGTTTTTCAGTAAATGAGTGATGCACAAACCTGGATGGGGGAGGAGTCACATTACAAACTGCACCTTCCAAAGCCCACAATCACTTCCAATGATGTAACCTCCATTTCCTTCCATTTGTACAACTGAAGATGCAACCGTTCCCAAACAGGCTTTCACCAGGAGTTTGGTCTGGTTTCTTTTCAAATTCACTAACTTTAAACAGTCAACAGTTTCCTTTTCCGGATTGTTTTTACCTTGGATTTCCTGCAGGAAATCTTCCGGCAGGGAGGGGGGACATGAATGAGCAATATGAAATGTCTTCATTTCAGTTTCAGCTGACTGGGCAGAAGGCCTCCCAGGCTGTCACCAGGTGGAAAGGAAAAGTCACTCCTGTTGGGGACTCAACAGGCCATACATACACACATACTTATTGCAAGCAACAACTGACATCCTTTAAGGCCCACAACATGAGGCTGTGTTGAGGGTTTCAACCATTCAGCCTACTGTTTCAAAAACCAAAAATGTATTTTAGAATAAATAAATAAATGAATGAATAAATATGAAATAAAAAAAAAGAAAAAACATTTCAAGAGCCCCCGAAAGACATGACAATAGTCAGACAGGCACACAGCACAGCAGAAAGGACAGCTAGAGCTCATTCCTGTAGTTCAACTCTACAATCTAATTGGCAGATCCCAACAGAAAAAAAAACAAACAAAAAACTGGCATGCTACGAACTGTAATGAGACAAGAAAAAAAAAAAAAAGAAAAAAAAAACTTCCTAAAACCACCTCCGCTGAATGGGTCACAAAGGCAAAGGGAAACAAGGCAAAAAGTGATGAAAAATGTAAAGCAAACAACAACAGAAAGGCAGAGTCAAAGAGTGTGGGGGAAAAGGGGAATTACTAGCACACAATCTGCAAAGGTAGGAATGTATTTCATGCTGAAAAGACCTCAGCATCCTCATGATATGGTGCAATGACATGGAGGAGAAATTGCAAACTTTTGGTTTTACAAGTTATTTAAGCTCTCTCTCTCTCTCTCTCTCTCTCTCTCTCTCTCTCTCTCTCTCTCACACACACACACACACACACACACACACACACACACACACACACACACACATATATATATATATATATATATATATATATATATATGCTGAACAATTAAGTAGTGGGGGGGGAAAAACAAGTGCAGGCCAACAACTCTTCAGCCATTATAGTAATGACCTGGCAAAGATTCGAACTTTTTAGGGAAAAAAAAAAAAATGAAAATGAAGAAAATGGGGGAAATATATTAAAAAATATGAGAAACCCTTCACTAGCTACCTGAGGGAACCATTATAATCCCTCTCAAAGGCAGATCTATTCGTACTGCCTGCTCCTAGGCCTTTCGTCTGCTGGATGGGACTCATCAGGGAGACACGGCTGATTGTGCCTGTGCTTCTGGTGTCAAATACGAGACACACCACAGTCCATAATTCTGCAGTGTTCTCACCATCAAAGTACAAAAAATCCAACAGCACCCCCAAAGCAGCCAGCAAAGGGTAGTAAAAAGAACAAAACGAAAGTGTGGAGAGGAAAAAAGTTGCTGAATAACTAAAAGCATTATGCAAACATTATGAAATGTAAGGGACAATCTTTGAGCCTATGCTTGAGGATCCACTCAAGGATGCAAGGGAGATCAAAAGATACGAGATCACACACACACACACACACACACACACACACACACACACACACACAGTGTTTTCTGAAAAAACTACACACACACACACACACACACACACACACACAAATAGTGTTTTCTGAAAACTACACACACACACACACACACACACACACACACACACACATATATATATATGTGTGTGTGTGTGTGTGTGTGTGTGTGTGTGTAAACACTGAAAGAGTAGAGTGGGAACACAAGCTGAATCTGAGTGTTTGTGTGTACATTTGACAGTACATGTGCATGTATTGATGAAATGAGGGTTCAAATGTCCTTTGTTGGTTTCTTTCATTGTATGTCGGATCGTCTAATCTGATTAGACTGAATAGGAATATAACTGTGTATGCATCAGTGCAATTGATATAAATGGAAATGGAGGTCAGGTTGCCAGAAGATTTCCTTCAAAAAAAAAAAAAAATCTCATTCATAGTTCTCTAAGGTGGGATCTTCACAGACAGTTTTCACTTCATACACCTCTCTCTCTCTGCGATCCTCCGATCATTTGTTCACTGCAAACGTGAATGTTTACATGAACATGCATAATACATGCTATGCTCACTGACTGATATAAGCATAGTTGAGTATGTTGATGGAAAACAGAAAGCCTTCAAATTTTCTTTCTGGTTAGCAAAATGTCAGACAGCTTAACCTATTGAAATCTGTCAACCCATTTGAACAAACCAAAATTCTGATCTACTTGTTTTCAGGTGAATCATATCTGACTGTTGGCATAAGAATGTTTTTATAAATGTCAGTGTACATTATATCTCGTCTGTACATACTTTCTGAACAGCAACCCTGATATGGCCTCCGTGGTTGGCTTGGCAATAATCATTATGACTTGGCTTAGTGTAAATGTCTGTGCATGAATCTGCACTTTAAGTAAATAAAAATCTATGGATCCACCAAAGGCATTTTCTAAATGGCAGTTGATAGCCTAACTGGATGTTTGCTCTCTCTCTCTCTCTCTCTCTCTCTCTCTCTCTCTCTGAATGACTAGTTAAAAAAGAAATGACATATTTACAATGACTGCATATGATTCTAACCATGATGATGATATGAACATTGTCTCAGAATGTTGAATTTGCACTGCACTCATTCCTTTGCACATAGTACATGTGATGTCAGGTGCCAAAGCTCCTCCATGTGTCACCAGCTCTGATCAGACTGAATGGTTTTAGGACTCTCCTCCACTTCAGTACTGATTGTGTTTATGACTTACATCTAATGTAAGAATCTTTATGATTCAAATCTAAGGTGAGAATGTTTATGATTTAAATCTAATGTCAGAAAGAAGCAGCGGAAAACTTCAAACATTTACTGTACTTTCCTGCATACAAGATTACATGGGCATCCCCAATCTTATTTGGTCAGAGAAAGGGTGAATACATCGAATACAGAGCACCCACACTAGAGAGAAAATAAAGTGAAAATTTGATTGTCACACTCTCTCACAATAGCACATTTCAGGTCCTTGAAGAAAAAAAAGGAAGAAATTACAAGCTACAACATCAATTTTAAAAAGTTCATTATGTTAAACGTTGGGTACAGCACTATCTAGTACTAACTCGCTTGAAGTTCAATCAGTCCACTGTCAATGAAAATCCTGGGAATTCTGACCCTTCGATGTCAGACAGGAATAACAACATCGCAGCCTCTGTAGAAATGCCAGATGCTGCTCCCAGAGTTGCTTCCCTGAATCCAGTCTGCTAGTGCTAGCTTGGCTTCCAGTTATGACCCATCTTGCTTTTCATGAATGGAAAGTTTTCCTCATTTTCTTACACACACCCAGTTCATTCTTCTGCTGTCTCCATTTGTGAATCACAGGCTAGACAATTCCCAGTTTGATGGCAGCCCTCCGATTTCCTTTTTCTTCAACAACTAAAGGACTTTCAATTTGAATTCAGCATTGTATACAATTCACTTGGTCTTCCGCATGATGTCCGCTTTAAATCCTCTTGCATTTGTTTCGCCCATATCCGGCCACTGTGTTTGTCTCCCCTGCTATTGGTTCCGGCCGCAACCAGCCGTACGTGCCGGATTACTTTCCCTCACACAATGCGACCTTGTTTTAAGTCAGGGCTGGCCCAAAAAAATGCGCATCTAATCTCTGAGTGTCCAATGAAGTTTTAGCAGTAGTATGGGGTGTAGGAAACAATTCATTCACAAAGACTAGGGTCATGAACTGACCACATTCCATTGCTGCAGACGGCATCGCCTGTTTTCTGAAATGGCGTCTGCTTGCGCTTCTACTGACAGCGATTTTTTGGATTATATGAAGAGGAGTTGGATGAAATACTACAAGAAGTAGAAAGATATGAAAGAGAGGAGTTGAATGAAAGTGATGTGGATGTAGGAGAGGAAGAAGAGGGAGAAGAAGGTGAAGAAAGTGATGAAGATGATGATGCGCCTCTGTCTGTGTTTGTGACCACATGGCAACCGGCGACTCCACACCTGTAGTTCAGCTTTTTGAGGAGGAGACTGGGCCAGATCATGATTTGCCAGACACAGCTACACCTCTGGATCACTTTTTTTTTCTCTTCCTGCCGCAGTTGTTTTTTTTTACTACAGCTGCTGACCAGACGAACCTGTACGCCAGGCAGCAGATGGCAAAGCGGGGACAACCTGATCCACACTTTGGCAGGATACGACACCTGCCGAGATGCGCGCATATGTAACTGTGTTCATCATGATGGGGATCAAATGTCTGCAAGGCTCTGGTGCTACTGGTCGACAGATCTTCGGTTTATCGAGCCATGGATCCGTGGGGGGTGATGTTGAAAACACAGTTTCTGCCATGCGGCAAATACGGTAGAAACCATGGATCAAGAGTAGTGTTTCCCATATTGGTGACATGTGACAGTGGTGACACTTACCTTCCTGCTGTGTGTGACCAGACACCACATTACAATGTAAATATTGGATTTGACTTCTTTCTGTGACTGTGCATATTCCGGTGTTAATAATCATTCAGTAGCGACAAACACACATTTTAGGAAAAAAAAAAAAACTGTAAAGTTACCTGGCCGCCTGTTTGAGTATGTGACAATCATGTGACACTTTGTGACACCCCAAACTGGATTGACTGAACCAGGACTGCTGTTTACAAGTTGAGGTAGGCCACCCTTTGATGATTTATACTAACAAATGCATGGCGACAATGTTATTGTCTGTCTGGTGTATCATAGTAACATTGTCAACGTTTGATGTCCCATTGTTTTTGTGACAAACAGGGTGACAATGACACCAACATGCATCCTAAACATGTGACATCTCTGCATTATGAAATATGATGTATTAGAATTTTGCATACTAAATTTGACAGCATTGCAGTGGAAACTTTGTCCACTACAGCCTTTCAAAGGCAGTGGGTGAGTTTCAGGTTAAATTTCTCAAAACAATATGAATACTAGCTGCAGCTGCAGTTCTAGGCTGGAAAATGCGAACGCAAGAAGGTTAACAAGAGACACTCACATGACTCTCAGATGAGAACATGCTGAACATTGGACTGACACTGACATGGAGCCAAAACGTTCAGTACCAGCAGCTGTAAATCATGGTCTGCTGTTTGGTGTATGAGTTTCCCCAAGACAAGAAACTTGTCTGTTTTTCCCCAGTGGGCCACTTTTTTTCCCATCTTAAACACTGGTAAGCCACTAACAACTGAAGAGCCACCGGAGTCACAGTTCTCCAGAAATTAGGTTAAAAAACAACAAGTGATGGTGATGGTGATGACTGGTATTACTGTAGTTTCATTATCACCATACTATCATCAACATGAACCATGACTGGTGATTGATATTACTGTTTTCATTATCACCATATTATCATCAATATGAATGTTGTTATCATTATTATTTTATGTTATGATAATAAGCTGTTTCCATCTGCTTTCTGTTTTTGTTTTGAAGATTTTTCTGCATAATTTTTGCAGACTAAAGTACTACTGTTCCGTAACTTACCGCTGTCCTATCAGATACAGTACAGAGAGAACACAGCTTACTCTAAAACTTCAATGATTCAGGACTTCTAGCCATTTTGAATCTATGTCTATGCACATACCAATCAGTTTAATGTAAAATACTTTTCTAGATTGCCATTCTACTTTATTTTCAAATATTTCTTATTTGTGGAACATGCATATGACATGCACATACCCACACCTGGTCATTAATTCACTGATGTGCCCACACACACACACACACACACACACACACACACACACACGCACAGAGTTATATATCCACGTCATCATCAATCACAAACTTCATTGTCACTTTTTACTACACAAAAAAGTTTCACAACACAATGGATGCTGCCCTATCTTCTTCACCACTTGTACAAAGTGTCACAAAATGAAAGCAACACCAAACCAATCCTTTTCACCACATGCAGCAGTGTTATCATCACGGTCCAAGCCCCAGCTTCCTGCAACACCGTTCTTTCACTGTGCAATACACAGCCACACTGGCTGCCAGTCTTCATGTTTCTCTCTGGGGAAAAGACTTCCTCCCAGGTCAGCATCACTTCTACACTGATCTCCTTTTTCTCATTTTTCATCAGCTGCAAATCCAATCTTCTCTTGCACCTCCTGTGTGTCCATTTCTTGCCAGATCAATTTTCCTGCTTCTTTTTTCAGTTTTGCATTCTTTGCTCCTGTCTTCTTAATGCCGTCTAAAAAAAAAGAAAAAAAAAGTGGGCAAAACCCAATCGATTAAATAAGGATCAGCTCCTGAAAACAAGAAATACGCCGACAAATATGGCATCCTCTTTCTTTTTTAACTATCAATTTGAACATAACTTATTTATCAAACATATCTAATCTTGATCAAACAGACCCAAAAATGGGAAAAAAAGGAAAACATAAAACAAGATCAATGAAATGCACATGCAAAATTTCTGACTGAAAACACTGTTTACAAATAATATGTAAAATGAACAAACAAATAAACAAAATTTGACAAAGAAAAGAAACGAATGATGAGTTAATGATAGAAATCTCACTGACCAACTACAGATTCATTACCAAAGTGCTGAAGTGTGTGAGCAATTAGTGATCTGTTAATGGCCTTCTGAATTACTGTGGTCTTAGATAGCTGAATTCTGAAAGTGAAACTAAAGAACTGTAAATTACAACAGATGAATAGTTCACCAATACTATCTGAACTACACATTTGTTGCCAAATAACTGATGTTTTCTTCAAAAGGCATGCCCAACAGCAGGTAAAATTAACAATCTGTGATACATCTTTTTGAAATTTCCTCTTGATAGGCATCTCAAATTTGAAACTAGCATTTACAGAACTGAAACGTAATCTGTAAATCATAAAAACATAGTTTTATATTTTTTTGGACAGCATGGCTAAATGCGTGATTCTTCAATCATAGAACTGTAGTACTACATCTGATTCCCAGATCTCTCGGAAGATGCCAGAAGAGAGGGAAGAGGGGTGCGGACAATGATTTCCTGGCACCACACAGAGCAGCATTCAATGTAGTCTTGATCCTCTCTCAAATCTATTAGGGACTAGTATACTGTTCTTTCTCACTGGAGCAGATTTGATCTGTTTGTTCAGAAGTTCAGACAATGGCATCTTTACTGAAGTTAATACCTGTCTAGGTTTGTCTGTTTCATAACCTGTTTCATAACCTGCATGCTTTATCATTTTTACTGGTCAGTATCTGTCCAGGTTTGTATGCTTTTCATTTTTAAACTGCATGCTTATAAACTCATTTTTATCATTTTTACTGGTCAGTATCTGTCCATCATTTTGTATGTTACGTCCAGGTTTGTCTGTTTCATAAACTGCATGCTTTATCATTTTTACTGGTCAGTATCTGTCCAGGTTTGTCTGTTTCATAAACTGCATGCTTTATCATTTTTTTACTGGTCAGTATCTGTCCAGGTTTGTATGTTTCATAAACTGCATGCTTTATCATTTTTACCGGCCAGTATCTGTCCAGGTTTGTGTGTTTCATAAACTGCATGCTTTATCATTTTTACCCGCCAGTATCTGACCAGGTTTGTGTGTTTCATAAACTGCATGCTCTACCATTCCCAGTTCCAGGTTTTTTTCCTCCAATGTCTGGGTTTCTTCTTTGGCTTTGAAATGAAATGTATTTTAAGTTCCTCCCCAGTGTCTCACACATGGTGTGAGCAATGTCAGAATGTGGAATCATCGAAACCCGGACTATTCAGTATCTGTTTTAAGACTCTTCACAGCCCTGTTTCCTTTTTAAACTAAAGCTGAATGTGGGAAAAAAAAATAAAACTAATCTGAAATATAACATTTTCTAAATGATCGATAAGATATTGTATTTTGTACATCATTCAGCAGGAGTAAGATCTTGCATGTCTTTCTTTTTCTTTTTTTTTTCTCAACTGACTGTGTCTATATGCCTTTCAGCTGACATTAGCAGATGGACTGACTGACACCAAGTGACAGACAGACAAACGGAGAGAATGGGGTTTTTTTCTTAATAAGAGTCAACAAGCACAGCAGGATGTAAAACAAGAAATACTGCAGAGAGGGATGGGTCTTCAAAGAATCAATTTTTGTCAACTCACTTTTATCCATGGATGTCCCAGGCATTCATCCACTGTCGCCCGTTTCCTGAAACATGCAAAAATACCCTGCATACACACCAGATGACATATACATGCATGCAAGCTCATTAATGTACACATGCATGCCAGCCAGCAGGAAAACATACGACATACGATGAAATTTTTAACTGGTTTAGATTTTTTTTTAACTGATCATATTTGAAAGCAGTAGCACTACTGCTTCTCAAAATAACCCCAGCCTTAGCAAAGTGGTGGAAAAACCTGTCCAGGTATTTAAAACCTCACACACCACGTCCAGATATCCATGGGAACTACTAACTTGCTTTTTTTCAGTTTTACTCTTTTTGTGTGTAAGTCTGATTACTGCGAGGATGTCCATTGTTGAGAGAAGCTACCAGCTTTTCAAACTTTGTATCTATGCACTGAACCAGTGAGGGAGAAAAGCATGTACCACACTTGTTCAATGACATGTGAATTTTCCAACATCTGAAAGCAGTTCAATCATTTTTTTGGTTTGTTTGTTTGATCCCCTCTACCTTTTCCCCTCATCACTATTGATATGACTGAGACCAATCCTTTTCATTACTGTGCATGTGCTGAACAAATCGTGCTGATTTCATTGGTGATATGGACACAGCAAACATTGATGTTTCAGAATGTCTGTTGAAATCACTGAGGGATGCTGGCAGTGCAACAGGGACTGACAAAACCTGTGGCACTACTGAGATTGATTCTGAAATCCCACGAAGACTGGAACCTTCAGCTGCTACTGAGGGAAAAAACAAACAAACAGAACCTACAGCTACAAACAAACAGAACCTACCACAGGAAAAAGCAATTAAATGGAACCGACAGTTGCTACCAAGGGAAAAAACAGTTAAATAGAACCTACAGCTGTTACCAAGGGATAAAACAGTTAAATGGGACCGACAGCTGTTACTGAGGGAAAAAACAATTAAATAAAACCTACAGCTGTTACTGAGGGAAGAAACAATTAAATGGAACCTACAGCTGTTACTGAGGAAAAAAAAAAAACAATTAAATGGAACTTACAGCTGTTACTGAGGGAAGAAACAATTAAATGGAACTTACAGCTGTTTACGAGGGAAAGAAACAATTAAATGGAACCTATAGCAGTTACTGAGGGAAAAAACAATTAAATGGAACCTACAGCTGTAACCGATGGGAAAAAAACCCATTAAATGGAACATACAGCTGTTACTGATGGAAACTGAAAAAAAACAATTTCATGGAACATACAACCGTTACCGAGGGAAAAAACAATGGAACCTACAGGAGGAGTACTGACAGAAAAAACAATCCAACAGAAATGCTGGGGAGGTTGAGCTGGCTGTGGTCCTGCCAGAGTCCTTAGTGTTGATGAAACAAAGGACTCATAGTATAGGAAAACGGTCTTAATACAATCATGACTACATAAGAGACTCAATTTCTTTTTAATTTTTTCAGCGCAAACAGCATTTTTTCCCTCTCTTTTTAAACAGACGTCACAACTATGCAGGCAACGGGCATTTCACTGCTTTGCCAGGCACTGAGAGCATTTGTTTGTGCAGCACATGACATGGCTTGGACATGTTGCCATTCACTTGGTCTCCTAAGTGCATGTGAAAACTTGTCTGCTGGTTTGCAGACATCTGAATCAGAAAAAAAAAATCAAAAAAAAAAGGCCATAACCAAAAAGACCAGAAGACTGTGCTGTGACTGCTGTGTTCTCAGTGCACAGAGAGGGTACATCAGGGTGTGCTGACTGTTACAGCAATAAATGGCAGCTTTGCTGTGTGATCAAGCCTTTGATTTAACAGTCTCAACATTCCAGCAGGGGGTGTGCTGACAATGTTAAACTTAAAGCAATAAATGGCAGCTTTGCTGTGTGATCAAGCCCTTGATTTAACAGTCTCAACATTCCAGCAGGGTGCGCTGACAATGTTAAACTTAAAGCAATAAATGGCAGCTTTGCTGTGTGATCAAGCCCTTGATTTAACAGTCCCAACATTCCAGCAGGGTGTGCTGACAATGTTAAACTTAAAGCAATAAATGGGAGCTTTGCTGTGAGATCAAGCCCTTGATTTAACAGTCCCAACATTCCTGTCTAACACCCTCTTCCTTCCCTCTATGGGGGGTCACTGGGGCATCACACTGAAGAACATTTCACCA
This sequence comes from Conus betulinus, assembly GCA_016801955.1. Lineage (NCBI taxonomy): Eukaryota > Metazoa > Mollusca > Gastropoda > Neogastropoda > Conidae > Conus > Conus betulinus. The sequence continues at coordinate 47,954 of JADBJO010000199.1, forward strand.
AGTTCCCCCAGTGTTGTTGCTCATGTGGCAAGGCTTGGGGTTCTGTCAATCATGTTTTCCCTCCTTTTCTTGGGCTGAGAGCATCCTGAGTTATTTCCCCTTTTTTCCAATGTCCAGTTATGCTTGATCAGGCCTAGAGGTGGAAAAAATGCACTTCCCTTCAAAGTATCACGTGAAAAACGCTACTTTCAAACAAGAGGTTACAGGATCACACAGCTGTCTTTCCCAGCTTACGAAGAATAATAATATATTGGGCAATTTCTAAAACACTGAGCCCCGCATGAACCTCATTCAATGTTTCCCAATGACAACTGCATTTTACATTCGATAAGCAGAGTTTTGTTATTTTCTTTTTTTCAAAACCCATCAATACTGTTCTCTGTGAAAATAATGTGGCAGCCTGCTAAAGCATATAAATAACAAGGAGGAAAAAAAAAGAAAAGAAAAAGACAATAGAAGGGGGAAAGCAAGCATAAAGGAGGAATTGGAACAGCCCTTCAGCAATCAATGTCAAGTCGTCAATGGCAACCCTCCAGAGGAGACACTGCAATGCTGCCAAGTCAGTCACTTTAGTGGTGTTTAGTAGCACCCGTTCTCATCCAACATGCACAGAACACCACCTACAAAGCCCCCTACTAACAATAATAACTACGTACACATGGAGCCAGCATATCAGCATAGACTTGCCGATACTGGTGACCCCACAGACTCAAACCAAGGCTACAGACATGCAGAAGCACATCAAAATTGAGAGGTCACCATCAGAGCAGGGCTACAGAATTTGAGACTTTTTTTTCTGATTGATGGCAATGAGGATGATGAAGCTGATGCTACAGATTTTCATTCTGGTCTGAGACTGCATGACAGGGCTGTACTCTAAGCTTACTTTCATAATATAACCCAGCATCAACCAGGCCCAAGGGATACAGACATCTGCAGTGTTGATCAGGAATTTTGAGCAACACTCGGAGATGCATCCATTAAGTGATAGAAACTTGACTGTGTGGTACCAGTTTTCCCAACTGAGCCCATCGAAAACTCAGCAATGGTTAGGAGCTGATCAGGGTAGACAAATCCCACATGGCTTTGATGGGAACCAAACCCACAACCTCAAAGCCAGGAGTCCCCAAACACTAACCACTTCACCATGGCAGCTGATACTCCTCAAGAGGTATTACATGGACTCAACTCAGTAAAAATGTACGCCAACTCCTTTTCACTGATCCAACTGAGAATCGAACTGTTTTAGAATATGCATTCATAACATTCTCAATCAAATATAATTTAACCTTTTTTGTGTTTTTTTTTTTCCCTCCTTTAGGTTGTTTGGTGGTGGTGGGGGGGGGGGGGGGGAGGGGTTTTTTTTTTTGTTTGGTTTTTTTTAAAGGCAAGTGGAGGACTGGAGGGAGATAGTGGACAGAGAGCAGAGAAGAGATTGTTTTCTTTTGTTTCCTGAGAAAAATTACAAATGGAAATGTGCTTCAACCATACAACAGGCTTGCCTGAAATCCCTCACGATATCTGCATCCCAAAATGCATGGGTCAACTGACCTGACACAACTTCTGGAGTCAGAAAAACAAGTTTCAACTTTCATCCACCAAACCTTTACACCTTGTTGGAAATGGAAAACCTTCTCTAGAATATCTTGCTAACAGTAGTGTTCAAAACTGAATGCTTGGTGGGGGATCAAACGTGTACCTGGGTTGCGTATAAACAGTTTCTCAATGAAATCTTTGGCAAGTTCACTGGTGTTATTGAAGAGGTCATGGTCAAAGTCGTAGTTCAAGGCGGTGATGTTGTGGTAGGTTTCCTGCTGACTGTCCCCAAGAAATGGCGAGGAACCACTTAATCTGGGAACACAACAACACACACACACACACACACACACACACACACACACACAAGCGCGCGCGCGCGCACACACACACACGTACACACACACACACACACACACACACACACGTACATGAGTACACGCGCACACACACACACACACACACACACACACACACACACACACACACACACACACACACACACAGAACAATAATCAATAATGCCATCCATGCCACTAACTTGATTTGAAATGGGAATCAATGTACCATGAGCATGCCAACAAGGAGAATGAACCCCTTTTTCCATCAAGGTTATTGACAGGATGGCCAATGCCCTGTTCACTCTTTAGGTATGCTTCCATCAAAAATTCATGCATGTGATCACATAACCTTTGCTCAGAGAGAAGATTAGTCGCGCATCATTTCATTTCCCCGGTCAAAGCCAGACGCTGACCCGCTGCGGTCAGCGTACCAACAGTACCAGGTCAAAGTGGACAAGGCCAGTCATCAAAGCAAAGATCAACGACATTCCCACAGCCCTGCTGACAGTGATGAACTGGCACACCCATACCTTTTGGACTGGGGCAAACTTTAAACCTTTACTGGTCAGCACATCCATGGTCATTACATCAAAGTTAAAAGGAAAAGCCTCGCTATGGTTAGGAGTATAGAAGCAGAACATCAATGTGTGTCCTACCTAAGTGAGCCATATGGGGGCACATCTGTGAACATCTAAAAATATCCAACAACGTCATTCTAATACAGAAGTTCCTCTCTCCACAACTCCAGAAATCTTGAAAAATGGCCAAAGTCACACAAAAACAAGTCAGGAGGAACAATCAATTATTCCGAGGCCCTTCAATTTATTCAATATATATCACCGTTATCATCGCCATCATCTTCACTATCATCATCATCATCATCATCATCATCATCATCATCATCATCATAAGCATGACAATAAAAAGAAGAGTGATAACAATAATGATACCAGTAATACTAATGAATGGCATCTGTGAAACACATCAGCAACTCTCTGTGCTGTGCACTCACCACCATTCACTGAAGTCAAAACATACAACCAACCCACTGAACCAAACTACAATCCACCCCTAGATCAGCACACAGAACTGCCCCTCCAAACCATTCCACTTCCTATGCAGCACAGAGATCCTACACCCTGGCCTGTCCACACACAGGTCTTGTGGCTGCTTTTGACCTCAGGCAAGGATGAGCTGCTGGACAGATGGCCTGATGGGGAGTTCCAGAAAAGTGGTCACAGAAATGAAAGCACCTTCTCCCATGGTCTTCATTTTGCCTCCACCTGGGAGTGTCACAGAGCTTAACACTGGAAGAAATCTTGATACACAAACCACACTGTTCCCGTACCACCGTCAAAGGCAGCTTAGCAGAGGTCAGAGAAGCCACAGCTTCAGATCAGCTGGTCTACAACTTTGTAATCACAGGAAACATTTGACACTTAACCACCCACAGTCAGTAGGTCATCGTTAAAAAAGTACTTCTTCTCATGCTCATTTTATGAAGGAATTTGGTTTGGTGAACTGGAAAGAGTTTGAATTCTTTGGCCTAGATGAAGCTACTGGCAAAAGAATGTTAAAACTGATTTACTCCAGCAACTGCGACAAGGAAAACATCAATGAGTTTCCAATGCAGAGAGAAGAGGTTGACAAGGTGACCCTAGGCTGAGGTCTGTGTATGAAAAAATGGGAAGTACTCAAACTAAACGCTTGTAGATGAATGATACAATGCCATAATCCAAAAACTTGTGTGCGTGCATGTGTGTGCATATGCATGTGCATGTGCATGTGTGTGTGTATGGTGTGTGTGTGTGTGTGGTGTGTGTGTGTGTGTGTGTGTGTGTGTGTGTGTGTGTGTGTGTGTGTGTGTGTGTGTGTGTGTGTGTGTGTGTGTGTGTGTGTGTGTGTGTGTGTGTGTGAGTGTGTGCATATGTGTGTGTGTGACAGAGAGAGAGAGAGAGAGTGTGTGTGCATGTGTGTGTGTGTGAGGGGGGAGGGGGTGGATGTTGTGTGGGTGCTTAAGTAGTTTCTGCATGCATGTATCAACACTTGTAAGTAACCATGTGTCTACACTTGTAAGTAAGCATGCATTCATTCAAGTGACAAATGTGCATGTGAATGTATACCAGATGTTCATGCTAGTCTTTGCACATGATCAGTATGAGTTTGGAAAACTAGATGTGCATCTACGCGTTTTAACATTTCCTAGATTGTACTCTTCTTTATGTTCGCTTTTAACACACACACACACACACACACACACACACACACACACACACACACACGTGCACACAAACCTGCTCTCAAACACACACACTTACATGTGTTCATGTAAGCACACACTCACATGCCTAAAAAAAAAAAATCCAGTGCAATAAAACAGACCTCTGTCAGTTCTAATATGAATGTGTGTTCAGTTGTTGATGATATCACCAAATGCAACAATCAAAATTAATTCATTTTTTCTTGTATTTTGTGCAAATTGTTTTCATCTGGGAGCCATAAAAAGGCCTAAATGAATTCTTGCACTCCTTCCTAACATCACAACTAGATAAATGAAAAACTGAGTCATCTGTAACAAAAAGGAAAATCTGTAATAACAAAACTTATTATGCATGCAGCCTATCCCATGACATAAAATATGATCTATACAAGTCAGGTATCTCACATATA
>JADBJO010000199.1:60000-62500 GCA_016801955.1 Conus betulinus
TCTGTTTATTCTTTTCGCGGCACGGTAATTCTGTTTTCTGTCTTGTTCCAGTTCTCCCGCCTGCTGTCAACCCACTTAAAAAAGTGTGCATACAAGGTTGTTATATTTTCTTGTAAATCATTTTTGCCTTGTTTGTTTGTTGTTGTGGTTGTTTAATCTTTTAATGCATTCTGTACATACGTCGATTCTGAAGAGAAACTCTCTAACCTGGCTGTCTCAAGCCAGGCCTGACCCACGATTTTTAGATTAACCGAGCACACATTTGCCCACTTGGCCAACCAAGCCCCAGATGAACCTCTCAGCCTTTCCTCTGGGCTTTTTTTTGTTGATTAATATGATTAATATGGCCCAGCCACCAACAAAGAGCCTTTTCAGGGCTGTCATTGCTCAGGAAAGAGAAGTCCTGTACAGCATAGAGCAGCCACCATAAACTACTGTTTACATATCTACATTAAACTTAAAACATGATAACTAATTTGGGGCATCCTTACAGCTGCACAGGCTGCGCGGAGAACACCAGGTATTCCCCTGTATTCATCCCCCCTTGATTAAAAGGAAAAGATAATGATTTTTGCATAAAAGTGTCACAAAAGCACTTATCAAGGCTATATGGGTACGCACGCATTTTAGAAAAACACAGAGTCCATTCTGGACAGTATATGCAGTTTCACTACATAGTTATCAGATTACTGTCAAACGGTTGGCTTGTTATACATGTTTTAAGACAAAAATGTTCTATAACAAAGGCACAAAGATGACAGTCAACAAAAACAACAACAAAAAACAACCTAAAAAACAAAACGAGAAACAAGAAAAATGCAAAGTCAAACAGATAGATAGAAAAAAGAAAATTACAAGCACATTATTTCTAGACATTGGGGAAACATTTCATACTGAAAGAGCCCCCCCCCCCCCCCCCCCCCCCCCCCCCCATATCCTGCATCCATATGATGACAATATATAACAACAGCAAAAAAAAAAAAAAAAGAATAAATAACTGAAAGTAAAGACTGGATCTTCAGAGACAGGTCTTCTGATGAAAAGGAGAGACAGCTGGGGGACTCAATTAATTCAATATGGACAAACATCACCAGCACAAAAAGGAGACAGCAGGGGGACTCAATTCAATATGGACAGACATCACCAGCACAAAAGGAGACAACAGGGGACTCAATTCAATATGGACAGACATCACCAGCACAAAACAGTTCCTAAATAAGTCGCTGAAGGTGGGAGTCTTACTGGCAGAGACTTTACAGGGAGGGGGCTGACTGTCGTTTATCAGTTCATCACCTCAAACTTCATGTGGATAAAACTATCAAAAGATAAATGGACTGAAAAAAAAAAAAGAAACACGAACAAGTAAATAACAAAAAATAATTACATAAATAATAAAAATCACCATATATACTACACATTTTAACTCCAAATTCAATTTCGCAAGGGGGGTAGGGGTGTACGTGTGGGAGAAAAGGGGAGGTGCCATGTGTGTTAGGTAGGGACCCAGGCAAAAGGTGATGGACTGACAGACAGACCAGAACTGACAGGACCTGACAGGTGACATCCGTGCAGGTCACTGCCAATCCATCGGATGTCCACGCCCTGTGATAAGATGAATAAGTGCAAACTTGGAGGGGAGGAGGGGAAATGTGGGAGGACTGGGAGGGAGGGTGGAGGTTTGAACACCTTTGACTAGAGTGACCCATCAGTGAACCTGGTCAGGGTGATGGAGGCACTGAGGAGGGAAGATGAGACATGAATCAGTAATGAGGAATGCATGCCTGGCAAGCCACCATGAAATGGTGTGCAGTTTCACTCACACACACACACACACACACACACACACACACACACACACACTCACCTATGTGTACGTTTGTGTGTCTGTACTTTTGTGTAGTGTTCGTTAGCTACAAGTTATATTTGGCAGCGGTGGAAGGGAAGGCAGAGACAGACAGACAGACAGACAGACAGATAGACAGAGAGACAGACAGGCAGATACAAAGAGACTGAGAGAGAAACTGAGAGAACAAGAGAAGAAGAAAGACAGAAAGAAAGACAGTCTGCCAGACAGAACACGCTCGTGTGTGTGTGTGTGTGTGTGTGTGTGTGTGTGTGTGTGTGTGTGTGTGTGTGTGTGTGTGTGTCTTCCTTCCTGTCTCTCCCCTGTTAATGTATAAAATGTAAATCTCTCTCTCTCTCTCTCTCTCTCTCTCTCTCTCTCTCTCTCTCTCTCTCTCTCTCTCCTCCTTCAGTCTCTCTCTCTCTCCCTCCTCCTTATTAAATCTTCAGTGTTTTCCAGTAGCTTCCACCCACTCAGCTTCAAAGCAGGACCTTCAGATAAATTCTTTTCACCCTTTCACTCAACCTTCTGCTCTATGCCCCTTCTTGACCAATCTCCTTCCCACCTCCACTTTTCCTGCAAGTTAATAGGATTTCAGGAACAGAAACTGGAGCTCTGTGCCCAAACACTGTTGAAGATCATATCCTCTTTATCTCC
>JADBJO010000199.1:67500-95000 GCA_016801955.1 Conus betulinus
ATCTAGGAGAAAACTGCTGATCAATAGCAACCCATTGCTGCATTGGCCCTGGGAATTTAGAGCTGATGAGGCTTTATGTGTTTCTAAGAAGAAAAAACCAAACAAAACACTTTGATTGAGCACCATCCATCAACCTGCCATTCAGACAATTATTCATTAGGCAGTCAGATCCCATTGCAAGAAGTGTGATATTCTGCTTCAGAAATCAGTGTCATTGTTCTGTGAGATCATTTACAAAACTGCATGTGTGTGTATATGATGGGGGACACATACACGCTTACTTACATGTGTGTTTATACATGCACACACACACACACACACACACACACACACACACATACACTCTCTCTCTCTCTCACACTGACACACATACATGCACACACTCTCTCTCATATCATAACACACACACACACACACACACACACACACACACACACACACACACACACACACACACACACACACACAGGACAGAAAGAGAAAAGTGTGGGGAGGGGAGTCTAATATCATGTAAAGTAACCAAAGAACAAATGAACACGCTTTCACTATCGCTTCACCATTCCTCCCCCTCCTTCCCCTCTCTCTCTCTCTCTCTCTAACACACACACACACACACACACACACACACACACAACAAACACACACACACACGCACATGCACACACACACACAGAGAGTCACTCTCACTCTCACTCACTCACACACATGAACACTCACATGCTGTCATTGTCTTACTTTTGATAGTTACACAATGAGAATTGGCAGACAGAAAGTAGGAACATGTAAGAGGTCATTTTACCATGGACAAAGGTAAGTGAGCAGACTAACTGATGTGCTGGACGAACAGCAATCACACATGAACCACACATCAAGCCATAACTTTTGCTGCCTCAGGCCCACATATGAATATGTCATCAGTCACCATCGAAGAACATGTAGACCCTATTTTCACATCCCACCAACAATATACACACTTCAACCTTCTCACAATGTTCAGTTTGGTTTGTTAACTTTTCAGCACCAAGTGACCAACTGTCCATGTGACGACGCACAATCAAACTCCTGTTCTTGAAACGTCAGTGGATGACTTCAATGGACATAAAATACTGACTGCAGTCAAGAGTTGGTTCCAAATTCTCACTGAACCAGTTGCAGGCAGAGGAAAAGCCAACTCTGATAACACTCGTAGAGTCTGTACTTCCAGCAGATGGTTTCCAAATCGATCTTCATCTGCCCTTAAAACCCTCCCAAAATGGAGCTGTGTACCGCCGCTCACAACAATTCATAGATCCCTCTTTTCTCAACACCCCAAACCCAATTTATTAATAGTTTATGAAACCCAAAGTTTGAGAAACCTAGCAGTGTGCAGGCAATTACCAAACATGCAGCAATCTCTTGGGAAGTTCAATAACCATAATGAAGTAAAACAAATCAGGAACCATGATGTATTAAATGGAATCAAAGTGCTCCTAATGTACATGTCGAGAACCAAGACTGACTGTACTCAATCAATCAAAATGCACAGAAAACTCAAAAACAACTCCTGGAACCTTCTGAAGGATTCTTGCTGTTTTGGGATGGTTCTGGCTGACCAAAGGAAAATTCTGGAATAAACACACTGACTGTCTGCATTTGCACCACATGAAAAACCATCCTTACATGGAACACAGGTAAATCAAAACTCAAATATATTGATCTGAACCAAATCGTTATGCTAGGCAAACTTGATGTGTTTGTAACAGTCCAGAAATCAGGTCCATCCTAACTGTCAAAATTTAGACCGGTTTTTTGTAGACATGCCTGTAACTAATGTAAAGATTCTTTCACTCCTTTTTGAATTATCAAGGTAAATATTCATATCTTAAAAAGTCTGGATGGATTAATTTCTCATGATAGAGGAGTAAAACTCTGATAAAAGCATGCCTCTGGTTGATGTGTGAATAGATTTGACACAAAAGGGTGAAGCTCCATTTGGGAATGGAAGTGTTTATCACCACCAAAGCCCTGTCACAGGCTCCCAATCATTATTCAGGACATTTTACTCCAAGGCCTGGTCATGTAAACACTAGTCATCGTTTACATTACTGTGCTTAAGATTTCTCTGACTTAACTTAGTCTCGGCTGAATTCTGATTTTCTGTTTAACTGTCACCATGCAATCCCATGCCGTTCTCTTTTTCTTTTTTAATCTTTTTTCTTCACACTGATGCTGGGTAACATGGGGCAATAATCCCGCTGAAGTGATTTGATGCTGTGAGTCCATCATGGGGCAATAATCCTACTGCAGGGATTTGATGTTGTGAGTCCATCATGGGGCAATAATCCTACTGCAGTGATTTGATGTTGTGAGTCCATCATGGGGCAATAATCCTACTGCAGGATTTGATGTTGTGAGTCCATCATGGGGCAATAATCCTACTGCAGTGATTTGATGATGTGAGTCCATCATGGGGCAATAATCCTACTGAACTGAATTCATGCTGTGAGTCCATCATAGGGCAATAATACTACTGCAGTGATTTGATGCTGTGAGTCCATCATAGGACAATAGTCCTACTGAAGTGATTTGATGCTGTGAGTCCATCATAGGGCAACAGTCCTACTAAAGTGATTTAATGCTGCGAGTCCATCATGGGGCAATAATCCTACTGCAGTGATATGATGCTGTGTCCATCATGGGGCAATAATCCTACTGCAGGGATTTGATGCTGTGAGTCCATCATGGGGCAATAATCCTACTGCAGTGATTTGATGCTGTGAGTCCATCATGGGGCAATAATCCTACTGAACTGATTTCATGCTGTGAGTCCATCATAGGGCAATAATCCTACTGCAGTGATTTGATGCTGTGAGTCCATCATAGGGCAATAGTCCTACTGAAGTGATTTGATGCTGTGAGTCCATCATGGGGCAATAGTCCTACTGAAGTGATTTAATGCTGCGAGTCCATCATGGGGCAATAATCCTACTGCAGTGATATGATGCTGCAAGTCCATCAGGGGCAATAATCCTACTGCAGGGATTTGATGCTGCGAGTCCATCATGAGGCAATAATCCTACTGAAGTGATTTGATGCTGTGAGTCCTTCATGGAGCAATAATCCTACTGAACTGATTTCATGCTGTGAGTCCATCATGGGGCAATAATCCTAACTGAAGTGATTGGATGCTGTGAGTCCATCATGGAGCAATAATCCTACTGCAGGGATTTGATGCTGTGAGTCCATCATGCGACAATAATCCTACTGAACTGATTTCATGCTGTGAGTCCATCATAGGGCAATATCCCTACTGAAGTGATTTGATGCTGCGAGTCCATCCTGAGGCAATAATCCTACTGCAGGGATTTGATGCTGTGAGTCCATCATGAGGCAATAATCCTAGTGCAGGGATTTGATGCTGTGAGTCCATCATGAGGCAATAATCCTACTGAACTGATTTGATGCTGTGAGTCCATCACGAGGCAATAATCCTACTTCAGGGATTTGATGCTGTGAGTCCATCATGGGGCAATAATCCTACTGAAGTGATTTGATGCTGTGAGTCCATCATGAGGCAATAATCCTACTGAAGTGATTTGATGCTGTGAGTCCATCACGAGGCAATAATCCTACTTCAGGGATTTGATGCTGTGAGTCCATCATGGGGCAATAATCCTACTACAGGGATTTGATGCTGTGAGTCCATCATGAGGCAATATCCTACTGCAGGGATCTGATGCTGTGAGTCCATTATGGAGCAATAATCCTACTGCAGTGATTTGATGCTGTGATTCCATTATGGGACAATAATCCTACTGCAGAGATTTGATGCTGTGAGTCCGTAATGGGGCAATAGTCCTACTGCAGCAATTTGATGCTGCGAGTCCATCATGAGGCAATAATCCTACTGCAGTGATTTGATGCTGTGAGTCCATCATGGGGCAATAATCCTACTGCAGTGATCTGATGCTGTGAGTCCATCCTGACATAATTTGAGGTATGACAATCCAAAAAAAAAAAAAAAAAAAGTCTATCTGTTCCAAAAGTCAAAATTGTAACCAAGACAGCAAGAAAGAAGGCAACAAAGCTGATAACATCTCTATGGATACCAGTTATCACTATATTTTTTCACAGAACAATCATTATTTCCTATCTTTTAATACACCTTTTTCATTGATGTTTCAGTTTTCAATCAAGTGTACAATGAAGATAGTTACTTAGTCCACTTATGCCCAAAAGGATTCTAAATCTGATACTGTTACAAATACCTGTTTACCACCTTCAAGTATCTATGGAGACTGTCTATTTATGGCATATGTCATGACTTGGAACTCAAACCCCAGAACCAACCTAGATGAAATGAATTTGAAGATATGTTTTAATATAAGAATTCCTTGTAGCTATATGATGATATAACATTTCATACTAATGATCATAACAATTCAAAAATGCACTAGTGTCACTAGTAACATGTGGATGCAAGAGTTGAATTCATTTTTTACCAACTAAATCTTGTGAGACCTGGGGGTCTATTCTGGCATGATCTTTTCTTATGGTTCTTCTATCAGAAATTGTAAAGTGCGGGGTTCACATGTCCTAGCAATAAGTCCTGAAGTCCAATGCAATAATGCCAACTACAAAATGTTCTGCTGTCAAGCTGCACACAGACCACCCTGTTGTGTCTGCAAAAGAGGTCAACAATGACCATGAAAACCATTTCTTCCTAAACACTGCTGGCGTACCTTGAGGTCAGGTGGACCACATTGTTTTCGTGCAGGTGTTTAACCCCATCCAGGATCTGCTTGATGAAGGCAGAGGCCTCCTCCTCACTCAGTGCCTCCTTCTCTGAGATGTAGTCAAACAACTCTCCCCCGGCCACCCTGAAACAGGCAAACACACACAGAGCATGACAAAAACAGGCATGGATGTAGTCAACTGTCTTCACTGTATCGTTTCTATAAAATGAAGTCACAGACAACAGAAATGGGGAAAGTGGAATTGGACAGGGATGGGAAGGGTGAAGGAATGTACAATGGGCCATCAGTAGGGAATAAAACAAAGAAATTGAAGTATGAATATGTCAAATGAAAGTTGTGACAACAATTTCTCACCTTTGAACCCACAGAACACAAGTCCAACCCATGATCTGGAATGGTGTGGGATTGAACTGGATTGAATTTGTCATGCTGTGCTTTCCTCTGTATGTATGTTATTGTGCTGAGTTTAGTAGCATAGTGGAGTGTATGGAGTGGAGTGGAATGAAATATAATGGAATGGAGTGGGGTGGTGTGGAGTGGAATAAAATATAATGGAATGGAGTGGGGTGGAGTGGAGTGGAATGAAATATAATGGAATGGAGTGGGGGTGGAGTGGAGTGGAATGGAATATAATGGGATGGAGTGGGGTGGGAGTAGAGTGGAATGGAATATAATGGAATGGAGTGGGGTGGAGTGGAGTGGAATGAAATATAATGGAATGGAGTGGGGTGGAGTGGAGTGGAATGGAATATAATGGGATGGAGTGGGGTGGAGTGGAGTGGAATGGAATATAATGGAATGGAGTGGGGTGGAGTGGAGTGGAATGAAATATAATGGAATGGAGTGGTACAGAGTGGAGTGGAATGGAATATAATGGAATGAAGTGGGGTGGAGTGGAATGAAATATAATGGAATGGAGTGGGGTGGGTGGAGTGGAATGAAATATAATGGAATGGAGTGGGGTGGAGTGGAGTGGAATGGAATATATGGAATGGAGTGGGGTGGAGTGGAGTGGAATGAATGGAATGGAATGGAGTGGGGTGGAATGGAGTGGAATGGAATGGAATGGAATGGAGTGGAAGTGGAATGGAATATAATGGAATGAAGTGGGGTGGAGTGGAGTGGAATGAAATATAATGGAATGGAGTGGGGTGGAGTGGAATGAAATATAATGGAATGGAGTGGGGGAGTGGAGTGGAGTGAATGAAATATAATGGAATGGAGTGGGGTGGAGTGGAATGAAATATAATGGAATGGAGTGGGGTGGAGTGTGAGTGAAATGTAATGGAATGGATTGGGGTGGAGTGGAATGAAATATAATGGAATGGAGTGGGGTTAGAGTGGAGAGGCATGGTATGGAACAGGATGGAATGGAGTGGAGTGCATTAGAGGTGTTTTGGAACACATTGAGTATGTGTGCATACATATTCGCTGGGTTTTTTTTTTTGCTTTTTGTTTTTTTTTTAATAATTTACAGAGTACATACCTGAAAATGAATGAGCATGAATTCAGTTAAAAATTACATTAATCTTGGCTTCAAATGTCGGTATGTTTCCATGCACAGACATCTGTGCAAATATAAATTGAGGTGAGGGAGGAAGGGCAAGACAAGAAAGGGTGGGAAGAAAGTAGGGGATAGGAAAGAAAAGTGAAGAAATGAGAAGCAGTGATGGTGAAAGTAACAAAGGATGGGAGGAGAGAGGAAAAACAGTGTGTGTGTGTGTGTGTGTGTGTGTGTGTGTGTGTGTGTGTGTGTGTGTGTGTGTGTGTGTGTGTGTGTGTGTGTGTGTGTGTGTGTGTGTGTGTGTGTGTGTGTGTGTGTGTGTGTGTGTGTGTGTGTGTGTGTGTGTGTGTGTGTGTGTGTGTGTGTGTGTGTGTGTGTGTGTGTGTATATGTATGTATGTATGTATGTGTGTGTGTGTGTGTGTGTGTGTGTGTGTGTGTGTGTGTGTGTGTGTGTGTGTGTGTGTGTGTGTGTGTGAGTGTGTGTGTGCGAGTGTGCATGTGTGTATGTATGTGTGTGTGCATGCATACATGTGTGCGTGCGTGTGTGTGTGTGTGTGTGCACATTCGCGTGCGCATGTGTGTGTGTGTGTGTGTGTGTGTGTGTGTGTGTGTGTGTGTGTGTGTGTGAGAGAGAGAGAGAGAGAGAGAGAGAGAGAGAGAGAGAGAGAGAGAGCGAGAGTGAGAGAGAGAGAGCGAGTGTGTGAGTGTGTATACGTGACACGCTCACCCATATGTTTATGCTTGCTGTATGTGTATTCTTTGTCCTCTCTTTTCCCTTATGAACAATTAACTGGAAAAATGTCACGATGACATAGTTCATCTTGGACAAAGGCAGCTAAGTTCTGAGTCATGCTCATGAATTATTTCTCCCTGTTTCTCTGCTTCTTTCCTTCACTCTCACTTCCACCTAATGAATCACTCTGTTCCAATTTCCCTTCCTGCTTCCACGCTTGGCTGGCTTCTGACTGGCCGCCCTCAGCTGACAGCTGTCTGCAAACAGCCTGCTTCTCTATCATAGTCTATGTTTACTTTTTTTTATGCATGTGTCAGCTGTCGGAAAGCCTATCTCTGCAAATTCATTAGCTTTTTTTTTCCCTAATAAGCTGCTTCTTTTTTTTATAATTTTTGCCTGATGCGCTCTTTTGATGGCTCATATGGTTCGGTCAGTCAAAATGCCAGGGACCTTTTTCGGGGGAACTTTACATGCATCATTTTTCAAGGACTGTAAAACCGGCTTAAACTGCCGTGCCAGAAACACTATTCAGCACACCAGATCACAACATTGGAACACACATCACCAACTAGTTCTTAATGTGTATTTACAACGTTTATCACGACCACCAAAAACCCTAAAGTGCAGTCTAATCACTAACACATATAAATATGAACATCTTTCAAGACAGCCATTCTACCTTTCCTGTCTTTCATCCTTTTTTTTTTATCATGTTTATCCATTTTCAAAATCTTGCATCTTTTTCTTAAGGAAAAAACATTCTCCTGGCAATGATTATACCAGACTTGTTGAAAGCATTTTACAGCACCTCAAGACAAATTTGTTAATTCTTAAAATGGTTTTTCAGGTCTTGAAATGAGAGGTTTCGCACTCCGTAACTTTCAAGGATATGTAGGAAACCATTTTAAAACCCTAACCTTGTCTTTATTCACCATTTCATGGCCAAAGTGCAGTACCTCCACCTCCTGATTTCGTCCAGTTGTCTTTTACACATGTACTCACTTTACCTAGATCAGATTCTGTGTCACAGTGGATGCAGCACAATGAATGATTTGATTTGGCAACAGACCTCCACCTGCTTATTTCTTCTAGTTGTTTTTAACATGTATATTCACTTTTATTCAGCTGTTCCAGATAGATTACCCAGCTCAGAGCATTTTTAATTCTTTCGGAATGGATGCAACATAATGAAATGTTTTCAAAGGCTGTCCTCTGCAATTGGTAGGTCTTCTGCGTTCCAGCTTGAGGAAGGGTTCTAAATACATTGAAAACGTGCATTAGCACAGTGTTGGTTGGCTTTGCTATCCAATAATGAATTATTTTCATTTGGCAACAGAGCTCCACCTGCATATTTCTTGCAGTGGTCTTTTGCACAGTCATTCACTATTATCACTATTCTTCTACTGCTCCAGATAGATTACCTTCCCCTGTGCTTTTTTCAAAACTGTTTTGCAGTGGATGCAGCGTAAACAAAATATTTCCTTAGGCAACAGACTTTTTTCACACATGCATCTTAATACAATAATAATAGTCTATGTTATATGTCAATGGAAAGGGTAAAAAGTGAACATTTCATTCAATATGCTTTGAAATGCCTTTCAGCTAAAACAAAAACATTTTGGTGTGACATCATCAAAGAAACATGAAATTCTGACTGCTCCACATAAAAAAAAAAAAAATTCCTATATTCCTTGTTCTAAGCTCTTTGAATCAAACACATGATTGCTACTATTTCAAAAATAATATTACCCATTAGCTGACATGTGCAACTATATATGCAACGTGACTGCATCCATTAGTTTACTGAAGAAAAAAAACGGAGAATATTTTCAGACAGCTATCACCTACACATGGCATGATTGCAGGGACAGCCTTGCTGTCATCTACACATGGTTGACAGGGACAGCCTTGCTGTCATCTGACATGGGGACAGGGACAGCCTTGCTGTCATCTACACATGGCATGGTTGACAGGGACAGCCTTGCTGTCATCTACACATGGCATGGTTGACAGGGACAGCCTTGCTGTCATCTACACATGGCATGGTTGACAGGGACAGCCTTGCTGTCATCTACACATGGCATGGTTGACAGGGACAGCCTTGCTGTCATCTACACATGGCATGGTTGACAGGGACAGCCTTGCTGTCATCTGATCTACACATGGCATGGTTGACAGGGACAGCCTTGCTGTCATCTACACATGGCATGGTTGCAGGGACAGCCTTGCTGTCTCTGATCTACACTACATGGCATGGTTGACAGGGACAGCCTTGCTGTCATCTACACATGGCATGGTTGACAGGGACAGCCTTGCTGTCATCTACACATGGCATGGTTGACAGGGACAGCCTTGTTGTCATCTACACATGTCGCGGAAAAGTGAACTTCACCACATGCCATGTACAGTTGGCAGTATGGCAACTTTTCCCATCAGCTATGTTGTGAGTAGAATATGGCCGCATAAAAAAAAAAAATTGTTCCTATTTTTCCTTAACCAATCAATGGATGCCATCACGTTCATACTTAGTTTGAGGTGCTACCTGATGGGGAAAAAAATTGATGAAAAGAGCCTAAAACAAGGAATGCCAGACATTTTTGTGCCAGGAAGTCAAAATTTCTTCTTTCTTCTCTCTCTCTCTCTCTCTCTCTCTCTCTCTCTAGTCAAACAACAAAACAGTGTTTTATCTAATAGGTATTAAAAATTGTATCAAGAGTAAAGTTCATGTTTACCATTTCCTTTGATACTTAACATTAGGCTTTCATGCTTGTACTAAAAGATATAAAAGGAAACAAGAAATGATTCATAAGTAACGGCAATGATTCATTCATGGCGTCCACTGCAAAAGGTTTAAAAAGATTAAAGCCCATTGTATTCTTTTAAAAAAAAAAAGAAGATATTTTTGTTCATATTGCACAACTTTATAAGCACTGATGAACCAATCCTGACAGACCTGAGTTTCACTTCGCAACTGTTGTCCAATCAATATATTTCATTATTGATATAATACCATTAACCCAAATGTCACCGTGAATAACTTTACGTGTTGGACAGCTTGTTCTGCCTTTCTATGGCTGCCTTGAAGGGTAGCTGGATCTGGGTTTTCTCCCCAGAATGGTGAGATGATCACAGAATTACTGGCTGTTCATGTATGTCTTGGAAACTATGGAAGAACTTGAAAAACTCAGTTAAGGTCATCTGCCCAGTCTCACACAGAAGACAAATAACTTAAGACAGGTGAAACCAATAGTTCAGCCCACAAGATAAAACTAAGATGGTAAGACAGGTGAAACCAATAGTTCAGCCCACAAGACAAAACTATGATGTTCCCATGTGCTATCAGTGAAGGGGTTAATATTGACACTTCTTCATTCCCATTCTCCTCTCACACACCCACACACTACTGTTTTATACACAGATCTTTGCTAAGGTACTATCAAAGTAATGGCTGTATTGTTTGCCTGCACTTGCTTTCCGCAGTATTTATGTGTTTAAGCATATTCTGGTCTAGTCAACCATTGGGGGATTGCGCCTCACTAGGAGATTGAGGTAAAGGCTATTTTACACAGTTCTAAGCTTTTGTTAGCGTTGATCTGACTGACAATGCTAGCGGTATTAACACAGGGGAGCTGACGACTCAAACTGCTGGCAACATTCTGACCTCTGATACACCCCTTTTTTTGTCCTAAAACACAGGCACAGAGATATCTTGGCACAAACATTTCTTTCTACACTGATTACTCTTCTATTTTCTGCTCACAATTTCTTATTACACTTTCTTCCCATTTCTCTGTTCTGCCATCTGCTGGCTGCCTTGGGGAGGGGGGGGGGGGGGGGGGGGTACTTCGGGGTTTTTTTTTTTCTCCCATGGTGTTGAAAATGACACAAAATAGAAGGTGGTGTGTGTCTAGGCTGAGTTCTACTGATTAGAAAGCAGCAGTCAAAAGACCACTGTAGACTTGGCAAAACAGAATGTGACAGTCCTCACATGCTGCCAGTGAAGGGTTTAATGTTTACTCTCATTCATTCATTAAGTTTTAAGGTGATCATAGGAATTCAACTTGCA
Organism: Conus betulinus; assembly: GCA_016801955.1. NCBI lineage: Eukaryota > Metazoa > Mollusca > Gastropoda > Neogastropoda > Conidae > Conus > Conus betulinus. The sequence goes on from JADBJO010000199.1 coordinate 78,542, forward strand.
AGCCAAATCCTGTTAATACTGAGTCGGCTATTCATCACCTGAACATGCTAATAAAAGCTTTTATAATTTCAATTGTGCCCAGTAGGTTTGAACAGAGCCGCCTGCATAAAACACTATTACTGAATAGAGGATGAATAGAGAGAGACAAAGAGAGACAAAGAAAGATACACAGACAGACAGACAGACAGGCAGGTAGGCATACAGGCAGACAGACAGATGGCCAGACAGACCAGATAGAAATCAGTGTGAAATGTCAGAGGTTGGTGGGTAATCTCCTCCTCAGCTGGGACTGGATTGAATTTGCATCAGGAACAAAAAAAACAAATTTGACACCTTCATGTTGACTACATCAGCTTAAAAAGTGAAGTAAAAAGAAATTGGGGCTAGCCACAAATTCTCTTTCCCCCTTCCCCCCCCCTCTCTCAGCTCATCTCGGCCCCTTTCTCACTGGCTCCCCGGAATGCACATTTCCTTGCTCCTTCATGTCTGGTTCACCACTATATCCTAACCCCACCCCTACCCCATCCCAAAGCCATTCACTCATCAGCACCCCACCAACTCTCTCTCAAGTCTTTTTCTTTCTTATCTCCCTTCCAATTTCTTTTTTTTTTTTTTCACCCATTATTTCCTCTGCACTCTGTGTGTGTGTGTGTGTGTGTGTGTGTGTGTGTGTGTGTGTGTGTGTGTGTGTGTACGCGTGCGTGTGTGTGCGTGTGCGTGTGTGCATGTGTGCGTGTGTGTGTGCGCGTGTGTGTGTGTGTGTATGTGTGTGTGGGGGGGGGGGGGGGGGTCTGTCTATCTGTCTGTCTGTCTCTCTCTCTCTCTCTCTGTAGGAGTGTGTGTGGATGTGAGTGTGTGTGTGTGTGTGTGTGTGTGTGTGTGTGTGTGTGTGTGTGTGTGTGTGTGTGTGTGTGTGTGTGCGTGTGTGTGTTTGTGTGTGTGTCCATGTGCACATCTGCATATGTGCTCAAGTAAGTGCTATAGCCATCTTTGATCTCAACCTTAACCATACTTTTTGATGCCGACTCCCCTTCACATCTTCACATTTTGAAAAAAAAAAAAAAAAATGCAGGTTTATCTGACACAACTCTCCTCACCCCCAACCCCCCAACCCAGCCTCCCTCCCTCTCCCCCTAGTCCCCTCTCCCCACTTTATTCCTTTCTTCCCTTTTTCCCTCTAACCCAATCCCTCCCTCTCCCTTCCCCCCCTCCCCCCCCCCCCCCCCCCCTTCTTTTTTTCCCCTCTCCTCACTCTCCCTCTCTCCCCCCCCCCCCCTCTCTTTCCCATCACTTCTGCTCCTCCTCTTCCTGCTTTCTTCTGCTCCCCCAATCATGAACCCCTGAATCAAAATTTACAAAACACTGAAAATAACTACAGCCTCTCATTTACACCAAGTTTCAGCTCCCCCTGTGTGCCACTCCTTGTCCTAAGCAAAATGGATTGAGGGGCTGGGAGAACAGTGTGTATGAGTCAGGCTGTTCGGGAGGCAGTGGTGTGTGTGTGTGTGTGTGTGTGTGTGTGTGTGTGTGTGAGAGAGAGAGAGAGAGAGAGAGAGAGAGAGAGAGAGAGAGAGAGAATCATCATCACTCAATAGTTTGGGCTTTCAAACTTCAGCCCTCTGAGTATGATCCATTAGGTTTCCATGGGATAACCTTGTCTGCCCCCATTTCATCACCCAGCACGAACAGAATCAATTGGCTACACCTGCTATGCCTGGTTTGCTCAATCACCACTCTCCCTCTTGTCTCACCCCCACATTCTGTCTATAGTACCCTACTTTGTTGTGTTGGATCATCCCCTAAATGGAAGTGTCAAGAACTTTAGATGGAACAGTAAAGGCGGATGAAGGGGTGAATACACAACACAGAGGAGTCAGAGAATGTATGGATGAATGAAAGAACGTCCAGAATCATTTTGTCACTTCTCCATGTCATCTGTATTAAGTCAATGTCAGTGTAGTCTCATTCTAATGTCTCTTCTGCACTTTTTGTGTCTAAATGCTATGGAAGCAATCAGAAGATTCAGAAAAAAAAATAAAATGAATGCATTACGATCTACATATACAGACAAAGAAAACATGTGGACCAACAGGCACACACACACACACACCACACACACACACACACACACACACACACACACACACTCCCCAAACTGAGTTTATCAACTTTTCAAATGCAGTTTGAAGAAACACACACACACACACACACACACACACACACACACACACACACACACATATATATACACACAGTCAAACACACACACACGCACTCTCTTCCCAATCTGGGTCTGTCAAATTTTCAAATGCAATCATTAAGAACATTCTATTTCACAGCGAGAATGCAAAGTATGTAAATATATGTCTTTTTGACACTAAAAACCTTCATTTACACTAAACTAGACTGTTCTATGATGCCTTTCTGCATTATTTTCAACATCCTTAAACTCTTTTTTCTTCAGCTATATGCCTGTCAAATGTTGATTTGTATTTTCTAAATCAAATATTTACAAGTTGTACAGTGCCTGTCAAATGTTGATTTGTATTTTCTAAATCAAATATTTACAAGTTGTACTGTGCCTGTGAAATGCCGATTTTTATTTTCTATATATTCACAAGATGTACATTATTTCAAAAATATTTCTGACTGCAAAGATATGCCAGGATCTCTGCAAAAACAGTTTACAAAAAAAAAAGAACCCACCTTCCTGGCTTTTGACCAGTTAGTCAGAGCACACACACACACACACACACACACACACACACACACACACACACACATCTACCCTCTACCCATGTCATATCTTTTTTCCATCCAACAAGAGACTTAGAGAGAAACAGGAGAGGCAATTTGCCTACATCTGACTCCCGTGTGATGAATATAACGTGACAGTAGAATAAAAGGCACAGGGTGGTTGGGGAAGCAGAAGGGTATGTAATACAACACCACCATGGGATACCAAGCAGTCAACACTAACTCTAGCCAATGATTAAAGCAAATTCTCACTTCTGTGTTGACCACTATTTCTTAAAAACACCCTGGGGAACCATCACCACTCCACTCTCCCCTCCACTTCCTCGTTTCCACTCAATCAAAATGTCACTGGATATATATATGTGGCTGATTTTTTTTCATATATATCATGTTCAACATGTCTTTTTATTAGGTATAAAGTAATAATTGGTGTCGATCATCAATAAGAAAATTCTGTAATACTGATTTTCATTGCTGACGATGTGAATCTCTGATTTACAGCCAATATGATTCTGTGACACACACCCAATGACTGGAAAGCTCTTGAAAATATTCATTTTTCTGTCAAGTTCAATGATGTTCAAGCTCATATTTACCAAGAAATTGCCTACATTGATGTTTACCATGAACACACACACACGCACGCACACACGCACGCACGCACGCACGCACGCACGCACGCACACACACACACACACACACACACACACGTACAAGAAGGCACACGCACGCACACACACACACACACACACACACACACACACACACACACAAACGCACACTTGGACAGACAACTGAAACAGTATGTTTACACAGATTCACTCATTTAGTCATTACACCTCAGTAAAAAAAAAAAAATGAACAAACTAAAGACATGCTTGGGCGAGTCCCCTATGCAAAAACAAAAAGGTGACAAATTCACACCATCAATGTATCACACAAAGTTGTAAGTTTGACTGCTTAGCTCAGGCTGGTGCATATGTAACTTGTCATCATCTTTTAAAATGACCTGAACTTATTACATCACTAGTTACACCATATTCAGTCTTGTGGAAAAGGCTCGGAGTGCACTAGGATTTGTCCGGCAATACAGATCTGCACTAAGAATCTGCCAACGGCGCGATGACTTGGTCGGTGTACCACACACATTCCATGTTCCAATGGAATCTGATTCAAACAGCTTCAACAATGTTTGCCTGATCCTGCTACAGGGCAAACAAGCAAACAAGTGCAGGTGAACATACAACCTTGGCTGAGGAAAACATGTCCAACCATCATCACATCTGAACACCTTGTGAACCTCCCAGGTAAATAGCGTCTTTGTCACTGCACATGGCAATGGAGGGGTGGGTGTTGCACATTGTAGGGGCAGATCACCACTAATGGAGGGGTGGGTGTTGCACATTGTAGGGGCAGATCACCACTAATGGAGGGGGGGGGGGTGCTGCACATTGTAGGGGCAGATCACCACTAATGGAGGGGTGGGTGGCTGATGCTGCACATTGTAGGGGCAGATCACCACTAATGGAGGGGTGGGTGGGTGCTGCACATTGTAGGGGCAGATCACCACTAATGGAGGGGTGGGTGGGTGCTGCACATTGTAGGGGCAGATCACCACTAATGGAGGGGTGGTGCTGCACATTGTAGGGCAGATCACCACTAATGGAGGGGTGGTGCTGCACATTGTAGGGGCAGATCACCACTAATGGAGGGGTGGTGCTGCACATTGTAGGGGCAGATCACCACTAATGGAGGGGTGGGTGTGCTGCACATTGTAGGGGCAGATCACCACTAATGGAGGGGTGGGTGCTGCACATTGTAGGGGCAGATCACCACTAATGGAGGGGGGTGCTGCACATTGTAGGGGCAGATCACCACTAATGGAGGGGTGGGTGCTGCACATTGTAGGGGCAGATCACCACTAATGGAGGGGTGGGTGCTGCACATTGTAGGGGCAGATCACCACTAATGGAGGGGTGGGTGCTGCACATTGTAGGGGCAGATCACCACTAATGGAGGGGTGGGTGCTGCACATTGTAGGGGCAGATCACCACTAATGGAGGGGTGGGTGCTGCACATTGTAGGGGCAGATCACCACTAATGGAGGGGTGGGGTGCTGCACATTGTAGGGGCAGATCACCACTAATGGAGGGGTGGGTGCTGCACATTGTAGGGGCAGATCACCACTAATGGAGGGGGTGGGTGCTGCACATTGTAGGGGCAGATCACCACTAATGGAGGGGTGGGGGCTGCACATTGTAGGGGCAGATCACCACTAATGGAGGGGTGGTGCTGCACATTGTAGGGGCAGATCACCACTAATGGGAGGGGTGGTGCTGCACACTGTAGGGGCAGATCACCACTAGACTTATGGAGGGGTGGTGCTGCACATTGTAGGGGCAGATCACCACTAATGGAGGGGTGGGTGTTGCACATTGTAGGGGCAGATCACCACTAATGGAGGGGTGGGTGTTGCACATTGTAGGGGCAGATCACCACTAATGGAGGGGTGGTGCTGCACATTGTAGGGGCAGATCACCACTAATGGAGGGGTGGGTGTTGCACATTGTAGGGGCAGATCACCACTAATGGGAGGGTGGGTGTTGCACATTGTAGGGGCAGATCACCACTAATGGAGGGGTGGGTGTTGCACATTGTAGGGGCAGATCACCACTAATGGAGGGGTGGTGCTGCACACTGTAGGGCAGATCACCACTAATGGAGGGGTGGGTGTTGCACATTGTAGGGGCAGATCACCACTAATGGAGGGTGGGGTGTTGCACATTGTAGGGGCAGATCACCACTAATGGAGGGGTGGGTGTTGTAGGGGCAGATCACCACTAATTGGGGTGGGTGTTGCACATTGTAGGGGCAGATCACCACTAATGGAGGGGGGTGGGTTGCACACATTGTAGGGGCAGATCACCACTAATGGAGGGGTGGGTGTTGCACATTATAGGGGCAGATCACCACTTAGACTTATGGAGGGGTGGTGCTGCACATTGTAGGGGCAGATCACCACTAATGGAGGGGGGGTGTTGCACATTGTAGGGGCAGATCACCACTAATGGAGGGGGGGGTGGTGTTGTATGCACACTGTAGGGGCAGATCACCACTAATGGAGGGGTGGTGGTGCACACTGTAGGGGCAGATCATCACTAATGGGGGGGTGGTGCTGCACACTGTAGGGGCAGATCACCACTAATGGAGGGGTGGTGTTGTATGCACACTGTAGGGGCAGATCACCACTAATGGAGGCGTGGTGGTGCACACTGTAGGGGCAGATCATCACTAATGGAGGGGGTGGTGCTGCACACTGTAGGGGCAGATCACCACTAATGGAGGGGTGGTGTTGTATGCACACTGTAGGGGCAGATCACCACTAATGGAGGGGTGGTGGTGCACATTGTAGGGGCAGATCACCACAAACGGAGGGGTGGTGGTGTATGTACACTGTAGGGGCAGATCACCACAAATGGAGGGGTGGTGTTGCACACTGAGACTGGAGTGCAGGAACATTGCCGCAGATTTGGTAAAAACAGGAGGGAGCTGGGAGGGAGGAGGGAAGCGGGGGGGGGGGGGGCAGAAGGGGGGGGGGGGGGGGCAAGGAGGTGTAAACTTTGGGGAGGGATAAGGGAGGGAGGGGGAGGAACAAGATGCAAGTTTCCAGTTTGTAAAAGTGCGACTTTGTAAGAACAGGGAAGCTGCTGTGGGGGGGGGGGGGGGGGGGGTGGGGGTGGGGGGAAGAGGAGAGAATGCGCAGATTCCATGCAGGGGTAGTGGCAGGAAGCGGGAGGAAAGGTGCTACTTGGTGAAAGCATGGGAGTGTGGAGAGAAAGACAAGGCAAAGATTTTGTTACATAAAAACAGAGGGGGTTGGGGGGAGGGCATGGAGACACGATGGTGATAAAAAAAAAAGCAACAACAAATGGGGGGGGGGGGGGGGGGGGGGGGGGAGTGGGTTCCACCATTGCAAATAAGGCACACTGGAGGCTTTATTGACAGGTAACAATTAAGGCACACTGGAGGCTTTATTGACAGGTAACAAATATCTATCCACAAAGCATTTGTAATCATTTTTTTCGGGGGAGGGGGGGGAAGAGGGGGGTGAGGGGGGGGGAAGGGGGGGGTGAGGAGGGAAGGGGTGTGAGGGGGGGAGAGGGGGGGGGGGGAAAAGGGGGGAGAGGGGGGAGAGGGGGGGGAAGGGGGGGGGAGGGGGGAGAATCTGGAATCCCTGGAACAACTCACAAACATGCACAATACACCAACACACAAGCACACTGTCTCACATCACACACACACACACACACACACACATGCATGCACACACACCACACACACACACACACACACACACACACACACACACACACACACACACACTCCCACACACTTGCCTCTCCCTCTACCCACTTGCAGACTCCTCTTGGAGAGAGTTGGATTGTGTGATGTTTTCCTATGTTAGTAACAGTACCTCTGAGTTTTAGGTAGTAGTATAACTGACAGTGATGATTGTAAACACATCATCTTTGAGAACGGACAGCTTGTCCTGGATCCCCTTCCCCAATTTCTTCACACTTCACTGCCTCTTCCTCATCTGCTTCTCACAGACCGTGACCCTGACGGATGACTGTGACTGGGAAAGCAGGATCAGATTCCATTCTTTTCTGCATTGCCTTCCAAGGAGCCTCTTGCCTGTTTACCATGGCTGCCTTTGTGTTCCACAGTTGACAAAGCTGATCTGAAGAACTTGGCAGTCATACATGGACAAGTGCATATTTCTAAGGGTTAAAGTCCAACGTTCAATGACGTTCAAAGCCAGGAACTGGGGGGTTCAAACTTCACAGGCTTTCTGACGTCACAAGGGCGCATGAATGAATCAACAGCATCAAGGAGATGGTCTGGCAAAACTGTGTAGAAACTTCCACCTTGATACACAAACAAAAAACTAAACACAGGTCGAGAGAAAAAAAAAAAAAAAAAAAAGGGGGGGGGGGGGGGGGGGAGGTGGTGATGTGCACTATGGCCCACACACTCTCCTCTGGGGAGACAAGTGTCTTGACTTCACACTGTGATGTCTGTTGTGACAATGAAGCCATACAAGACAGTGTCTTAGATAGTGCCAGTCTCGTCATGTTGTCTATGTACACTACTACTGTACTAGTCAACCACATGACAAAGGACAATGATAGGTACAAAGTCAGCAAAAACTCTGTGCAGGAGGACTTTCAAGGATGATGTGAATCCCGTCAGATATAGCCTGACAGTAAGTGCCTTTGATATCCTTCATCAATTCCAACAGCCTCACTGAAACACAACTTATGGTCCCTTATAGTATACCTACTCCAACACTTCCCAAACAGTCTGGACCAGTTCACTGAATTTGGGGGGTGCCAAGTGAAGGTTTCTACGCTGGTAAGTTGTCACCACAAGGATCAGTTGTCATATATAGCAGACGAGCATGACTGGCTGTGTACTCTATGCTTCCTTTTCATCATCTTGGCCTGAGAGATACAAATACCTGCAGTGCTGTACAGGAAATCGGAGCAGTGCTCTCTGAAATCCATTAAGGAGTGCTCAACTGTGAAGTTTCAGTCTTCCTCTTTAGCACTTTCAACTTCCAGTAAGACTGCTAACAATTCCACAAATAAATTGATGCAAAGAAAAGAAATGCAGCTCGAAAATTCATGTCGGTTAATCACCAGTACAGCTTCCAAGCAGCATCTCAAAGAACATACAAGAAAAAAAAATGTTGGGAGTATTCTCATCATTGATCCAAGACAACTAATAAAATCAATGAGGCTCTTGCAGAAAAACAAAGATCTGCAAATTTAGAAAAGAAGATGGAAAGAAAGGGAGGAATATATTTACCGCAATAAACTGCGCAAAATAAAAAGGTTAATAAGTAATGAAAGGAAAAAATGTAAAAGAGGAAAAAAAATTACTATCAAATAATAGACAGAGACAAATAAGACAGACATTAACATTCATTTTAAATTATACTGTACTGGAAAAACAACAGTTACCAACAAAGCAACAAAAAGACACAGAAACTGACTGTGCCATAAGACAGAGTTCACCAAGACAAGAGAGCAAGAGAAACAACTCCCACTCGACAGCAGCCAGAGGGGCTTGGAAAGCTGATTATCCTGTCAGACTGTTGTCAAGTCTATCTATCATCAGCCCTGCACAGCCAATGCCAGCCCTATCTGCCTGTTATCACACTGCTCAGAAACCCAGTGCCAGGCCTTTTACTGCCCCTCTTTGTGCAAGTGTAGTGAGCTGGTGCCCCTGTTAGAGGGCAAGTCTTCTTTGTGCCTGTGTCTGTGTGTGTTTCCACACACAATACCATGTTAGCATTCTACAGTGCTCTACTGTGTTATAATCTACAATTCCATGGTAGCACTCTACTGAGCTCTGTTGTGCCAAAATATTGCAGTGGCAAAAACAGGAAATGGAATGGGAGACAAAGGAAGCATGAGTAATATTTAAAAAAAAAAAAAAAAAAGAAAAAAAGAATGATAGAGAAGGTATGAGAGAAATAGAGAGCAGGACGAGAAAAAAGGGGTGGAACGGGGATAAAAAAAAAAAAATGAGGTGAGGGGAGAGAGGAAGGGGAGCACCCCCTGGGAAAAAAAGTGTGCATGCGTGCATGTGTGCGTGCATGCATGCACATGTGAAATGTCTTTTTGTCTCCTACTCCCACCCTCTTCTCTCCCAGCAGCCCTCCTATCCCTTTGTCATGTGCCAGTCTGAACAAATCTTCACTATGCTTGACAAATGGCTCAAGCTGTATCTGGAAATGCCAGAGATCACCGACACCATAAAGAGGATCAGAGAAAGGATTTGTTTCATTTGATGACAAGGACTGGTGCTCTCATCAATAAAAACCTAACTGCCTTCAGCAATTGTCCCACAGTGACTCAAACTGACACTGCATGCTCCCCCATGTATTTCAAGAGGAAACAAAGAATACAAAATTGTTCAAGCCAATAACATCTGTGTCTGTGTCTACTGTGAGGCAAGGTGAAGAGGAAGGGAGGTGGAGACTGGAGGGTTCTGGGTGCCAGACACCCATCCGTCATTTTTGCTTAAAACAGGGATAGATTTACACTGTGTGTTCCTAGTTAAAAGAGACCCCAAATTATCTTCCCTGGGAGGCGTCATGTGCCACCCGAAACATTCACACTAACTTCAGTGTTTGTGGGGCTTCTCTTACCCTCACTGTGGCCCCCAACCCCCTGACCAGGCGTTGGCCCTGACCCCCACACACCCTGACCAGGAGGGCCCTGACCCACACACACCCTGACCAGTACTCATAGGCCCTGACCCCACACACACCCTGACCAGTAGGCCCTGACCCACACACACACCCTGACCAGTAGGCCCTGACCCACACACACACACCTGACCAGTACTCATAGGCCCCAACCCCCACACACACCCTGACCAGGAGTTGGCCCTGACCCACACACACACACTGACCAGTAGGCCCTGACCACACACACAACCCTGACCAGGAGTTGGCCCTTCCCCCACACACACCTGACCAGGCATTGGCCCTGACCCCCACACACCCTGACCAGGAGTAGGCCCTGACCACACACACCCTGACCAGGAGTTGGCCCTGTCCCCCACACACACCCTGACCAGGAGTAGGCCCTGACCCCCACACACACCCTGACCAGTAGGCCCTGACCCACACACACACCTGACTAGTAGGCCCTGACCCCCACACACACCCTGACCAGAAGGCCCTGACCCCCACACACACCATGACCAGAAGGCCCTGACCCCCACACACACACCATGACCAGTATGCCCTGACCCCCACACACACCATGACCAGAAGGCCCTGACCCCCCACACACACCATGACCAGAAGGCCCTGACCCCCACACACACCATGACCAGAAGGCCCTGACCCACACACACACCATGACCAGAAAGCCCTGACCCCCACACACCCCCTGACAAGGAATTCCTGACCCCCACACATCCCTGACCAGGAGTTGGCCCTGACCCCCACAGGATTCTACAGTGTGCTGGACCACTGCATTAACAATGGAACAGTTCCTGTAGGAACATAGCTTCTTCAAATCCCCCCCCCCCCCCCTTTTTTTTTTAACAACCTCCACTAAAGAACCATCTTCTTTCTGTTGGAACACTTAACTCCAAGCCGTCCTCCTACCCTCTCCCACTCACTGATTCTCACCCTCCATACCCCCCACCTCCAACCTCCCTGACTTGGAATTCTTCTATGGCACTGCAAGTTTTCCTTTCCTTCTCTCTCTCTCTCTCTCTTTTAAAATAAATAAATAAATAAATAAATATCCCTGGCCATAGAGCTTAGCTTGAGTTCAGAGTGTGTGTGTGTGTGTGTGTGTGTGTGTGTGTGTGTGTGTGTGTGCACGCCCTGCCTGCCTTCATGTGTGCATGCATGCGCATGTGTGTGTGGTGTGTGTGTGTGTGTGTGTGTGTGTGCGTGCATTCCCCTGTTTGTCTGTTTTTATTACATTTACAGCTGTATGCAAAATCAGAATTTTCTTTTTAAATAAATCTAAGTACATGATATACAAATAGATATATACAGATCAGTGCTGGGCATACTGACCTTTCAATTTCACAGCCTTCTGCTATCCTAATACTTCACCTTTTTAACATTAAAAAAGGGCAAAATTCATCATCATCAATGTCAATTCCTTTCTATCTCTTTCTTTCTTTCTGTGTGTGTGTGTGTGTGTGTGTGTGTGTGTGTGTGTGTGTGTGCGCGCGCGTGTGTGTGTCTGCACTTGCGCACATGCACATGCATGCATAAGTGTGTGTGTGTGTGTGTGTGTGTGTGTGTGTGTGTGTGTGTGTGTGTGTGTGTGTGTGAGTATATGTGTGTGTGTGTGTGTGTGTGTGTGTGTGTGTGTGTGAGTATGTGTGTGTGTGTGTGTGTGTGTGAGTATGTGTGTGTGTGAGTATGTGTGTGTGTGTGTGTGTGTGTGTGTGTGTGTGTGTGTGTGTGTGTGTGTGTGTGGTGTGCATGTGTGCATGTGTGTGTGTGCATATACATATGCATGTGTTTGTGTCCATGCGTGTCTGTGTTACATGTGTGCATGTGTGTGTACATATGCATGTGTTTGTGTCCATGCGTGTCTGTGTTACATGTGTGCATGTGTGTGTACATATGCATGTGTTTGTGTCCATGCGTGTCTGTGTTACATGTGTGCATGTGTGCATGTGTGTGTACATATGCATGTGTTTGTGTCCATGCGTGTCTGTGTTACATGTGTGCATGTGTGCATGTGTGTGTACATATGCATGTGTTTGTGTCCATGCGTGTCTGTGTTACATGTGTGCATGTGTGCATGTGTGTGTACATATGCATGTGTTTGTGTCCATGTGTGTCTGTGTTACATGTGTGCATGAACTGCCAATGGAGCCTGAGCGATGAAAAGGGAAGTATGTCAAGCCTGGAAAGTGGAGAGGAGGCATGCAAGGTAGGCCACCTCCTGACAAGACTCTGAAGGAAAAGCTGGAGTAGGTTACGTACTGCATGCTGTGCTTTCTGTTGGCTGGGGCTGGAAATGCACTGGACTGGCACCACAGAGGCCTCTTCCTTCCCCCATCCATCTCTCTCTCTCTCTCTCCTGTTCTATGCCCCTCCACCCCCCCCCCCCCCCACCACCTCTACTCCTCCCCCCCCTGCTCTCTTTTGGGCAACCCCCCCCCCCCCCCCCCCCCTGTTTTCACCCTTTCTCTCCCTCTACCCTCCCCCCCCCCCCCTCCCCCCTCTCATTTCACCCTCTCTCTACCCCCCCCCCCCCCCCCCCCCCCCCTCACGCTCTCTTATCACCCTTTCTTTCTCTCTACACCCTGCCCCCCTTCTCATGCTCTTTTCAGCCTTCTCTCTCTCTCTCTCTACCCCCCCCCCCCCTCATGCTCTCTTTTCACCCTCTCTCTCTCTCTCTCTACACCCCCCCTCCCCCCCCTCATGCTCTCTTTTCACCCTTTCTTTCTCTCTTAAACCCCCCCCCCCCCCTTCTCATGCTCTCTTTTTCATCCTTTCTCTCTCTCTACCCACCCCCCCCCCCCTTCTCATGCTCTCTTTTCAACCTTTCTCTCTCTTTACACACACACACCCCCCCCCCCCCCCCCCCCCCCCCCCCCCCCCCCCCTTTCTCATGCTTTTCACCCCTTTCTCCCCCCCCCCCCCCCCCCCCCCCCCTTTTCCCCCCACCCACCCCCCCCCCCCCCTCCCCCCCTCCCCCCCCCCCACTGTCTCCCCCCCCCCCCCCCCCCCCCCCCCCCCCCCCCCCTTGTCATGCATGCTTTTCACCCTTTCTCTCTCTCTACCCTTCCCCCCTTCCTTTCTCATGCTCTCTTTTCACCCTTTCTCTCTGTACCCCCCCCCCCCCCTCTCATGCTCTCTTTCACCCTTTCTTTCTCTCTTTCTACTCTCCCCCCCCCCCCCCATGCTCTCTTTTCACCCTTTCTCTCTCTGTAACACCCCCCCCCCTCCCTTCTCATGCTCTCTTTTCACCCTTTCTCTCTCTGTAACACCCCCCCCCCTCCCTTCTCATGCACTCTTTTCACCCTTTCTCTCTCTGCAACCCCCCCCCCCCCCCCTCCTTCTCATGCTCTCTTTTCACCCTTTCTCGCTCTGTACCCCCCCCCCCCCCCCTTCTCATGCTCTCTTTTCACCCTTCTTTCTCTGTATACACACACACACACACACACACACACACACACACACACACACACACACATCCACATCCTCTCTCTCTCTCTCTCTCTCTCTCTCTCTCTCTCTCTCTCTCTCTCTCTCTCTCTCTTCTTTTCCTTTCATTTGGCTAATATCCTTGGTATTCCCACAGATGGTTTACTACAACATCATATGAGGTTTACCTGAACTGGGCTATAATGTGTGGTCATATGTGGTCATCTGGGGGTACAATGTGTGGTCAGCTATAATGTGTGGTCTGCTGGGCTACAATGTGTGGTCAACTGGGCTACAATGTGTGGTCAACTGGGCTATGTGTGGTCAGCTGGGATATAATGTGGTCAGCTGGGCTATAAATTAATAAAGTGTGGTCAGCTGGGCTATGTGTGGTCAACTGGGCTATAATATGCGGTCACTGGACTATGTGTGGTCAGCTGGACTATAATGTGTGGTCAGGTGGGCTATAATTTATGTGTGGTCAGCTGGGCTATAATGTGTGGTCAATTGGGCTATAAATTATGTGTGGTCAGCTGGGCTACAATGTGTGGTCAACTGGGCTATAAATTATGTATGGTCAGCGGGGCTACAAATGTGTGGTCAGCTGGGCTATATAAATAATGTGTTGTCAGCTGGGCTACAATGTGTGGTCAGCTGGGCTATATAAATTATGTGTGGTCAGTGGGGCTACAATGTGTGGTCAGCTGGGCTATAAATTATGTGGTCAGTGGGGCTACAATGTGTGATCAGCTGGGCTATAAAATTATGTGTGGTCAGTGGGGCTACAATGTGTGGTCAGCTGGACTATAAATTATGTGTTGTCAGCTGGGCTACAAATTATGTGCGGTCAGCTGGGCTATAAAGTGTGGTCAGCTGGGCTATAATGTGTGGTCAACTGGGCTCTAATGTGTGGTCAACTTGGCTATGTGTGGTCAGCTGGGCTATAATGTGTGGTCAACTGGGCTATAAATCATGTGTGGTCAACTGGGCTATAAATTATGTGTAGTCAGCTGGGCTACAAATGTGTGGTCAACTGGGCTATAAATTATGTGTGGTCAGCTGGCAATGTGTGGTCAACTGGGCTATAAATTATGTATGGTCAGCTGGGCTATAAAGTATGTGTTGTCAGCTGAGCTACAAAATGTGTGGTCAGCTGGGGCTATAAATTATGTGTGGTCAGCTGGGCTACAAATTATGTGTGGTCAGCTGGGCTACAAATTATGTGTGGTCATAAATTATGTATGGTCAGCTGGGCTATAAAGTATGTGTGGTCAGCTGAGCTACAAATTATGTGTGGTCAGCTGGGCTACAAATTATGTGTGGTCAGCTGGGCTACAATTATGTGTGGTCAGCTGGGCTATAATGTGTGGTGTGTGGCTCAGCTGGGCTATGTGCTGGGTCAACTGGGCTATGCGTGGTCAGCTGGGCTATAATGTGTGGTGAGCTGGGCTATAATGTGTGGTCAGCTGGGCTATGTATGGTCAACTGGGCTATGTGTGGTCAGCTGGGCTATAAAGTGTGGTGAGCTGGGCTATAAATCATGTATGGTCAGCTGGGCTATAAATCATGTGTGGTAGCTGGGCTATAAATCATGTGTGGTCAGCTGGGCATGTAGTCATGTATGGTTAGCTGGGCTATAATGTGTGATCAGCTGGGCTATAAATCATGTGTGGTTAGCTGTGCTATATTATAAGTCATGTATGGTAGCTGGGCTATAATGTGTGGTCAGCTGGGCTATATGTGTGGTCAGCTGGGCTACAAAATCGTGTGTGGTTAGCTGGGCTATAAACCGTGTGTAGTTCAGCTGGGCTATAATGTGTGTGGTCAGCTGGGCTATAATGTGTGGCCAGCTGGGCTATGTATGGGTCAACTGGGCTATGCATGGTCAGCTGGGCTATAAAGTGTGGCGAGCTGGGCTATAAATCATGTATGGTCAGCTGGGCTATAAATCATGTGTGGTCAGCTGGGCTATAAATCATGTACGATCAACTGGGCTATAATGTGTGGTCAGCTATAAATCATGTGTGGTCAGCTATAAATCATGTGTGGTCAGCTGGGCTATAATGTGTGGTCAGTTGGGCTATAATGATGGAGGAAAATAACAGGACAGTTTCACAAAGAGCAATTCAAATCTATGTGATTTACAACAACTTGTAATCATTTTCAACTCTTACTGTCTATCCTGTCTAAGCACTGTGTTCATCTGAAATAAGTAAATGGGGTTTTAAACAACAAGTTTCTGACCATATCTCACACACACACACACACACACACACACACACTAGCCTGCGCCTAGACAAATTTTCAAGTTCGCAACGCTGTACGTTACAGCTAGGACGTGTGTCAGTGGGCAGAGCCACTAGGGGACGGTAATAGGGAAGAAGGGTGCTATAACCACCGCCTTGTCAGCAACAAACGGGGGTGGTTAGAACGACACATAATCATCTGTGGGGCTACGTGAGGTTGTCATGTAACAGGCTGAAATGGTCGCATGGTAACTGAAGACTGGTGAACCAGAAGCGTCTTCGATGAGCTACGAGAATGCTTTGTCATGCACAGGATTTACAATAAACCGCGGTCACGCTTCATTTCATACTCTGTGTGCGTATGTGGGTGGGGTGGGGGGGGTTGGGGGGGGGGGGGGGGGGGACTGGTGCTGAAGCCTCGTTGTGCCTGAAACCATATATGCTTGAAGTGGGAGGGCGGGGTGTGCAGAGAGAGCAAGATGGGGGGGGGGGGGGGGGGGGGGGGGGGGTGGGGGTGGTGAGAGAGGTTGGGGACCTTTGACGGTTGTCCCTCTGTGTACTTGTCGAGTGCAGTATTGATGGTACATGTGAGTGTCAGCCTCGGAATCTGGTTGAGGGCGCGGCTTTTCTTGTCACTGCCTCACTGCCTCACAGTCGGGTGATATTACATGTTCGAAGAGTACTTTAATGTGGAAGGATAGCAGGGAAGGGGTGACTGAGGGAGGGGAGGGCTGGGGGCATGAGGCTG
>JADBJO010000199.1:102500-105000 GCA_016801955.1 Conus betulinus
ACCAACATGAATCAAGAGAAACACGTACACAGACTTGCTATATATAATCAAAGAAAAGGAAGTCATAATCGAACACCAATGGCAAATGTAGAGCACCATGAAATCAAAGAAAACCCCATCACCATGCTCAATAGAACTGAACAGTGCAATACTGGCATTCAAGACTAGTAGTAATGGGTGAGCATCAGTGAGACCTTTCAGGACACCAGCTGAGCTTGCAGGTATAACAGAAAAAAAGTACAACCGAGTACCTTACTCACTACTCTCCTGAAGTGTACATTAATGAACCAGATACCGTCCCTTGTTCAAAACACAAAAGATAACAAAAAACAAACACGAAAACTCTAGACATTGCTCATTTAACTGGCCTTGTCAGCCCCAGCACTACAATTCACAGCAAATGATCCATATCATATGATATTAGATTCTCTTAAGGCCACCCGTTGCAAGAGAGACACTGCACTGCTGCTAAGTCACATGGGTGGTGCTCAGGTGTCTTCTGTGATCCCACATGTAAACAGAACACCACCTACCAGTCACCTAATAACCAGCACTCAGACCCCTACCTGCATGAATGATTGAATCACTCCACTGGGCTCCAGAGAGCATGACCACATTCTTCCAGTGCTCATGAACTTACCACTGTTGACCCCCGCTGGGTTTTTTTTTTTCAAGGATCAATTAGCGTGACACTCATTACAATGCTCTGGACCATCCCTATCATTGGTGGAGAGATCGATTATTCGATGAATGATCCATGCAAGCTTTTTGCTATTTTCTTCTTTTTTAAATAGCCTCACCCCTCCATTTTTTTTTTTTTCCCCCTTTCCATTGTTCTGGGACAAGCTTGAAATGTATTCCTATACTGATACATGCTTTTCAGTCCAACGACTCCAAGTCCAACCCTTGCAATCAATTATCATTCCTAAAAAGGGGGAAAATTTTCTAACCTGCCCCCACACCTGCATGTGTTACAGTGCAGTCTGCACTGCTGCACACATACATGCACATACATTCTATACACACATACTCATGTTCACATAGTAACAGGCACCCACAGGCTGCACATATATATACATGCAGTTTGCTTGTCAGTCCATTCAACATACAAGACAAACACTGGCAATGCACTCACATGCCACATGCAGACCACTTACAATTCAAGGAGGAGGATGACTTCCAGCTTGGTGTCATACACCTCATGCAAGCTGATGACATTGGGGTGATTGATGCAGCGCAGAATGTTGATCTCCTTCACAATGTCCTCCATCTTGGCACCCTTCTTGCCCCCACCTCGACGCTTGCGTATAAACTTGGCAGCATAAGCTGTCCCCGTTTTGCGGTGTGTGCATTTTCGCACCACAGCAAAGTGCCCACTGCAATTGTACAAAACACACAGGTTTTGTTTATTAATCCAACAGGCATACAAAATATCTGTTCTGGTTTGGGTGTGTATGTTACCGTCACTGTTACAACACACACAACAGAAGTAATCAAACCAAAATCTGTATTACTTTCTGTAAAGGTTTATCTAATAGGATCTATGTTCCACTTCCTAATACCCAAATGCAGTGACTGCCCTGATATGGATGGCCCTTTGAGGTTGGCTGGGCTGTAACTAGAATATATAAGCAACATTCTCTCTCTCTCTCTCTCTCTTAATACTTAGACTTAGAGGCAGAATACTGACGAAGAGTCACAAAACATTCTGTTCACTATTGATATTTTGATGCATCACTAATCCTACACTATGTTCTTGCCCTAAACTGCCTCAAAGCAGACCTGAATATGTCCTCTAATCAGGGATTTAAAGTCTGCATGAAATCTAGTCATTCAAATTTTCAAGACTTAAAAGTTACCCGGTAAGCATATTTAAAAGACAAAACTAACTGCTGGTAACTTCACCATGGATTTCACACGGCGCTGTTTTGTGCTTTTAAACACAAATCAAAGGAGAGAGAGTGATCAGGCAGACAGGCACACACAATATTTGTTCCTTTAAATTGTAGAAAAGGGAGAAAGGGAAGAAGGATGGAAGTGATGAAACAAAGACTGAAACTAGTGAAGAGACTGTGTAGATATGTGTGTTAAAGGACAGGGAGGAAGAAGGGGGGGGTGGTGGTGGTGAGGGTGTGAGGTGGGGAGGAGAAGGTGGGGGAGGGAGGGGATGGAGAGATATACACAAAGAAACCAGTGGGGAACAGCTGCAACAAATACAAAGGGGGGGGGGGGGGGGGGGGGGGGGGGGGGGGGGGGGGGGGGGGGGGGAGGGGGCACCCAGGAAAGGGTCAAGTGAAAAGAGGGACTGGGCAAGGCAGACAGAGTGCAGTGCACACTGGAACATCAAAAAACCCACCATGCGCAGCTTGGCTCTCATCAAATCTGAATGAAGGTGAATGCAAACAGGTCATTCCTGAATTAGGAGACTGAACATGTATACAAAGAAGTGTCAATGAATGAAACAAAAGAGGGTACGAAGAAGGGGGCAAGGGGAGAGGGG
>JADBJO010000199.1:107500-115000 GCA_016801955.1 Conus betulinus
GGTGGCTTACTTTTTACAGATGGAGGGACTTTGAGACTATTTCTTTTTATAGATGGAGGACTTTGAGTACAGATGTCGTAAACAGTAGCTCTGAAGTAAAACAGCAATTCATTTCCTCAGGCAGTGTGACCAGTTACGCAATCAATACTGATGAAGCTGCACTCCAGAACTCACAATACACATCAAGTCCCACCAGCTGTTCCTCTGAGATTTTGCGTTGGTTAGGAAGGAGTGAGGAAGATGAAGGGAAGGAGAGGATGTGTGTGTGTGTGTGTGTGTGTGTGTGTGTGTGTGTGTGTGAGTGCAGCACTAACGTACGTGCGTGCGTGCGTGCGTGTGTGTGTGTGTGTGTGTGTGTGTGTGTGCATGTGTGTGTGCGTGCGTGTGTGCGTGCATGCATGCATGTGTGTGTGTGTGCATGTGCGCACACACGCGCACGTGCAGCATCATCATTTTAGCACCACCATTTGCAGCCGTTTTCCTTTCATTGCCAGGTTAATTACTACACAGGCAAGCGGGCCCATCTCACATTGTATCAACTATGGTTCCCTTGTTGTTTTTTCGCACACTCTAATTCCTAGTCCTCTTCTTTCTTTTGAAATGTAATATGACTAGTATTTAAATGTTAACATTCATTTTAAATAAAGATTAAGAAAGAAAAAGTCATGTGCGCATACTTCTTAAATAGCATTAAAAATTATGATGTCTTTGTTCCTTCTTTGTTCTTTTAACTAAAAGGATACTGCTGATATTTGTGACAGCCTAATACACCCTAACACACAATGTGAATAATAACAAAAAAATCAAAGTTTAAGGGGGAAAAAAAAGAGTAAGTACTGCAAACTGTCTCTCTGCTTACCACAATTCACTTGTTCAAAATACATTAGCTATGGACAAAAAGATAAGACAGCACCCCTTGGACTTTGCAGAATTTTACTCTTCCCGTTCTCCTTCTTTTAGTTTTACCCGGACTCCTCATTTAATTGTAAACTGTATGGTATGACACCACGCAGGTGTCCATGCCCAAATGGCAGCTGAAATGACGGTGGTGAATTCACATTTTTCAAGCTTGAAAACTTTCTGTCCAGCCTGCAGTGAGTGTACCTGAGTCACTTCATGGAGGCTGAAAACTCTCTTTCTGTCCAGCCTGCAGTGAATGTACCTGAGTCACTTCATGGAGGCTGAAAACTCTTTCTGTCCAGCCTGCAGTGAATGTACCTGAGTACTTCATGGAGGCTGAAAACTCTTTCTGTCCAGCCTGCAGTGAATGTACCTGAGTCACTTCATGGAAGCTGACAGCAGCAGAAGGACAGAGATAGGTTCCATCCTGCATCAAGCAGTGCCTTAGAGTTAGACATTGTCAGCCTCTGACACTAGTGACAACTCACTGCTCTCACAATCATTCACAGGGGATTTTAACCCTTTTTTTTTTCCTTCAATCATATCAACTTTCTGATTTAAAGAAGAAAAAAAAAAAACTTCAGCTAAAAATGAAGGGACTAAAATTCTCTTTGCAGGTTAGTTTAATCTGAGATTAACCAGTTTTCTGATCAATAGCCAAATATTTGGAAAGCTGTTGTTTAGACAATAATCAGTATTGGGCTTAATACAATGTATTACAACATGTCCAGGACATTTCCCCCTAAAATTGATCACTGTATGGTGTACACAACTGTAATTTATTTCCATTTTCATTTCTTCAGCTTGAGCTGGCTAAAAAGACTCTAAATGGGCCTAACACTGTAACAGCTGATGTGAATTTTTCTTTATGATCAGAGATCTGTTTGGACAAAGATGACAAAGACTATGTCTGCTGGTAGGTCTTAATTTTCACACAGATGGCAGGAGAATGATTTTCTTTTTCTTGTTTGCATTTTGAGACGTTTACAACTCTTTGTTCCGAACTCAACTATTATAATTGATCTTGTTCTTGTTCTGTTCTGTTCTTTTTACAGAGACAGGTCTGAATTACTAATCTGAAAACATTCTCAAAACAGAAAATTCTCTGAATTTAAGATATAAAGAATAGGCTTTACTGGAATTAACAGTGAAAATCAGCAAGGCGATCTGTTGTGTGTAGTGGGGGAGAATGATAGGGTCAGGTTTTAAGTGCTGTAATAATGTACTGAAGTCAAGAACTCCCTGTCGATGATAACTGCATCTCGATAAGATAGGCACCCTATGATGATGAAGATCTCAGGAAATGTTACTGACTTAAAGAGGACTTAAGCTGCGTTCCACTGAATCAGTGAGGTTCTGATAAAAAAAAAATGTCAAGGTTACATCTGCAACTTTGTACTAAAATTGTAGCACAAGGAACACAAAAACATGCCACACCCTTTCCACCGAAATCCTGTAGCTATTTCACGCCCTACAACAAGTTCTTCATAATCACATTAATTAGCCTAGGTACTAAGCTATCCTGTGCCCTTAGTGTTCATCAATGTGCAGCAGCATCTGGGTAAATTTTTACTAAAAAATCTGCCATGATGGAAAATTTTTATCACCATCTGTTTCGTTGCCATGTAAAACTAAAAACTACCTGAATCCCTGTAAGGCTGTTCACCAGAAGCAAACAAAAGCCCACTTAACTTGTGAATCATAACATGTTTCACCTTGACATGTGGAAGCTAAGAAATAATTCAACATGGTCACAGTCCTCTCAACTGGAAAAAAAAAAAAAAAAAAACCTGACCTTCATACTATATTAGACCTTGATCGACAGTTGTTCTTGTTCTGTATTTCACATTTAAGTAAATAGTGCTGATTATAATTATATGGATCATACTCACGGAGTGAGAAAACTATCATCAACATCCCACCATGACCAATTTTCTCTCTCTCTCTCTTGTATGTGTGTGTGTGTGTGTGTGTGTGTGTGTGTGTGTGTGTGTGTGTGTGTGTGTGTGTGTGTGAGTGTACGTGTGTGTGTGTGTGTGCGTGTGTGTGTGTGTGTGTGTGTGTGTGTGTGTGTGTGTGTCACTGTGTGTGTGTGTGTGTGTGTGTGTGTGTGTGTGTGTGTGTGTGTGTGTGTGTGTGTGTGTGTGTGTGTGTGTGTGTGTGTGTGTGTGTGTGTTTCAGTGTGTGTAAGCATATATATGTATACATGTGTGTGCAAGTGTATGGTGAGGTCCTTCTGTTCAACCTGGCATTCATACTCCGACTGGATAAGATAAGGTTAAACAACATTGTGTACATTTCCATTACAGCGTTAGTGTCACTATTTTCACAATTTTAGCATTTAGCACTCATTTTTGCCCTCAGGATTGTCCTATTCATGTCCCAAGTGATCGGATCCAGAGCGGGGATGAGAAAAGGGCGATAGAGGGCAGGGGAGAGTTAAAGAGTAGCCTTCCTCTGAGTTCCAGGAAAAACAATGCTGGCAGCAACTGTCTTCTCAAGATAAGTATTTAATAATAGTACTTGTCACACTTCCTGTTTCTCAAGATCCATCCCTCAAACAATAAGCACTGCAGGGTTGATGTAAGCGCTGATCAAGCAGTAGTTGAAGTAGTTCTGGTAAAAGCCCAATGCTGTGACTGAGAGAAAACTGATCAGGCTGATATTTCTCATGAATTATCCCTGATAATGATAGCATTTTTCCCTCCACAAAGCGCAATACAGCTTCACTGTCCCCATCCCTCTTCCACCAAACGAAAAGGATTTTATTCTTACACAGAACTTCAACTATACCACAAACAAAGACAGCACTTTGGGGGGACATTTTTCAAGACATTTTTTCAACGATTTATATATTTTTGCATTCCAGATTTCAAATGTTATTTTCTTGGTTGTCCTGCTAATAAGAGTGAATTTTTCAAGGCTTCTCCATTCGTTTCAATGCTACAAGTCCAAGTCCACTGCACTGCACTGCAGTACACAGTCCAAACTTTTGCTAGATTTCAGTTTGGATTTGGGCACAAGCTTCTTCTGTGAGCCAGCCTTGCTGGATACTTAAAACAAAAATGCCTTTCCTCAAGACACTGATAACTAACATTTACATGGCAGATGTGATTATCTGTCTATTCATTGTGTTAATGGGCAATTTTTTTTTTTTTTTTTTTTTTTTTTTTTTTTTTTTTTTTTTAGCTGTCCCATATTCTGTACCATCTCAGTGGCACTCACCGCTCATTCTGACACCCCGTCCATAGCAACAACCCAGCTTGATCTGCCGCAGCCCCAGCACCAGCAATCCACAGGGACCAGTCAAAGTCAAATCATCAAGAGGCAACCCACCGGAGGAGACACTGCACTGCTGCCAAGTCATTAAGCCCCCTAGTCATGACAATAAGTTCTTAGTCACAGAGCCAGTGACTGAGCGAGTCAGCTTTCCCTCCTCATCCAACAAAACCCCCATGGACTCACCAATGCTGGTGACCCAGATGGACTCAAACCAAGGCCACAGATGTGGAGCAGTGAACAGGACATCGAAACTGAGGTCACCATGAGAGCAGGGCATGAAGGACCACAGAATTTGATACTTTTTTCTATGCTGGTCGATGAGAATGAAGATGATGAACATGATGCTACAGATTTTCATTCTGGTCAGAGACTGCATGACAGGGGCTGTACTCTACGCTTCCCTTCATAATATGTCCCAACGTCCACCAAGCCCAAGAGATACAGACACCTGCAGTACTGGTCAGGAAATTTGACCAACACTCTCATTATCTTTATAGTCTCAGAGACGCATCCATTCAATGGATGAAATTCGACTGTGTGGTCCCAGTCTTCCCAACTGAGCCTGTAGTGTAGGAAACTCAACTCTGGTAAGGAGCTGGTCTGGGCAAAGAAATCAAGCATGGCCTTGAATCCAAAACCTCCCAGCTGGGAGTCTGCCATGCTAACCACTTTGCCACAGCACCTGGTTCAAATGGGCAATTTTTTTATTAAACATCTTGAGGTGGTTACAGGAGAGGCCATGAAAAACACAGTTTACACATGCCCTAAATACTAGCACAGATGGTCTGCACATATGCTGGTTTAGCCTTCCTTCATTTCATCCTCCTGTGAAGTAAACACAGTCACAGCTAATCATTCTGTCAGTTTACGGAAATTTGCAGAAAGAAAACCCAAACAGACACACAAGCAGATGACAGTGTATACTGGGTAGAGTTCCCAGTGGATACTGGATAGTGGTCCACACAAAACGAAAGTAATCTCTGAAAGTTCCCCACCCCTTTTCATCCAAATGCAGAACAGCCACTGAGTCTGACTAGCCAATCCCCAAGCACTGCATGCTATGGTAACTGGGCCCTGGTAAATCATTAAAAGATATGATCCATTTCCTGAAGTAACAACTCATCTTTTGTCCGCTGTGTACCACACAAAACTCATACTTCATTACTCTGATTCTTGTTTTCAAACCTAACTGATTCTTGATTTTCTATTTGAGTTGCGATGCTTCTGTGTTTTGAGAAATCTCAGTTTCATTAATATTACACAGCCTGCATCAGTGCATCTATCCATGGACATGTTTGCATAGTGATTCTTTATTATTTTGTAGTTTTGTATTTATTTGTTTAGGAGTGCTTGTTGTGTGTGTGTGTGTGTGTGTGTGCGTGCGCGTGCGCGCGCGTGTCACTGTGCATACATGTGGTTTTTTTTCTTCTTCCTGAAAGGCTGGTTCACTCAAAAACGAGTAGCTCACCAGTGCACTTTGTTTGTTTATATCCAAGATCAGTGACATAAACCTCCGGTGTAGTGTTTCACCTATAATTTCCATCATTTTCTGGCTTAAATTTCAATGTAATCGTTTTTCTATTCTTTACCACGATAACTCACCTGTTATTCGATCTGCGTGGAAAAACCCTCTGATCATGACTGCGGAACCGCTTACACACCCCAAAATCATAAAACAGCGTGCGAATAACAATGATCTAGACTAGATTGCCGTTCGTCACATCGATTGAATGCATGATATTGATACGTTGATTTTAACATCTGTCGCAAAACATTCTTCTTCATTCGCTAGTTGCCAAAAAGACCGCTCGCTCACCTTCCAATGTCTTCTCCCGTTTCATAGTTGTCTTCGAAGGGCTCCAACTTGAAAACTGCGGTATCCATCATAACCGACCAGTGTTTGGATCATTATGGATTCACAACCCGTTCCCTGTGTAAAATGAATGAAAAAAGAAATTGAATATTCATCACAGTATGACTACCACATTAATACCGAACACTCCTGGCGGAGTCAATCCTCGGTTGACTCTTCTTCACGCAGGAGAGACCGCCTCTCACTTACACAGAACACTCTCACGCCAGGCAGCACCGTGTTTATCTGCTGTTCCTCGACAGCGGAAACCCACGGAGTGTTCGTTCGCAAGATCATTCTCAAACTGACTAAACACCCAAAACAGTACGTAAAATTGAACATTTTACCAAAGCCAAGTGTCACCTTTCGATGCTCATCTCTACTATCAACGACTCGATATTACATAGTCAATTGTGCACTTTTTTTGAAAATTCAAAAAGACATTAAATCAGCAGGTTTTCACAGAAATCATTTCATTTCCTCAAGCTAGCTTTCAACACTGTTCTGACATAAGGGAGGGAAGGAAGAGGAATGGACGTGGGCAAGAGAGAATTAGCACTTCCACCCCCCGTTACCCCGAAAAAAATTCGAGGCGAGGGAGGGGGGATAGGGTAAGCTAAAAAGAATGTCTTTTGTACACAAAATCATCGCTTTCTTGAACCACACTTTTGGCTTTTTCAACCTTCTGTATTTTCTTTCTGTTGAAACTTTTCCTTTTACCTTCATCCCAATCGCCTTTGTATTCCTCCTTTTCTTCTCCTCCACCTCCTGCTGCTTTCTGATTCGTTTCCCCCTGCTCTCCCTACATATCCCATCCCGTCCCATCCACCTGGCTTGAAAATATTCCTATGCCACTGCAATGGAATTGAACACATACACACACACACACACACACACACACACACACACACACACACACACACACACACACACACACACACACACACACACACACACACACACACACACACACACACACACACACACACACACACACACACACACACACACACACACACACACGTGCATAGGCAGTCACACATACTCGCACACATGTATGCACACATGTATGCTCTCTCTCTCTCTCTCTCTCTCTCTCTCTCTCTCTCTCTCTCTCTCTCTCTCTCTCTCTCTCTCTCTCGTGCTCGCGTGCACATGCACACATGTACACACTTTGGGTGTACAATATTATCAACCACAGTGAGGAAGACAGACAATTACATACTTTCATACTTAAATACATCTGTACATGCATACAACCATACAATGAGAAATAGATATTATTCCTCTCAAGCTCGTCAAAACAAAGGATTCTGACAATGTGAAAGCAGAATGGACAAAGCGTAGGCCTACACCTGTGTGTGTGAGGATCAGTTGGGTAGGATGGACTGGGGATGGGGGGTTGCAGACACCTCTGCCTAATTATCATGGAATAGCTCTCGACGACTGGGGAGACAAGGACTAGA
>JADBJO010000199.1:120000-125000 GCA_016801955.1 Conus betulinus
TACTGTGTTTGATATGTCTGTAGTGTGTGCATAGTGTGTATAGTGTGTTTGAGTGTAGTGTGTATGTAGTGTGTGTAGTGTGTGATTGGTGTGCGTGTTGGGCACACACACGCACGCGCGCACGCACGTGCGCTTGCGCGTGCACGCATGCACACACACAAACACACGCGCGCGCGCGCGCACACAGAGGAGAGAGAGAGAGAGAGAGAGAGAGAGAGAGAGAGAGAGAGAGAGTCGCATACACACAAACACACACATACTACACACACTCTACACACAGTACACACACACACACACACACACTGAAAACACTACACACACCATACACATAGACTACACGATAAAGACACATTACACACAGCATACACACGACACACACTACAAACACACTAAACACATTACATACACACTACAAAACACATTACAAACACTAAACACACACACACACACACACACACACACACACAGCCAGGACTTTTAAATAAACACCGTATATCCCCCCTCCCCCCACCCCACCCCCCACCCCCCTTTCAGCTTTAAAGTCTTCCGTTTTTGAGTTTGACCAGACTCCTTTCGTTCGAAGATCAGGCTGCGAGACTGACAGAGTGTGATGAAGCCTTCTGGAGCAGTCTGTAGTTGACCCGAATAAGGTCCTCCCCCACTGTGATTCCAGAGTGTTCCAGCATGCAACGATGCGCCAGAACCCGACTTCTCAGTCTGCAAGAGTGGAACCGCACGATGAACAGTCTTGGTCCGGGATCATTGGGTTTCCCTGTTCGGTGGGCCATATCAATATCTCTATCAGTCACCGACACCCCGATTTCCTTGGTGACCACTTCCACACATCGTTTTACACAGTCGTCCATCCTTTCCTTGCTTTGCTTATGCTCCCGTACACCAAACACCCTCAGATTAATAAACTGTAGTCCATGCTGTTCCTGATCATTCATTTTCCATAGCAAACTCTGGGTTTCTTTAGAATTGTTCTCGATTTTGATCCGAAGGGTCTTTATTTTCTTCATTCAGACACTTCATTTCAGCAGAGAGAATGTCTTTTTCATTACGCAAGTCAAAAACGCAACTTTCTTTCTGTTCGAGTTTCTAATCTTTCAGCGATTTCACCCAATTCCTATTGAAGATGATCAATGTCTGATTAACGGTATCAATGTCTGATCAACCTCATTTAATCGTTCTTTTATTTCCTCTTGAGTTTCTTGAAGAGTCATACTGCCCTCACGAAGATTTTCGGTACTGTCCTGTCTGGTGTGTGCATGTGTGTGTGTGTGTGTGTGTGTGTGTGTGTGTGTGTGTGTGTGTGTGTGTGCGTGCGTGCGTGCGTGCGTGCGTGCGTGCGTGCGTGCGCGTGTGTTTTTTTCTTCAGTTTTTCTTTTTAGAAGTATTGTGATATGGCACTTGTCATGGAAGTAGTAAAACGTAGCAGGTGTTTATTCTCACACTGTTGCATTTATGAAAATGAATATATACTCACACAGATAGTTGATCACTGAGAAAAAGATATATATTCACAACACAAGTCTGCACACACAGTTTGCCATAACAATAGAGAACTCCAGTTTCACTTTTCACGGGCATTTTTTGTGTCTGAAGGTAAAGATGAAAAGAAAACAAACACACAGAGCTCGTGCACATAACTTCCACAAAGTCAGAAACACAAAACTTTGGTATTTTTGAACGCTTGAGGGAAGACATTATAGTTTCAAAGGATGAATTACAGATGTATGTAAAAGACTCAACAACGTAAGGAAGAGTGACTTTGAATAGAAATGCAGTTAAGTTATCAGGACCCATGGACGTTTTATTCTGTAACTGGTTATGTGCATTCCTACTTCATGTAGAGCAAGAGAGGGAATATGAAGCGAGTACAGGATCCAAGTCTTCGTTTGCAAAATGATATTAGGGAAGTCGCACATGTGGATCTTTTAGAACTCTTATAGTCTGTCAAGCTTGAGAAGAGAATATTTTGATGATGACTAAAAGACAGTTTTAAATTGGTCCAGAGTGATGTTTGTTGCTATTATTTTGTGAATCTGTATGCTTATTGTGTACAGTAGTGATTAATGCCCTGCAGAGAGGCGCTGCGGTTTTTGCATCCGTAACCAATGGACTGAAGTTCACATTTGGCTTCTTCAGCTTCATTTGAAACAACGTTTCTCTGCTCTTTGTATTCGTCAAATAAATTTGCTGCCTTGAGTTGGTCACGTGGAATCCTTTCTTGCAGCAGTTCTGGTGTTCACCACGGGTTCACCTGGGGAAGCTCAACACTTTTTTTTTTACGTAACGGTGCGTGTTTATAATTATGATAGTGAGGAATGTTTGGTACCAGAAAGTGTATCACTGACGTCTGAGTAATTATAAGTTAAGTGAAATGGGGAAATGCTTGATTAAGTCATAGAGGTATGCTGTTTCATTCATTAACTTTTTAAAGAGCAGCGTTGGATGGTCGTGTGACCTTTGGGTGGTGTGGTTTTGGAAGCCTGAAGGACCACATGCAGAAGTTTGGACAATGATCACCAATACTGGAATGTACCACTGAAACATCTAATGTTGCAGATGTGTGTGTTTGTGTACATACGATCAATGAGAGTCGCCGTGTTTTAGTTGTTCTCGTTAGGGTTTGTACCCACTGATCGATTAAGTGACAGTGTACTTGCCCAAGCTGGCTGTTGTTTTAATTTATCAATATTAAAGTCTGCCAACGATAGAATGTTTGAATTTGTGTGACGGATCCGATGCATCATTCGTACAAAATTGTCTGTCACACCATGTGTATGTGGGAGATGGGTTTCTATATAAACTGTCACACCATGTGTATGTGGGAGATGGGTTTCTATATAAACTGTCACACCATGTGTAGGTGGGAGATGGGTTCTATATATAATTTCACACCATGTGTAATGGCGGTGGGAGATGGAGTTTATATATAATTTTCTCACACCATTTGTATGTGGGAGATGGGTTTTCTATATAAATTGTCACACCATTTGTATGTGGGAGATGATCCACTGTCGTGGGTTTCTATTATAAATTGTCACACTCTTTGTATGTGGAGATGGGTTTCTATATAAATTTCCATTTAATAATGGCGGTGGTTTGGAGTTTATTATTTCAGGATCAGTTCTTCGATGGTAATGTTGGTAAAGGTGACTGATGAACGTGTACAATAAAGGCCAGTATCTTGAGGTTGATCAATTTGTCGCGTCGTTCGGGAGACTCTGTAGTCAGGAATGGTGAGAAGATTATCTGTGCTGCAAGAGGCTAATCTTGTTTCACTTACGCTAGGCACTTGAACTGGATGGGACTTTTGTAAAAGGTAAGGAGATTTCCAGGATATTATTACATAAATGATAGACATTGAGATGTCCAAGTTTCAGTCCTGGAATATCGGGAGAGTGGGAAGCCATGGGTCTTTAGAAGACAGACTTTTTCACACAAAAGACAACAGGCGATGAAAGAGAGATCAATAAAATGGTAACATTTAAGAACAAGGAAAAGTTACTTAATGAAGCAGAATGATGAGACAAACGTGCAGAAGAAAAAAGGTAGATTATTAAGCTCAAGACACACACACAACAGAATCGATCTTTAGGTCTTCACTAAGCAAGCAACAAAACAGTAAACAACACGGAATGGCAGTGGTTTGAGCACAATCTGTGTTCAGCGCAGAAAGAAGGAAAGACTAGATCTATTACATTTAAAACAAAGAACGGCGATAATAGAAAGAGAAGTCAATGTGTATAGCGGTACAAATATGGAGGATGCTTCGAGTACAATCCGCTTAAAGCACATTTAAAGAGTGTATAGATTAAGCAAAGAAGAAAAAAGAGATTTTTTTTTTTTATAAAATGTATGTGGTGTTGTGTGTATATATGTGTGTGTGTGTGTGTGTGTGTGTGTGTGTGTGTTGTTTTTTTTTTTTTTTTTAACATCTGTTTTCTGTAACTTCTGAGCACTGTTAAAAATTCACCCGTTTGTGTTTGTGTTGTACGTAAATCTGTGTCAGTGTTCACCTTGCTTCCTGCACTCTCCTGTAGGCTACTTTTTCTTCCTTTCCTTAGTCTTTTTTCCTTCATTCGCTCGATTTTTTTTGTTAAATAAATCTTCCAAATTCAGACGACATGAACGTTTTCCAGGTGACCAGTTTTTCAGACTTCAGTGGGACAACTGTAAAAGTGAGGGGGATATAGGGGGACACAATGAGCGGCGTGAGAGTTGAGCCGGAATAGCTCAGTTGGTAGAGCGCCGGACTCGTGATCCTGGGGCTGCGGGTTCGAATCTCCGCCGGGCCGTTTCGGTACAGGGGGATTTTTCCTTCGGAGTTAACATTGGTTCGGACTCCATTTCCCATACAGTCCTTCGAGTGAGACTATAAACTGAGATTCCGTGTGTAAACGCACGCATAACATCTTGCACACACGTAAAATCCCATCACCAACTTTCAGAAGAGTAGGCCAGTTTGGCCGTTGGTATGGATGACACGTTACACACAGCATGCACTCTGCGTGAGAAATGGAAAGGATGAAGGAAGTAAGGAAAGATGAGCGTACGATATTGAACGATATTGACTGGATGACACGGGAAACGACTGAGAAAGCATCAGCTGGCAGCTCTTCAGTAGGCACTACCCAGGTAGGCAGCCCGTTGTGTAAACGAGTGTAGAATGTAAAACGCTTAGAGCTTGGTCACTAGCCGAGAATAGGCGCTGTATAAGTCTTCAATATCATTATCATTATCTCAGGAAGATGGAGAGAGAAGATAAGCCCAAACTTGACCTGGGTATCTCCTTGACCTTTCACCGACCCTCTGGGCTGCTTTTGCCAGAAGTACACCTCGGTTGAAACTGGGCTAGATATAAGCTGAGGTTACCTCGTGTGTTCACTACTCCAAGGACATCTGTGTGTTTGTCCAGCAGCGACACAAGTGGACAGAGTCTGGACCCATCATGAAGCTGTTCTTAGTCTGCCTTCTTGTGTGGTGTCTGC
>JADBJO010000199.1:127500-147500 GCA_016801955.1 Conus betulinus
AAAAAAATAAATCAGTTAAACGAAAATGATTTAAATAATCCAAATCACAAACAATGCGTGTGTCCTGAAAAACGAAATGAACGGAGATCACCCTTCACACCAGGGATGACTGATTTCATTACTCAAACCCTGTCACTGATAACTCCAAACATTGCAGGAGAAGCCGGTCAGTCTACTCAGTTTCTAACCACCGGATTTAAACAAACAAAAGAAAATAATGGCATATTAAAGTCAACCACCTCCACCCCATCACTACCACCAACCCCCTCCCCAGCCTAATAATACCGCAACGAGGGTAGCAATCATCACAATGGTTAAACTACACTGAACAGTTCTCTCAAAACAGAGCAGTGCACACAACACCTGAAGGACTGGGATACAGACTTAAAGGAAACAATACATAAGGAAAGAGAGAAGCGAATTGACAAGGGAGGCAGAAATAAACCGCAGAAAGCAAAGAAGCAGCGGCCCAAAACACAGTGGTAGACAAGGGGACATGTTTTAGAACAATATGTCCGAGGGCTGGGTTGCTGTCTGTAACGGAAGAAATACGTCACTCCGGAAAACCTGCCTCCTGATCCAGACTACGTGCTATTTATGTTGTTCTATAGATCATCAGAAGCAACCAGTCCACTGTGGTGCCGACACGGAGAAATACATGAAACGATATCATAGAACAGTGTTTAAAAAAAGGAAAGGCGGTCATAGTCAGGCTTCTTCAGTGAGGAGCAGCCACCTCCCAGTCAGGTTTATAGCCCAGCCGAGCACAGAAACCACATCATGGCTGCAGCACCGACAGGAACTATCCATGGTCATTTGAAGGCCCCACACGGTGCAGTGCCAGAACGGAGGAGTGCTTTAGCATCATCAAGAAACGTTCCCATGCACAAAGTTTGGAGCGGGTCATGCTAAAATACCCTCAAGGTCAAACGAGGACAGATTCACGCTAACAGAATCCAGTACAGCTTTACCAGTTACTGCAAACCGCAACCCATACACCTTGGTTTTACCACAGAGTGAACATAGCACTTCAGAGCATAGCAGAGAACGCACCCCAGGTGTCGTCCATGTCGTGCATCACCGACTGCCTAGGTCATCATCATGTCATATGATTCTCAATGTCCAGACCTACAAAGTCGAGTCCTTCAGTGGAAGTCCAAGAGGCTAAGACAGAGAAGAAGAATGAAGCAGAGTCACACAACGAGTATAAACCTCCAGACGATGCACAGACACTGGGGGGACACATGACTGGCTGTGCTGGTCCTCTCTGGCTCGCTGACATTCCCTCAAGGCAGGAGCGTCGAGGTCTAGGGAAGTGAGCAGTCAGCGAGGTAAAGACGACAGATCACCGAATGCCGGCCAGCCTACAACAGGAGGATGAAGCACGCGGACCGGACCATGGGCAGACTTCGTCATCTAGGGAGACGTCACGGTGGGAGACAAGTACTGCCTGATCGTCACGGTCATAGTCCGCCTTCTAAACCCCACCTTCCTGTCTCCCTCGTTCTACTGGACGTTGGTGTCTTCCTCTACTGACTTTTGTGTGCGTGTGCAGGTGTGAGAGTGCGTGAAGACGGCGGGAAAAGATACAAATGGACATTGCGTACCTATGTAAATATGTACTCTTAAGAGAATATATGTGGAGGAGTAAGTATATGACATGGTAATACAAGACAAACAAACATTTCATCTTCCAGTTTCACTGTATCCCAGCCAACCACGCTGAGCCCCATCAGAGCAGTCGTCACAGACTGACAGAGACAACAGTCACACGAGGACATGTAAATACACATTATTCCATTTATTTTGCTCTCTGACATCACAGTTTCATAATGAAGCAGAACTGATTAGTGTTATGTAGTTCATGGCAGTCGTACAATCTCTGAATGAGCGAACATTTCACATGTAACCACATTTGCATTTTCACATGTTTCCCCAATGATTTGGATTTGCTTTTACTGTTCTGATTACTTGTGTCCGTTCATTTTCCTTCTTTTCTCTAGCTTAATTTTTAATGAGTTCAAATGATTTCATTTCTTTCACAGTTTAAAATAAATGTGTGACACAAATAAAATTCCAATTTTACTGCCAGAAATATTTGATGGCCATAGCGGCACCCAGATTCACCAGTGTGATAGTGTGAGGGCAGGTGTCATCAGCTGTGGACTAAAGACCTACCCATGACACAACCAATTCACAGTCTTTCTGCTCGGGAAGTTGCTGTCGTAGGTCTAGACGCATCCCGATAAGCCAGAGAATACACGTGAATAAAAGGATATTACACGAACAACGCAGTCTGGTAGGTTGTCGAAATACAAGTATGCAATAACGTCTATATCCATCAGTAAAGTAAACAACTTCTCTATCCATCAGTAAAGTAAACAACAATACTTCTCTAGCCATCAGAATAACAATTCTCTATCCTTCTCAGTAAGGTAAACAACAATTCCAGAATAACTTCTATGGCCATCAGTAAGGTAAACAACAATTCCAGAATAACTTCTCTAGCCATCAGTTAGGTAAACAACTATAACTTCCATCAGGAAGGTAAGCAACAATTCCAGAGTAACTTCTGTATCCATCAGTAAGGTAAACAACACTTCGAGCTTGTTCCCTCTGTTCTCCGCACCACCTCTCCCCCATTACATATGAACAGAAAGCCCATGCTCAGAGTGTCTTCCACAGAATGGTATAGGGGACAGTGAATGCGCTGATGTCCTAAAAAAGTAAGCAGAATGAGTGTCTTAAAGCTGCTCTTCAAGATGTAAAAAAAAAAAAAAGAAAAAAAATTCGACGACAAACGACAAGATCATGCCGTTATACATTTTGTAAATTTTCTCCTCACTGTAGCAAAGAAGTTTCAAGATCAAATTGTTCAAAAAGTCAGATTAAGCTTGCGGTAATATTTGAAGATGCAAAAGTGCCAAACACGGAAAAAAAAGAGAATAGATGTAAAAACGTACATCCAGAAGAGGTCGATCTGCAATATATGAAAATGTTGCTGAACAGCAATACAGACCTGAAGTTTGTCATTGTAACACAACAGATCACACAGGCACGGACAGTTTAGGGCAACAGCAAAGAAGAGTGGCAGACAGCAGAACGTTGTCTACATAGCCAGTAACTTGAAGTCAGTGACATCAAATAGTGATTCCTTCACAACAAATTCATCAGAGAAAGAACACGTCTGAACAGACAGGCAGCCTTCAAAAAAATATCTGTGAAAACATCAGATAGATACGAGCAAACAGATGCAGTGAACAACAAAATAAAACAAACAAAAAACAGAAACCCTATGACAATGGGCAATGCGAAACACATCAACGGGTCCTAGACTCATGTTGCATGCCATTTTCTATCCCACCCCCCACCCCCTAAAA
Organism: Conus betulinus; assembly: GCA_016801955.1. Lineage (NCBI taxonomy): Eukaryota > Metazoa > Mollusca > Gastropoda > Neogastropoda > Conidae > Conus > Conus betulinus. The sequence goes on from JADBJO010000199.1 coordinate 130,881, forward strand.
AAAAGACAATGTGCGCCTAGCCAAAGACAAGTCACGTTCTTTACAAGGTCCACGGACCAGACCACCACGGGAACAAGATCCGGACAAAACGAATTGAAACAAATTAAAATTAGAACGATGTACAAATTAAAATCCCGTATTAAATCCAAAACACCAAGCCTAAACCCTTACCCATAAACCCTTACCCATGAGACAAAAGTAAAAACACATCTGGACTACGGTGCCGGTCAGATCAACGGAGAAACACGTGTTTCCTGTCAATATTTAGAAGAAACAAAATCACATCAAGTGTAACATCCCAAAACAAGGTCTTCATCATTCCGCTGTAACACATCTAAAAACATTTTGCAAGACAAAAACAAAGAAAAAATGAAAAGGAAAAAAGAAAACTCATCACCCAAAAGAAGTCATCTGATAGGTCAATGGAAGGCTGCTATTCAAAACCCAACAAGACAACCCCCTAATAAAGATAACTTCTTTGCTATCTGAGAGAATAAACAACGAATGACTGTTTGGTATTAAAGCTGAGCATTAAGGTGTTTTCTCATGACATTCATTTTGGACCTGGACAGAATGAAAACGCGAGGGAAGGAAAACATGTTTGAAGGCGACTGAGCGATAGTTTTTCCGACAGAGAGTGATTCAGGCCTGTCATACCTTCAGGAAAACGCCTGTACGAAACTCGCGCTCGCGCTGTAAAAAAAACAAAACAACCAAAAAAAAAAAAAAAAAAAAAAAAAAAAAAACAGTACTCAGTAACTCACCATCTGCACTCAGCAGCTCATCACAGGGAACACACACAGGATCGAGTCCCTTCGACTGTCAACGTGTGAAGGGTCCTGAAAGATGTGATCAGCTAGCCGGCACATTTCATCCATGATTCGCTCCACGAAATACATCCAACAGTCTTCCGTGGTTGCGCCAAATTACAGCATCTGTTACTTTTTTTCATATTGTTTATATTCCACCGGAAGCCATAAGCCATATCAGGACTAAGCAAAAGTGACATTACACGTAAGCAAAAGGAAAACAACTTCACACAGTACAAGAGATGGCACTTACAGTTCATGCATGTTAACGTGTGGAAAGGCTCTTTTTAATATTCTGACACAATATGTTGCACCTATAAATCGAGCTGGAATCAGCAATCCGAGATTACAACTGAATGCCAATAATTAATGAATATGAAGAATTTACAATACGCACACATACTTATGTATATGATGGACACTTTCTGTCTGTGATACTGAATTAGCCACAGAACAACGAAACTGTCCTGGTATCACATGGTACTGCATTAGTCTCCATACTATATTGTTTTACATGCAACGTGATTCATACGCAGTGTGTGTGTGTGTGTGTGTGTGTGTGTGTGTGTGTGTGTGTGTGTGTGTGTGTGTGTGTGTGTGTGTGTGTGTGTGTGTGTGTGTGTGTGTGTGTGTGTGTGTGTGTGTGTGTGTGTGTGTGTGTGTGTGTGTTTGTGTGTGTGTGTGTATTTGTGTGTGTGATTTTGAGAGTGTGTGTGTGTGTGTGTGTGTCGGGGTGTGGGGGGGGGGGGGGGGGGGGGGGGGGGGGGGGGGTGGCTGCACAGTGTGTGTGTTTGTTGTGCATATGTAAAATTAATCACCACACCCAAAAATTAACACTGGTTTTTTTTTTTTTTAATGAAAGAATACCCTGTACAATGGCTTCCATAATCGTCTGAATCCTCAACTTCAGGCCATTGAATCGTGTGATTTACATGCTAACAGATCAAGGACTCTGACGAGGTCCCACAAACATGTTCACACAGACCTGATATTGCGGTATGATCATTCCCATTGTGGACGCCTTGGTGAAACGTAGGTCCACATCACCGGTTAGTGGCGCGTGAATGTCCATGCAAGCAAGACGAGGAGGGGATAGATGCCCACGCTTCTGAGCGACACCGAATGGAGACAAGAGGCCGTCCCTGGAACAGTGGGAGAAGATTCATGCACTGTGCACCACGTGTCAGGTTTGGTTACATCTGTGGGAGATCTTCGGGGATGACCTCATGAAAACATACATGGGAAATAGATCAAGCACATAACCACTACCGGCAGAGCTTGGCAAAATCAAGAATGCACAAGTCCGACTCCTGGTGAAAAGATCAATCCATATTCAATTGCCAGCTCAAGTAAAATAAGCGACAAACATGTGTTCAATGTAAGATTTAGGAAGAAAAAATGGCGCTGTTATTTCGTATCAGACCAGCATTTGGAAATCATACCACAGGTACCGAGATGTCAATGATAGTAACGTTTCTACAGAATTGCCCGACACTCCGATTTTAACCAATATTAAATATGAAAATAATGAAGGGCTGGCTACATGTGAAGCAGTAGTAACCTCACTTAAGCGAATGACATTTTAAGAACAGGATCCTAGTGAGTGTTCTATTTTTCACAGATACAGGAAATTTTCCTGTACATTTTGTGATCAAAATATTTCAGAGCACTGCTGTGTGAGTCTCACAGAAGCATAAGTATAGAAGTATGACTGTATGCATGAGTATAGAAGACAGACTAAAGGTATATATCAAGAACTATATCCCTCACTGACGTTATGTACAAGATCACTTCTGCCGGTTTAGCGAATCAGTTTAAAACAGTTTTACCAACAAAAATGCAGATTATTGGTGGCAGTATTTCGTTACTTTATGTTACACAAATGTTCAAGGTATGTGTTTTCTGACTAATTTTGGAAGCGTTGATTTTTTTTTTTTTTTTTTTTTTTTTTTTTTTTTTTGTAGTCTCTCCTAAAGAAATGCCTGATTTCGCTTTTCTGTTTGGACCAGACACGATAAACTGGATTAAAACAAACTACTCTGATATTTTGACATGTGTGTCTGTTAATGGACAATAGTATTCCCGGTTTCTAATAAGGAGAGGCATGAGACAGAGACACCCCTCCTCACCATATCTCTATTCGATCTGTGCCGAACGTTTTTCAGTTATGCTCCATAAAAGTTCAAATACTGTAGGACCTAACGTGAAGAACTGGGAAATATCATTGTATCACTTTGCAGACAGTCCACCGCTGTGCTTGGATGAAAGCAAAAGATTCTTTAATGAGTAAGTATACATATTAACTGACTTCGCTGAGATTTATGGCTTAAAAATTAGCTTTGAGAAAGCCAACTTACTTGGATTTGGGACATGTGGCACAAAAAAATTATTTCAGACCCTGACACTTTCAAAGGTTTAGAAGTCTGATTTTTGACTGACACAGAGAATATCATACACTAACTTTGGAGAGCAGCTTTTTGGAACGACACTAAATTAAAATTTTTGTAGTAAGTTTGAATTAGACAAAGAACTTATGTAAGATGATGTAAAGCAAAATATGTTGACTCACACATTTACAGATTCTATCATTTTATATTCGTAGCACTCTACTTACAAAAGCATAAATTACTAAACGCATAACCACATTTACAAACCTTTGTTACGATGTTAAAAAAATCGGCTTTACTTCAGACCGTAATATGGTTATCATAATGGCAGATTTTATGTGTCGTCTGTCAAATTCGTCAAGATCTGCCCGACTGCCTAGATTTGAAAATGGTTGTATATTGCGTACGAGTACTACTTATGTTGCGAGTGCCCATGTGTGTGGATGTTAGATCCCCATTCTCCCCCTCCCCCTTTTTCCTCTACACTTGTCTGGTTGTTTATTGTTGATCTATACATGTAATTTATTTGTAAAGGTATGTTATGCATTGCATAAGACGATTGGTAAAAAGCGCAGTTTAAAAAAGACATGGGAAAAGGTTTAAAAGAAAATCCACTCTCGATCATGTTGATCACAAAAGATGAAATACGTTGATTTCTGCTTTTAAAAAAAAGACACCAAAAGGGAAAGGCTTAAAACAAAAATGCTTAAAGAAATACATCAAATGGAAAAAAAGGCTAAAACAAAACCATTCCTGATCATGTGTGATCGTATAAGATGAAACATACTGATTTGTGGTAGAGACTAAAACTGCACCAAGAGGAGCATCTCTAAAGAGGTTCTACCAGGATTTTGCTGTCTGGAGGTTGTTTCACGTCGTGCTGGTTCTTGCATTTAGTAATAAGGTGGTTACTGCTGAGTGTCACGTCATGCAGTGTGGACCATGGCACATTTTCTCCATCTTGAAAAGGTAAGGGTGGTGTAGAATGTGTGTGTCCCCTGCATGCATCACACAGCCTCCCCCTTGTTTCCTAAGACCAGATCGGGCAGGCGGTGGTTGTAGGACGGGAGAAGGGGATGCAAGGGCTGGAGGCAGATGGAGAGACTGGCGGCCTGAGGGGAGACAGAAAATTACAACACACACACACACACACACACACACACACACACACACACACACACACACACACACACACACACACACACACACACACATTTCGTACCTGTAGCCTTCTTTTCCTGGATGTAGTCTTCCACAATGTTTTCCATCACACTGAGGGGTACAGGACCATTGGTCAGCAACAGGGAGTGGAAGTCACGAATGTCAAACTTCTCACCTGCAACGTGACAGTGGTGTCAATCACACTAAGGAGCACAGTTACCATTGGTCAGCAGCAGGGAATGGAAGTCGCGAATATCAAACTTGTCATCTGCAACGTGACACAGTGGTGTCAATCACACAAAGGAGCACAGTGGGAGTCACGAATGTCAAGAATCCAAATCCAGTTTTAGCGAGAATCAACACCTATTTTCGAGAATCTAAGCATACATGTAACAAGAATCCAAAACCAGAAGTATCCAGAATCTAACCCCACATGTAGTAAGAATAAAAATCCAGATGTAGCAAGAATCCAAATTCACATATAAGTGACAAATCAAACCCACAGCGAAATCCAGCAAACATACAGTGAGAATCCAAACACATATCTTGCAAGCATTCTGGCCCACATACAGTGAGAATCCAAACACATATCTTGCAAGCATTCTGGCCCACATACTGTGAGAATCCAAACACATATCTTGCTAGCATTCTGGCCCACATACAGTGAGAATCCAAACACATATCTTGCAAGCATTCTGGCCCACATACAGTGAGAATCATCCAAACACATATCTTTTTGAAATTCCAAAATTACATGGAACAAGAATCCAAATCTATATACTGCAAGAATCTAACTCTAAATACAGCAAGATTTCAAATACATATTTAAGAAAAGCCATCCCTACACATAGAGAAAAACAAACCCAAATACATGGAGAGTCTAACTCTGCACATGCCAAAAATTCAGACTGACGAGAATCCATATCTACATATAGTCAAAATCTAAACCAGCATGCGAAGAGACTCCAAACTCACAAGCAGCGAGACTATAAATCCATACATAACAAGAATCAAATCCATATGTAGTCAGAACACCTTATAGCGAGAAACCAAACTCAGATATAGCCAGAGTCCAATTCAAACAGTAACCAAATCCGAACCCGCTTGCTCCAAGAATCCAAACCCACCCATGACAAACATCCAAACCCACATACAACTAAAATTCAAATTCACATATGACAAAATCCAAACCACATACGAGAATCTAAGCACACATATACAAGAATCCATACCTACGTGTAGATAAGACAAAACTCACTTATAACAAGAATCCAAATCCACATGCAATCAGAACCCAACCCCCACCAAACAAGAATCAAAAACCCACATACTACGAAAATACAGACCAACACATACCTGATAACCAAACCAACGTGCAGCCTGAATTCAAACCCACATGTAACGAGAATGCAAACAGTATGTAGCTAAAATCCAAACTCACATATTTCGAAAATCTGAAGCTATGTGTAGCGAAAACGCAAATGTACATGTAGAAAGAATCAAAACCTAATCAATATAAAAATTCAAACCCATGTGCGACGAGAATTCAAATCTACATGTCACGAAAATCCAAACACACATGTAGCAAGAGTTTTGACCAGCCTGTAGAAAGACTTCAAAACCACGTCTATCAATAATCTAAACCTACAGGTAGCTAGAATCCAATATATGCGAAGTAAGATTCTAAATCCACATGTAGCAAGACTCTAGACCCATAGGTAGCTACAATCCAAATATATGTGAAGTAAGATTCTAAACGCGCATGAAGTAAGAACCCAAACCACAGGTAGCTAGAATCCACATATACGTGAAGTAAGATTCTAAATCCCCACGTAGCAAGACTCCAAACCCATAAGTAGCCAGAATCCACATATATGTGAGCTAAGATTGTAAATCCGCATGTAGCACCAAACCCATAGGTAGCTAGAATCCATATATACGTGAAGTAAGACTGTAAATCCACATGTAGCAACACTCCAAACCCATAGGTAGCTAGAATCCACATACATGTGAGGTAAGATTGTAAATCCACATGTAGCAACACTCCAAGCCCATAGGTAGCTAGAATCCCATATATGTGAGGTAAGATTGTAAATCCACATGTAGCAACACTCCAAACCAACATTCAACCAGAACCTCAACCCACAAATGACGAGAATCAAAACATCCACAGGCAGCCAAAGCCCAAATCCGCATAACTGTCTATAATATTTAGATTGTCCGGATCTGTACATCTTCAAACATCCACATGCAGCCAAAGCCCCATATCCGCATAACTGTCTATAACATTTAGATCTGTATATCTTTATAACATAGAGAAGAGATGACTACAAGAAGTGAAAAGAATGGAAACATCCAATCACGTGAGGAAAAGTGATGAAAATGTCTGTCGTTGTGGATTTCTGACTCTAGGGACTCTCTTTGTTCATAACTGTGCATGTAGCAAGGTGTGAACTGAACGGCGTAAAATCTCACAGATATTCCGTCATGTCCATCGTTGTCAATTTCTGCAGTTTGGGGTCCCAAAATATTTGAAAACCTTACAACAGAATACGGCTATTTTGATTTTTGATGGAAGTATACAAAACGGCGACATATGCAAAAAAAAAAAAAAAAAAAAAATACCGATGGTAACATCAGAGTTCTAGTCATTTAAAAGAGATGGGGAAGGGAAGAAGGAAAGGAGGAGGAGGAGGAGGGGGGGGGGGGGGGGGGGAGGGGGGGGGATGTAGAAGAAACAGCAGGAGGAGTCGGATGAAGATGCAGAAGAAACAGCAGAACAAGGGTGAGACGAAAAAGGAGCCTCACCCAGATCCTTTGTGGCTTTCTGACGCAGTTCCTTGATCTTGAGTTCACCGATCTTGTAGGCACAGGCCTGACCAGGCCAGGTCAGGTACCGGTCAATTTCGATTTCCACCTCTTTGTCAGCCATAGGTGTGCGCTCAGCCAGGTACTGGATGGCTCTGTCACGGCTCCACCTGCGTTAAGGGATTGTTACTGATATGTGTGGAAAGGACCGGGCATTGTTCATTGCCATCACACGCACGCACTATCGAGTCCCGTCTGCCCATCCCCTGTATAGGGGCTGATTCACAGTGTCACATTATAAAAACACACCGACCTAATCCAAGTGGCGAACCGTACCGAAAGTAGAGAGAGGACACACAGTTTGAAGTTGACTAGCCCTATTCACTGTTTGGCGTTCGAGAATAAATGCTTCAAGGCAGATTTCTCGCGATTCATGAAAGGAAGACAGAGCAAATTATTACATCAAATGCACATTCACGCATATTCTATCAGACAAAACCCATTGTTCGCAGCTACCAAACGGCGGGAGCTTACTAGTTACTTGGTAAGGGTATTTATCTCGCCATGACCTGCTGTCGAGGAACATTCTACAGGAAGCACAGTAAAGGGTGGACATGCCCTCCTGTCTATAAAAGACATTTTACAGGTTATAGTGGAGGATGGACATTTATCTCGCCATGACTCCCTATCCAGAACCATTCTGCAGGGTACAATAAAGGGTGGACATGTGTCTTACCATGACTCCCTGACAAGGACCATTCTGCAGGGTACAATAAAGGGTGGACATGTGTCTTACCATCACTCCCTGACAAGGACTGTTCTAACATCCAGGAAAATAGATGGTAAATAGACAAGGTAGCGTGAATGTGAATTCAAAATTTCTTTGTTTGGTATAGTTTGGTTTTCGATGTTTATTTTTATGGTCAATAAAGAAGGTAGGTGATGCATCAAGAAAGAAAAAAAGAAGAAAGAAAAGAAAAAAAAACGAAAGAAAAAGAAAAGTGGTGTTTTACAGACTGCAGACATCCGAGGTAAAAAAAAAAAAAAAGAGTAAAAAACGAAAACAAAATTCATTAAAACAACACTGTGTCCAAACACACATCTGTATGAAAGTTCAAACCCCTAGGAAACAACAAACATCAACTCAATACCCAGACAAGGCACACGGCCGTACAAGGTTCAAACCCCTGGAAAACAACAAAAAATCAACACGACACCTAGACAAGACACATGGCCGTATCAAGGTTCAAACCCCTGGAAAACAACAAACATCAACACGACACCTAGACAAGACACATGGCTGTATCAAGGTTCAAACCCCTGGGAAAAAAAAAAACAAACATCAACCGACACCTAGACAAGACACATGGCCGTATCAAGGTTCAAACCCCTGGAAAACAACAAACATCATCACGACACCTAGGCAAGGCACATGGCCGTATCAAGGTTCAAACCCCTGGAAAACAACAAACATCAACACGACACCTAGGCAAAAAAAACATGGCCGTATCAAGGTTCAAACCCTTGGAAAACAACAAACATCAACACGACACCTAGGCAAGACACATGGCCGTATCAAGGTTCAGATCCCCGAAAAATAACAAACTTCAACACAAAATGAAGACAAGGTATATGGCCCTGTCAAGGTTCAGATCCCTAAAAATTCAACACATTCAAAGACATCTGATCAAGGCACAAGGTCACATTACAGCTCAAATCCTGGGAAAATTACAAACAATAACTCAACACCTAGTAAAGACACATGGTCATATCTGGGTCAAATCACTGGAAAGTGACACATATAAACCAATACCTAGGCTAGGCACACGCCCATACCAGGGTTAAATCACTGGAATATAACAAGCAATAACACTAAACGTAATCAAGTACACGTGGCCATATCAGGGTTCAAATCCCAGGAATATAAATATTAACAGGACACCAAGTTAAAGCACGTGCATACAGCCGAGTTGAAATCCCTGTTAAACAAATAGTACTCAACACTCAGTCAAGGCACATTGTCATAGTCATATTGGGGTTGAAATCCCTAAAAAAAAATCCAACATTAATACAACATACATGCAGGGCACATAGCTTTATCAGGATTCAAATCCCTGGAAAATAACAAGCAATAATTCAACACATAGTTAAGGAACACGGCATCTCAAGGTTCAAATAATAAACATAAGCAAAACACTGGTCAAGGCTCATGGCAAAATCATGATTCGGATCCCTTGAAAATAACTTACACGAGCACAAACACAGGCAGGACATATGGCCATACCACGGTTAAAATCCCTGAAAATTTACAAACATCAACAGAAAATTTTGTCAAGGCATGCGGCTACATCAGCAAACTCAACAAACATTAACAAAATATCTAGTCATTACACATACTCATAGCAGCGTTCAAATCCCTGAATGATAACAACATCAATACGACACTTAGTCAAGGCATATGGCCATATGAGGATTCATATCCATGTGAAATCACAAACGGCAACACAACACCTAGCCAAAGCACAGGGGCTTGTCGGGGTTAAAATCCCTAGAAAGCAACAGATATTTGTAAAACACCCAGGCAAGGCACATGACCATATGAGAGTTCAAATGCCAGCAACATAAACATCACGACAACATCTAGTCAAGGCATAATGGTGTATGTGGGTTCCAGTCCCTAAAAAATAACAAATATCAAAACAACAGCCAGAAGGGCTCATGAGCAAATCTCTGGAAAATTTCAAGCGATAACATAAAACCTGGTCAGGGCACACGGGCATATCAAGATTCAAATCCCAGACAAACAACAAGATATTAACAGAACACGTAAGTCTCTCAAACCTGTGAAAGAATCACTTAGGAAAACGTATACTACTCCAGATTTTCTTCTTTTGTTGTGTGTCAGTGCCAGGCAGGTCTTTATGCTTTTCTTCTTTCTCTCCTTCCTTCTGTTTTTGGGTACATAACATGACTTTCTAGACAGCCCCAAAAGGGAGACATTTTATATTCTTTCGTTTGTCTATTTTCTGTCCTACATTTTTCTCTTTTTCAAGCATCCACGGACAGGTTCATTGGAACGTATCAAGTTGAACTTCTTCCTTTTTTTTTTATAACAACACAAATCTAACAGGCGTTTAAAGATGAGGTGGGCCTGAATTTTTTATTGTTCTCATGACTAGAGGTTTATTAGCTGCAAGTTTCTTGCCTTTGTCTGTGGGTGATTTTTCACCCTGATTTCAAGGTTTCTTATGTGCGGATCATTGCAGACGTCTGTGATCTTTTGTTTCATGTGTACGTGGAAAAGTTTTCAAAATTCCGTTTGTTTCTGGGTGTTTTTATGTTATTGTTGTTACTGTTTTGTTTTTGGTTTGGTTTGTCTTTTCGTTAGTTTGTCTGTTTGGTTGTCTCATTATTCTTTCTGTGGCATTCTTCTCATGCCGCTTGTGGCCAGGGCAGATCTATCACGGCTTTCTTACCGGCACTCCACAAGAAACAATCAGTGCCAGGTTGACATAAGACAACTCACCGGAAGAGTCACTGTGCTACGCTTCCTTCTTCAATGGTGCCTGTTCAACTTCAACGCACCTGTTAAGCACCTTACTGATGACATTACTTCTTCCTCACATGAACAATGAGGAAGATTACAACTAAAAGGGACAATTCAACAGATTGTGGGAAATATCCAGCACAATGTTTCCTAAAGTTGGAGAAACTGTTCATGACAAAAGAGCTCTCGACACACCCAAGACAACTGTTAACCATACCAAATGTGAACCAGTAACTCAAAGAAACGCAGAGACAACGCCCCTGTTGCAGTGCATAATAACAAACACCTTACCCTTTGTAGTGTAATCCTGTGTCAACCACCAGCCGACAGGCCCGGAAGATTTCATCACCATAGCGACCCATCCTGAAATCAGAACCAGTGATCAGATAAATGAATTAAAGATGCTGGAGGCAGAAAAAGCAACCAAACCATAGAAAAAGAAGACCATACATGCCGTCTTCAGACCACCATGTGTTTTCTCAATATAATTGTGGTTAAAGGTTTATGCATATCATGTATAATGTAGATTTGGGTCTATTGGTGGATCCATTATATACAAAACTGATAAGATTTGTATGAATTTTCCAATGAATATGACCACCGTGAAGCTGCTTTGATGACTACGATGCAGTTATGTTTCATGGAATATCAAAACTTTCTAGAGATATAAACGTTGACATTTTGCATTTTGTACGCCTTATCTTAAAAAACAAAAACCCTCCAACCAACCAACCAACCAAATACCGCGGGAAGATGCTCCTTCCGTCCATACCAACTATTGCTAACCTTGGCGGGAAAATGGCTTTGTTCAAACTCATGAACTCACATAAAAGGCGGATACATGATTTTTTTCAACCTTGGCGGAGGTCTGCGGTCAACTGAATGCTCTCTCTTTCTTCCCCCCTCTTTCTCTCTGTCTCCCTCTCTTTTCTGTCAGTCTGTCTCTCTCTCTCTCCCACTTAAGTTTGTATAGGATGTTTTGTGTCCACTAATGCATATCTATGCTTATACCTTTTGTCTAGACCAAACCTCTCATAAACGGGACCAGGCCTGTAAATTAATAAGCTATGCTCTCTCTCTCTCTCTCTTAGCTACAAATTAATAAAATAATGAATAATTCGAATCTGTGTGTGTGTGTGTGTGTGTGTGTGTGTGTGTGTGTGTGTGTGTGTGTGTGTGTGTGTGTGTGTGTGTGTGTGTGTGTGTGTGTGTGTGTGTGTGTGTGTGTGTGTGTGTGTGTGTGTGTGTGTGTGTGTCGCTCGCTCGCTCACTCGCACACTGCCACGGAGGCAGAAAGTGTGAATTGTCCGTTGTTGTTGTTGTTTTTCTCATACCAGTAGTACTACTATACCTGATGGTGCAAATCAGTTAATAGTCAAGGATTTACGCAACAAATATTGAAAATCGCACCTTTTTACTCAGTACGAAAACAAACCAATCAACCAAAACAACATTCTCTGCTGAAAACTGATCGCTTAATTTCGATTTCGTATTGTAGTAAGAAAAACTTGAAGTAACGCGTTAGCCTAAAAATTTAAAGTCGGATAATTTCAAGTCAATCGAATGTCCCAAGGACAATTGTGGATTTCACTTTATTCCCCACGATAACGTTTTGATCAATGGAAAATTGCTAGAAGGAATTACGGAAGTCATATAGTAAGATGGCGATTTCACAATATTAACAAATTATACGTACATTATCGAAATAATTTTCATAACTCAAGCCAGCTCAATAAAGTTGCTGCTGAAGCAAATTTCTATTTTCGCGCTGTTAAATTGTTCATTAAAACCCTACAAGGTAGATGCAAGGGAAGTAACTACAATCTCCTCCGCAGGGCGGCCGCTTCTGTCTAGCATGGAGGGAATTTCAGATGATCGTGCACTTGGTGACAGGTTTTTTGAAATTTGGCATGGTGTTAGATATGGGTATGAGGATTTCAGAAACCACTGCAAACAAAATGAGCTCGACCTACTTTGGCCTGTTTCCACAAAAATCCAATATGGCCGTCACCCAGAAAAGTGACCGTCAAATTGTAGCTTTCGTTACCACTAGAACCTTACGAAAATACCATTATTTATATTGTTTTTTGGGATAAGGAATCCATATTTGACATTGACCTAGCGTTTTGAGGTCATTTTGAAAGTCCAATTTTATTTTCAAGGTCATTTTGACCCAAATTTACTATACAATGAGTACTGTCAGACGGGCTATGGGCCTCACGAAACCATGGAGATGTGGGAGAAGAGACTCGCTGCAAATGTTCCAACTGTCTGCTACTGGTCAACTGTCCAAGCATTTCTCCTGATCTGTAGCCGCTTTCTTCAAGATCAGCTAATGGGTGACTGGCCACTGACTCTGAGTGCCTGTGAAGACTTGTGTCCATGGTTCTTTGCTTTTGAACATACAAACTATGCCCGCTGGATGCCTGCCTTCTCTTCAAAGACATGGCATGTCTGCCGGAGACCCATCCAAGTGTCCATGAAGCCTTCATGGAAGGAAAGTTTGTTGTGCACGCAATGAAAAAGTTTCTCTCTGATGACACTTGACCAGAGCCAGGAGCACAGCATCAAGTTCCTTAAAGAGGACAGCGGAACAAAAGGACTCCATGGACAGCCAGAGGTTAAGGAGATCATTGAGCTTTCAAAACCTTAGGAGCTGAGGGTCACTGATGATTTTTGAGAACGCCTGTCTCTCTGCTTCAACAAAGATATCAGCTTGGAATATCCAGAGTCTTCTGCTGCTGAGCAGATCAAATTTTTGAAAGATCTCAAGGCTCTACTCTATCTTGTCAAAGAAGGAACTGTTGTCAACCCATTCAAAAGAGACAGGCCCAGAGCTTGTCACACTGGATACTGGTGACGTCATGGACCCGATGATTGCCAACAACTTGAAGGAAGCTCCCAACATAGGCAAGGCCATGTTTGCAGAGTTTGTGCAGGACAGAACAGAACTGAAACCTGTTCAAAACCCTTGTCTGATGCTATCCCATTGGCCATTTTGTACATCTTCAGCATTCAGCCACCTGTGGACTTGAAGAAGGGAGCTGACAAGTTGGGATCAGCAAAGGCAAATGCAGCACTCATCACAAGGTTGTTTCTGTCCCTCCAAGGACGTCCAGATGGGGATATAGGTGACTTTTTCAGGCATGAGAATCAGTGTGAGCCTCCTTCCTTGAGTGACAGGGGAAAACTGATGACAGGTGCCAAATCAGCTTTTCTTGGCTGTCTTCCTGGTATGCCTGATCCTGGACGTTCCCCTGCAGCCAAAGAAGCATCTGTGGTTGTGCTGGATATGTCAGTCATCATTCGCGTCGTCAAGCCACTGTGTTTGGAGACTGTACACACATGCACTTGCCACCATTCTTAGAAAGCCAGGCGACCAACAAGACTACCAGAATAGATGCTGTCTGGGACACATACAAGCATCAAATCACAAACACGTGCAAACGGGGTGAATGTGAACGGCGACGAACAAGAGTCTCTGCAAAGATACGTATTCCAAAGGAAGCTGACTGGCCTTGTCTCCCTGCTCTCAAAAGAAGCTGACACCCGGATGATGCTGCACCTGCCCCACGCTGCTGAGCAAGGACACACCAGGGTCTACCTCAGGACAGTGGACACTGATGTGGTGGTTCTTACCATCTATCATTTCCATGAACTGAACTTGTCAGAGCTGTGGATCGAATTTGGGTCTGGAAAAAAACATTCAGAGACATTCCCATTCATCACATCTCTCAACAGCTTGGGCCTCAGCGTTCTGAGGATCTCCTCTTCTTCCATTCATTCACGAGGTGTGATGTAGCATCGGCAATGTTTGGGATTGGGAAAAAAGACAGCATGGAATACGTGGGCTGCTTTTCCTGAGGTCACTGACACCTTCATCGCTGTCACCCCAGTGTCCCACCAACTCAGCATGCCTTGTGCCAGCAATGTGAGGCGTGCACTACTCGTTGCAGCTTTCATCTGGAAAGAGTCTCTCTCCAAACTTCCCAACGTTCCAAGCCCAAGTGAATGGGGATGGCAGTGGAATGACAGACCCAAGGCCTGGGTACCACACTGAACTGATCTGCCAGATGCCAGCAAAGGATGCTCATTGTTGCTCCCCACTGTGGCTGCGTGGTTGCTTGCAAAGGAAACTGCAAGTGTCACCGAGCTGCACCGTGCTGTAGCCCACCGTGCAAGTGTGAAAGGGGGGGTGTGTGTGTGTGTGCACAAACAGTGCTTGTCACTACGTTTCAGAACAAGCAACCACATCCAGATCACTCAAAGTCATTGGAACACCATGCTGCATTTCTAACTTGGACTCATTAGACTCTTTGATAAACTGCTCATGCAGAGGAGTTCAAGAACGTGAAAAATTATATCTCGAGCAAGGAATGTAAACATTGGTAAAGAACCTAATGTCACATTTACCCTGGTATAACGGTCTGGAATGTTTCTAAAATGTTCATTTAATATACTGGAATGTTCAAGAACATTTGTAGAATTTTCGAGTATATCAAATGAATACACTAGAAACCCTCCACTCGGTTTCACCGCGGTTGAAATCGATAAAGTGCAAAACTTGTTATTTTTCTTACTAATTTGATCTTGAAAATGACCTTTGATCCTGGCAATACCTATAGAATACCAAAGTGACTTCAACAGTAGGTTGCTTGCACCATAAAACCTATAATAAGTGACATTTGACAATGCTGTGATGGTAATGGGGGCTATAATTGGCATGAACAGTTTCTGTCGGTAGCCCATATTGGATTTTGCGCAAACAGGGTGAAGTAGGTCAAGCTCAATTTGTTTGGAGTGGTTTTTGAAAAACTTATACCCATACCTAACGCCATGCCAAATTTCAAACACTTGTCACCAAGTGCACGACGGTCCCAGTTTTGAAGAAATTCCTTCCCCGCTAGTAGAATTCCAAGTGAAAGTGACGCAGCATGTTCGAAACGATCACTGTACGTCAATACAGCATTGGACCGGGCCAAAAAATGGATATGATGGGTAGATATGAGGCACAGGAAATAGGCTGTGAAAAAATGTGTCAAATTTGCAAAGGAAGCTGCTACTAACAGAAACATAGGTCTCATGTGGATTTGCTTGTCATAACCTGTTTTTTTTCATCATGTACTGCAAGTAAACTAGTGAAGCCACGATCCCGCCGCCTAATCAACATTATCAGGAGCCTGAGACTCTCCTACGCAAATAAAAGTCACTGCTTACACCGCGTGACAATCGATTTTTCAGTAAAATCCCGACGACTCAAAAAAGTGCAAATTTCATCATCAAAATCTCAGGGGCTGTCTCTCAAAATCTTACATCAATACAAACTGCCGACGTTTGAAACGCTGCATCTAGAAACACAGGAAATAAAAGACGGAAACACACACACACTCACCTTCAACGTTTGGACAACTTATTGAACTTCTGACCTATTCAAACTGACCAATGGCCTGTACGGAAACCCACACAAACAAGAAAGCAGGATCAGACCACTTGGTCAGCGAGGGAGGGGAGATGGTGGTGGAGGCCACGAGGGGAGTGTAGGGGAGATCATCTCCACGTTTGATGTTCGCCTAACAGTTTCTGAACGTGGTAATGGGGCGTCTGAGGAGGAGGATAGGGGTGAGCAGATACGAACTGGATGCGGAACTGTGGAGTACGGAGGACTATTCTCGTTTATTAAACGTAGCATTCACTGAAAATTTTCATCTGGGACGAAAAAAAAGGGTGGTGGGGGGGTGGTGGCGGCGGAACCACAGTATAGTAGCCACACTACTTTGAGATCAAAAAAAAAAAGAAGAAAAAATAGGGAAGGGGAATGGTGGCCGACAGCAAGCGTGAGGGAAAGTGGAAAAAGGTTTTGTGGCAAAGAAGACATCCGTTCAAAGACCGTTATTTTTATGGTTCCACA
>JADBJO010000199.1:152500-155000 GCA_016801955.1 Conus betulinus
AACTGACAATACTGCTTATTCCGGGAACCAGCATGAGTGAGCGTCCCCCTACTGAAGGCACGAGCACATTAGTCCATTGACAGGGCCTGTACAACTGCCGATTCTGGCGACCTCGACACGAATCCACCATCAGCACGGACCGTGGAGAGAAATGAGAACTGAAGTCACCACGAAAGCAGAGCATGAAGGGCCTTTTTGCGTTGATCAGTGAGGATGGGGATGATGCGGAGGAGTTCCATTCTAGTCTGAGAGTGCACGACTGGGCTGTACTCGATGCTTACTTTCGTAATATACTTTCGTACTGTACCCCGGCATCAACAGGCCTGAGAGATACAAACACCAGCACTGTTGGTCAAGAAATGTGAGCCATATCCTACGAAATGCATCCATTAAGTGAATGAAACCCAATTGTGTGGTCTCAGTTCCCCCAGTTCAGTCCATAGCAAATTCAGCTGAGAGATGTGCCCCAATAATCGCACGAATGAATTAATGGTTCTGATGCTGACTAAATCCATGACCTGCCTGCAGGAAGTCCGCAGCGCTGACTTGTGTGCCACGGCAGCTGGCAGACCGAAACTTTGCAATACATCAACCACAACGTGACACTGTGATAGTGGACACTTCGCAATACATCAACCACAACGTGACACTGTGATAGTGGACACTTCGCAATGTATTAACCACAACGTGACACTGTGATAGTGGATACTTCGCAATACATCAAACACAACGTGACATTGTGATAGTGGAAACTTTGCAATACATCACCCACAACGTGACACTGTGATAGTGGATACTTCGCAATACATCGACCACAACGTGACACTGTGATAGTGGATACTTCGCAATACATCAACCACAACGTGACATTGTGATAGTGAACACTTGCAATACATCAACCACAACGTGACATTGTGATAGTGGAAACTTCGCAATACATCAAACCACAGCGTGACATTGTGATAGTGGAAATTTTGCAATATATCAACCACAACGTGACATTCTGATAGTGGATACTTTGCAATACATCAGCCACAACGTGACATTCTGATAGTGGATACTTTGCAATACATAAACCACAACGTGACATTATGAGAGTGGACACTTTGCAATATATCAACCACAACGTGACATTGTGAGAGTGGACACTTTGCAATGTATCAACCACAACGTGACATTGTGAGAGTGGACACTTTGCAATGTATCAACCACAACGTGACATTGTGAGAGTGGACACTTTGCAATGTATCAACCACAACGTGACATTGTGACAGTGGATACTTTGCAATGTATCAACCACAACATGACATTGTGATTGTGGATACTTTGCAATGTATCAACCACAACGTGACATTGTGATAGTGGATACTTTGCAATGTATCAACCACAACGTGACATTGTGAGAGTGGATACTTTGCCATATATCAACCACAACGTGACATTATGATAATGGATACTTTGCAATATTTCAACCGCACAACGTGACATTGTGATAGTGGACACTTTGCAATATATCAACCATAACGTGACATTGTGATTGTGGATACTTTGCAATATATCGACCACAACATGACATTGTGATAGTGGATACTTTGCAATATATCGACCACAACGTGTCATTGTGATAGTGGATACTTTGCAATATATCAACCACAACCTGACATTGTGATAATGGATACTTTGCAATGTATCAACCACAACGTGACATTGTGATAATGGATACTTTGCAATGTATCAACCACAACGTGGCATTGTGATAGTGGATACTTTGCAATATATCAACCACAACGTGACATTGTGATAATGGATACTTTGCAATATATCAACCACAACGTGACATTGTGATAAGTGGATACTTTGCAATATATCAACCACAGGTGACATTGTGAGAGTGGATACTTTGCAATATATCAACCACACGTGACATTGTGATAGTGGATACTTTGCAATGTATCAACAACAACGTGGCATTGTGATAGTGGATACTTTGCAATGTATCAACAACAACGTGACATTGTGAGAGGGGATACTTTGCAATATATCAACAACAACGTGACATTGTGATAGGGGATACTTTGCAATGTATCAACCACACAACGTGGCATTGTGATAGTGGATACTTTGCAATGTATCAACCACACAACGTGGCATTGTGATAGTGGATACTTTGCAATGTATCAACCACACAACGTGACACTGTGATAGTGGATACTTTGCAATGTATCACCACACAACGTGACACTGTGATAGTGGATACTTTGCAATGTATCAACCACTACGTGACACTGTGATAGTGGATACTTTGCAATGTATCAACCGCACCACGTGACGTTGTCAAAGTGGATACTTTGCAATGTATCAACCACACAACGTGATACTGTGATAGTGGATACTTTGCAATGTATCAACCACTACGTGATACTGTGATAGTGGATACTTTGCAATGTATCAACCACACGTGACATTGTGAGAGTGGATACTTTGCAATGTATCAAGATCA
>JADBJO010000199.1:160000-190000 GCA_016801955.1 Conus betulinus
TCTGTCCGTCTTGCTTTGTCTTTGTCTGTGTGTCACAGTGTATGTGTCCCCTCTCTGTGTGCACGTGCGCGCGCACTTGTATCACTTCACTTTCGCCTACAATCCCTTCTGGGGCATAGGCCGCCGACAAGGGTCCTCCAGGCATCACTTGTATAGGTATCTGTAAATATCATATACACGTCACTGACAGAAAGAAGGATAGCTTTTTGCTTTTGAAGACCGGTTTTCATGTAAAAAATAAATGGCATCTTTAAAGATCTTTCTGCACTTGATGTCATTGCTTAAGACGAAAGTCACAAACTGAAGAATATTGTGACAAATCTTCTTTCATGGAAATTCGCAAACTAAAAGAAACGAAAACAGTTGAAAAAAAAACCATGACAATTTAAGGGCTTCAGTTTGTCGTAAGGATAAACACGAGTGATTCATTGGAATAAGTCATTGTAACCTTGATTTGCGAGTGGAGACGGTCGTGGGAAAGGACACAGGCAGATCTATGATCATACGGTCATTACAGTATGTTCTCAGAACATTTCCTTTTCTTGTCTTTTCTTTCCGCCTAAGAACCGGCGTCTGCATTATTCACGACGAAACACTTTCATGGCATCACTGTCATCATCATGGGTTTCTGTATGAGGCATCCTGAGTGTGCTTGATCAGGACAGACACTACTCACACACCATCGAAGTCATTCGCAGCATGTAGCCTCTGCGTTCGTGGTTGTTTCCAGGCGACTTGGTATCCCTTGCTGCCTGTGAAAGCCGCTGCTGGGCAGAGCTCGGTGTGGCTGTGCTAGAGGTAGGCCAAGTGAGCGGCGTGGACTAATGAAACTATGGGGACACTGATGTTAAGACAGCGGGAAAAAAATCGACCGTGCTTACCGGCAGCTCAGAGGTGAGAAATGTTCCTGTGGTGGACTTTTTTGTGGCTTTCAACACGTTTCATTCACATATGCGATATTCATAACTGACTTTTCTTTCCTCTAAAGACTTTCAACGAGGCTGCTGTTGGCCTCCACTGGCCTGGCACGAATGCACACGCGCAAGGCACACAGATATCCTCATCGTGTGTACAGGGATCACGGCAATGTATATACCGACAAGCTTGGAACATCTTTTAATTCCTTTCTATGTTTACATTTGTACTAGGTATGTGGGTTCCGACAGCAGTATTTGGTCTGGTGCTAAGGCCGAAAACCGTTTTACCATAGGAATGGGTTGTTGCCTCCCTTTTCTTTACAATTGCCGCTTCATTCGTATACGGGCGATCGGGGTATTTTGACTAGGACACCAGCCCAGCCGACCATGAAGACCAGATGCAAGCAAGTCAAGGACGAAATGGTATAGGCTCCACATTAAAATACAAGAACTCGGATTATGAGCTAGGTTTCACCCAGACACCAACAGAAACACCTTGAAATCAGCTGGATCTGACTGATACGAAGACGCTTACTCGATTCTAGCAGGCGGGATGTCTTTAAAGAACCTCGGCAGCTTGGGGTGATCCTGTTGAAGATGAGGTCTTTGTAGCCGTTGATGATGGCATCCTGGTGGGACAGAGAGACAGTTCAGACACAAAATTATAATAGTTGAACAGGTTTGTCAACGTTGCTTACTTGTCCAAACGCTGAAACAAAAATTCCATCGTGTGAATTTGGGACACTTTCTGGCTTTTGAATCGCCCTCAGGCGATGACTATACTTTCCGATAGTAACACATGCACATTACATTCACTTGTCTTTGTTCGTTTTACACTGTTCCTTCACACACAACTAGCCACAAAACTGAACATATAATGGACGATTATATTAGCAGTGCTGAAAATGTTTATCATATACCCTAATTTGGTACTCAACACACACTTAATTTTGTTTTTTAATGAATAGGTTCATATGTGATAGATACGTAAGCATGTTACCAGTCAACTTCATGTTAAACTACCGTCAAACTTAACTGTGCACCGTTTTTGTAAAGCCGAATCAAACCAAACACAAAAACGTGATTTCTGTTAAAACAGTACCTAACACATCGTTCAGAAGAAGCATCTACATATATGCTACAGTTTCCATGTTTTCAGAGAAACTGTGCATTTAACTTGAAAGTTAAATCTATTCAGAAAAACAAAAAAAAATCATTTATATGCAAAAAAAAAACAAAGGAAAATATGCATACAATAAAACAATCATTCTGGAAAAAATTACGACCTGAACTTAAAAAACAAACAAACAAAAAAAAGTCATAGGAAAAAAATCGCCTCGGACAAAGAACGAACCATAAACAATAAAACACTCTTAAAATGCGGAGGACCGTTTCTAAAAGACAACTAACTAAAGAAGAGAAGAAGATGCCTGTTCAGGAACGAAAAATACCAACAACCATTCGTGTCAAACTACAAAATACGAAATGACATAATAAACGAAGATCTATGTGCAGCAAAAGTTAGCACGTGCGCAAGCTCATACAACAATAAACAAGGTAGCTGACAGAAAATCCACTTCAGATGGTCAGTGAACAAAAACTGCCCGGCCAAGACTAAATAAAGACAGCGCTGTACTGTTCATTGCTGGGACAGTTGTCCGTACTGTACATACATATATTGGTTGGGACCATGAAAACTTATACAAAGCAATGCACTACAATACAGTGCCAGGCAACGTGACACAACGCAATACAAAACAGCACAGCATAGCACAGCACAACACACGCAATACACACACAACACAACAGAATACAACAACACAACACAATGCAAGGCAACACAGCAGAATACAATACAATACAATACAATACAATACAATACAGCGCAGGACAGCATAGCGAATGCATTACAACGCAATGCAACACACAACACACACACCACACAATACAATACACGGCAATGCAATACAATACAATACAGCACAGCAGAACACACATGCAATGTATTACAATACAAAAGCAATGCAACACAACACAATACAATACAAGGCAACACAACACAACACAAACAGAACTGAACAGAACGCAACGCAACGCAACGCAACACAATGTAATACAAGACAATACAATGCAGTGCAATGCAACAAAAAACACAATACTATACAACACAACACAATAAAATATAACACAATACAATGCAATACAACAAAACAGAACAAAACACAACACAATGCAAGGCAACGCAACACAACAGAATGTAATGCAACACAACACAATAAAACGCTATACAAACAACAACAACACAACGCTATACAACAAAACACAATACAACACAAGGCAACGTAACACACACAGAATGTAATACAACACAACACAACGCAATGCAATACAAGGCAACGCAACACAACAGAATGTAACACAACACAAAACAATACAATGCAATACACACAGAATACAATACAATGGAAGTCAATGCCATGGAATTAGCTCACAATATAATGCAATGCAGGCAAGACAATACAAACATAAAGCAATACAATACAACACAACACTAATGCAATGCAAGGCAAGACAATACAAACATAAAGCAATACAATACAACACAACACTAATGCAATGCAAGGCAACACAATACAAACATAAAGCAATACAATACAACACAACACTAATGCAATGCAAGGCAAGACAATACAAACATAAAGCAATACAATACAACACAACACTAATGCAATGCAAGGCAAGACAATACAAACATAAAGCAATACAATACACACACAACACTAATGCAATGCAAGGCAAGACAATACAAACATAAAGCAATACAATACAACACAACACTAATGCAATGCAAGGCAAGACAATACAATAAAGACAATACAAATGCAATGCAAGGCAAGACAAACAAACATAAAATACAATACAACACAACACTAATGCAATGCAAGGCAAGACAATACAAACATAAAGCAATACAATACAACACAACACTAATGCAATGCAAGGCAAGACAATACAAACATAAAAAGCAATACAATACAACACAACACTAATGCAATGCAAGGCAAGACAATACAAACATAAAGCAATACAATACAAAATACAACACAACACTAATGCAATGCAATGCAAGGCAAGACAATACAAACATGCAAAAGACAATATAAAGCAATACAATACAACACAACACTAATGCAATGCAAGGCAAGACAATACAAACATAAAGCAATACAATACAACACAACACTAATGCAATGCAAGGCAACACAATACAAACATAAAGCAATACACACAACACTAACACAACACAACAAACAACACCACACCATACAGCAGACTACAATAGAAGCACAGTAACACGATCCACCAGTCGAGATATACAAAAGATGCACCAACAAAATCCAGTGACAGGCGACAAAACGGCAAAGGCCATCCCAAACGACCTATATCTTTTCATTGCCAGATGACATGGGACACTTACTGAATAATTAAAAAAAAAAACCTCCAGACTCAGCTTATCATCCATGTTAGTACTTTCTAATCCTCATCTGATATATGCATATTTACATGAGGGAAATACCCTAGGGATACACAAAATTGTTGATCTTTATAAAAATTTTGCAACCTGTGACTGCGAAATAACCATGGCAATTCAGCAACCTATGAACCATATAAGACAGTACTGACATTATCAAAGTTATTCATCTCAATACCTTTCTCCTGATAGAGCAAGATCAACACTGAGCATTCAAACAAAAGATGATGCACAGAAATGTTTTCTCTGCAGACACAAGTAATACTATGAGAATATTTAGTGTTCCAAGTATTCAGCTTTGATTTATGAATTAATGTAACAATGTGTCATGGGCACGATCGCAAAGTAGCCCATTTTTGACTGAAATTCTGCTTATGTATATACTTTTCCATAATTTAGATTAATTCACACGTGGACAAATCTAAGGGATTAATACATTTTCAGCGTTTCTATTTGCTCCTTCTTTTGCAAGACTGTCTGCTATTTCATTCCACTTTATATCACAGTGAGATGGGACCAAACAAAAGCAATTCTTATGCCTAGAGTTATGAAACAATGCGGTAAATGTTTTACTTCAAAAAGCACATCTTTTCTGGCTTTGCAGTCCCAGTGATGTAGTGATTGTAAAACAGATCTGGAATCAACACACAGTAGAACTTTATAGATAGCAATTGGTGTGTCATGTATGTAAGTCAAAGCCTTCAGTACTGCATACAAATACCCTCCCCACTGAGCTCCTACTCACCGCCGACGGCAGATGGAACGACTGGTTGTTGTTCAGGTGGTCGTAGTACTGGCTGATGGTGCCACTGAACCCTTGTTTTGTCATCACCTGAAAGTCAACCGAAAACAGCACGTGGCTCCTGCATTATGACGTCATTCCCTTCATTATCAAATACAACAACTCGTAGCTCACCCTATATCATGACGTCACTCCCTTCATTATGAAACACAACAGCACCTGGCTCCTGCATTATGACGTCATTCCCTTCATTATCAAACACAACAGCACATGACTCCCTCTACATCATGACGTCATTCCCTTCATTATCAAACACAACAGCATGTGGCTCCTGCATTATGACGTCATTCCCTTCATTATCAAACATAACAGTACGTGGCTCCTGCATAATAACGTCATTCCCTTCATCATTAGACACAACAACACATGTGGCTCCTTATTTTGATGTCATTCCCTTCACTATCAAGCACAACAGCATGTGGCTCCTGCATTATGATGTCATTCCCTTCATCAAACACAGCAGCACGTGGCTCCCACTGCATCATGCCGTCATTCCCTTCATTATCAAACACAACAGCACGTGGCTCCTGCATTATGACGTCATTCCCTTCATTACCAAACACAACAGTATGTGGCTCCTGCATTATGATGTCATTCCCTTCATTATCAAACACAACAGCACGTGGCTCCTGCATTATGACGTCATTCCTTCATTATGACGCATCATGCCGTCATTCCCTTCATTACCAAACACAACAGCACCTGGCTCCTGCATCATGCCGTCATTCCCTTCATTACCAAACACAACAGCACCTGGCTCCTGCATCATGCCGTCATTCCCTTCATTATCAAACACAGCAGCACGTGGCTCCCACTACATCATGACGTCATTCCCTTCATTATCAAACACAACAGCACGTGGCTCCCACTGCATCATGACGTCATTCCCTTCATTATCAAACACAACAGCACGTGGCTCCCACTGCATCATGACGTCATTCCCTTCATTATCAAACACAACAGCCTGCATTATGATGTCATTCCCTTCATTATCAAACACAACAGCACGTGGCTCCTGCATTATGACGTCATTCCCTTCATTTGACCAAACACCATTTTCTCTTCTTCATCGGCTGTACATCCCAGGTGCGCCGTTGTGTATTCTTCTATGGGACCGGTTTTTACCCCAGCATGAAGGCACCTGCATTCTGTCTTCGGGGTTGACGTGCCGGCCATCCCACCGGCAGATGAAGGCCTAGTTTTCTATGAAGCAAGAAGACAACAACTACGAGTTTTGATCTCTTTGATCTTCTTCAGGCAAGAAAAAAAAAAACAAACACTTATCTCCTCAAAACTCGGCTCAAAATGTTAGGTGATCTGATTGTTCGTACTTCGTTTTCATTGTCCTGAAGGTTGTCTGTCTTGCCTGAAGAAGACTAACAGCCGAAACGCGCAGTAATTGTTCTGTAATCTATTCATTCTTTCTTTCGGCGGCAGAGTAATTCCAACTTTTTTCTTTAATCTTGTTTAGATTTCCGCCTGCTTCACCTCACTTTAAAAGTAAGTTTTCGGCGTAGGATGGAAAGGAATTCGACGTGTTTGCAAGTTGTGTGATCTTTTCTAACGCATGCGTTCACACCAAACCTTGGTTCGAAGTCCCATGCAAAGGTCAAGGAGGGGGCTGGAGTCTGCTGTCTTTATCCACTATGCACTGTAAGCCCTAATTATCACACAAACCATGGTTCTTCACACAGTCTGGACTGCCGGTCTGTCCAAATGTGAACACTACCGCGCTTTCATTGCAGCGTGTAAAATGTGTATGAACTGTCAGCACATTCCACTGCGGGTGGTCTTGTTCTCACTGGTCTTCAACATGCAGCAACTCTCACTCGCGTTACAGCCAGTCTGTATCAGTCAAAGGCTGGATTTAATCTTGGACCCCATGGACGAACCGCATTTATACAGCAGTTTTGCAACAAAATCACCGCTGGTTATTGATACACTCGCCATGATTGGGTCATCTTGGGCAATCAGTTAGCTCCCTTCGTTCAAAGAACTTCACCATATGAATTATTTTGCATTGCTCTACTTTATTACCTTCTTCAGCACCCCCCCCCCCCCTCACCCCCTGCACCCCTTCGAAGTACATTTTTCCCATTTCTAATCTGTGTGCGTGTGTGTGTGTGTGTGTGTGTGTGTGTGTGTGTGTATAAAAGAATTTCTTCTTTTTTTGTGTCATGATGGGGATTACGTAGAGCTCAAAATGTTTCTCTTATATTTCCAGTTCTGGTGGCAAGTGTGTGTGTGTGTGTGTGTGTGTGTGTGTGTGTGTGTGTGTGTGTGTGTGTGTGTGTGTGTGTGTAAAAGAATTTCTTCTTTTTTGTGTCATGATGGGGATTACGTAGAGCTCAAAATGTTTCTCTTATATTTCCAGTTCTGGTGGCAAGTGTGTGTGTGTGTGTGTGTGTGTGTGTGTGTGTGTGTGTGTGTGTGTGTGTGTGTGTGTGTGTGTGCGCGCGCGCATTAGGGTGTTAAGAAGGAGGGAGGGAGCTGATAGGGCAAGCAGACATAAATCGTCAAGAAAATGATGGTTTCAAATGGAACAGATCCACACAGACCCGAGAGTATGAACTGCGTGTGTACCAGAAGACGTCAATATATGTGGTGCATGACAATACAAATCAGAAGAGATCTCATTCTGACCTGTGGCTTTTTAACATTTTTTTAATGGAAGATGGATTTTACCCCAACCTGTTCTTAACACATCCACCCCACCTCCACCTCTCTTGCCCCCCTTTTCCTGGGCTTATCTTGACTGGAAAGACAGCTGTCCAGAGAGACAGAGACAGAGAGAGGGGAGAGAAACCATTTGTTCTGGGCAATGCTCGGACCAGACACCTAGGCTCTTACCATTATTCGTTAGGTCACAGCTGACGACACCATCAGTCTTAACGTCATAAGCCGCGTCATGAAGGTCATCATCATCCGTAAAGTCCTGTCCATCTAATTTCTTTGTTTGTTTGTTTTTTTTTTTTAAAAACCGCCTGAAACCGAATCTGACGATGTGAAACCCTGACATGGCCCTACGCTCGGGGCGGGGGTGGGGGGAGGTGTGTGTGTGTGTGTGTGGGGGGGGGGGGGGGGGGGGGGTCAACAACATGAACATTTTTTTTAAGTACAATCTTAACATCACATCATCTTCTTGATCATCATCATCACCATCATCATCATTATGGTAACCATTATTATCATTGTTATCAGCCTTCTCATCATAATCATCCTTACTTGACGCATCAGCTGTGTGATCCTGTCCACCTCGTCCAGTCCTTTCTGGTGAACCTCATCCGGAGTCGTGTCTACCGACAGATGCCACTTCAGACAGGCCAGGTAGTACTCCTTGCCGTCAGGCAGACCGTGCACCCCGTACGTGGCCCGGGTGTTAGGTAGGTAGGTCTGTATCACACAGGATCAAATACCGGGTATATCACCTAAACGATGTTGATAATCGTGGCAATTGGAATGAAAAACAACAACAAAAAAAATAATGATAATAATGGTAGCGTTAACATTATGGAAATAAAGGGACTGGGAATTCAAGACAGTATAGGAGCATACGAGCAATATAGGCCGATGAGAGAGCTTCTTTCCCAGAAGAAACAGTTGTTATTATTAGGAAAACAGGCGTTCATATATAATCCCTATGGATCACAAGTGTTTTCCCGCGTAAAACAATCAATCACTCATTTTGTCTCCGAGAATCACCACTGTGTTCCATGTTTTCCCAACGGGAACATTGCCACGATCTTTAAGGTAAACAATCATTACAGACAGTTCTGATCCGCGCTCGTTTACCCTCTTTTTACTATTTTCCTCCAAGATCATTGACGCTTTAGACGCTAGTATTCTCCAGTAAAAGTGCGCTGTTGATTTCCCTTTTTTTCTTTTCTTTTTTTTTTTTTTCTTTTTTTTTTGGTCAACCACAGTTCACATACACACGCACAGAGTGATGGGCTGAGAAGGACGACGGGGAAGACAGAAAACGAGAGATGAGGGGTAGGAGACAGAGAGAGAGAGGATGGGGTAGAGAGAGAGAGAGAGAGAGAGAGAGAGAGAGAGAGAGAGAGAGAGAGAGAGAGAGAGAGAGAGAGAAGACAGACAGAGAGGCTAAAATACACACACACACACACACACACAGACACTACACACACACACACACACACACACACACACACACACACACACACACACACACACACAGCTCAATGACTCACATTCTGCATGTAAGTCTTCAGCGACTCCAGCGAGGTCCACATTGCTTGCAGTGCTGCTTGCCCTCGTGTTCTCAGATCCTCCCTGAGTGTAAACCGACAGACGTTTAAAGACATGGTCTGGCGCCATGAAGGAATGCCATGGATGATGATGCACAAACGTTTCAAGATACGGTCTGATGCCATGAAGGAATGCCATGGAAGGTATCCGATAATTTTCCACCTGTTTCCCAGGGAAGAGATACGACTATTTCACCAGTGGCCCTATCAATGTTAGCACACCTGGTGCCAGTGGGTCATTATCAGAGAGAATGTTAACCTCCGCCCCACCCCCCTCCCATTCCATGGGCACGAAAGACCAAGCCCTGTGATCACTTGACAACTGACTCTGTTCAGATATGAGCATTGCAACTTAAATGTTGAAACCAACTTCATCATCATCACCATCATCAACTTCTCTAGATGCAATCATCTTCATCATCACCGTCATCTTCACCATCGCCTTCTCTGTCTGGTTTGCCTGCATCATCTATCCAATTACTTCAGTGAATCTGCTGATCAGAAAGAAAAGATCTGATGGCAACACTCCCCTCTAGCAGTCTCTCCTTTGGCTACTTGTCTCACTGAGGATACAGTATAAGATCAATACACTGTGCTATAAATGCATTCATAACCCTGCCCCTTCCGTTTTCTTTGTCTGTACCTCTACACCCCGCCCCGTGCCTTCTGTAACAGACGTACTCTGTTCCCTTATACCTTAGGGTTGTGAATAAAATGCACAGACCTGTCAAATTCAGATACCATTTATTTTCAAGAGGTGGAACGTTTTTTTGTACATAGAGCAAAGAGAACTGTCTAGATTTGAATGTTAGTAAGACGAAGGAGATAGTAATTGATTTTCGAAGGAACCCAGCTCCTGTCCTTCGCTTGTATATCGAAAACACCAAAGTGGAAGGTGTAAGTGAATGAAACTATCTGGTTACTATTTTAGATAATAAGCTAAATTTCAATGCAAATACTCAGTTTATCTACAAAAAACCGCCTATCAAGAATGTACTGTCTTCAGAAACTTCGGTCTCTTGCTGTTGAAAAGGACATCTTCAATATGTTAATCGCTGTTTTGCAGAATCAGTGTTGTCCCTTGGCTTTTTACGCTGGTTTGGAAATCTTGGCGTGAAAAAAAAAAAAATATTTTAAACAGAGTGGTGAATACATGTGGATAGATTATTGGCAAACAACAGGAACAGCTAGATGAATTGTGTGAAGGTCGTGTCACACAAAAAGCTGTGAACATTGCTGCTTACAGTTCTCATGTTCTTTAAAAAAAAAAAAAAAAAAAAAAAAAAAAAAAAAACTACAATGTTCTACCATCAGGACGAAGATTCCAAATTCCAAAACAAATAGAACAACAGCGTCGTTCCCAGTTCTATCAAACTACTGAATCAAAACTGAACTTATCACACAGTAAGATCCGGTTTAAAAAGCTTGTTTGTGTGTGTGTATATATATATATATATATATATATATATATATATATATATATATATATATATATGTGTGTGTGTGTGTGTGTGTGTGTGTGTGTGTGTGTGTGTGTGTG
Organism: Conus betulinus; assembly: GCA_016801955.1. Lineage (NCBI taxonomy): Eukaryota > Metazoa > Mollusca > Gastropoda > Neogastropoda > Conidae > Conus > Conus betulinus. Next base: position 171,060 of record JADBJO010000199.1, read on the forward strand.
TTATTCTGTGTGTGTGAGTGGGTGGGTGGGTGCGATTTGTGATTTGTTAGATATATAGATCCATAGTCGTGTTTTTATGGCCACGCTTAATTTCTGTTTGGAGATAAATAAAGTGTTCTTGACTTCACTTGACTAATTAAATGTGGCTACCGTTATTTCTTTGTATGTGGCCAACATTCCTGGAGAGAGCGTCCTCTTCGTTTTCGTCGAAAACCAGCACTGGACTCACTTAAAAACTAGTTTCACAGACGTTCCTTTTTTCCTGATTTTTTTCCCTTCTGTCTGATCAGTCAATTCCTTCTTTGGTTGACCTGTATGCCGGTGATTGTTCTTCTTAAGTTACGGTGACTCTGTGTGAATGTACGTGTGCGAGCGCTCTGACCTTTCCTTTAGCGCAAGATAATGCGCTTTACAAACGCTGTCACCATCATCATCATCATCATCCCCATCACCATCCTCAACACCTCCCCCATGACAAGGCAATGCAGGCTGCAGCCCAGTGCAGTCCCCACCGACCTGTCCTGTGGAGAGATGGCCGCCATGGCGTCCAGCGTGGCGTTGAAGGGTTTGTACAGCGGGCTGTCCTGTGGGTCCATGTTGATCACCTCAGAGATCTGGCCTGGCACAGGAATCTGAAACAGCCACCGTCATCTGGGGGTCACGTGCACAGCGCCAGTACCGTGACCTTCGTCTCACGTGTTGCTTCAAACCCGTCCACACCACACAGAATCGTAAGTTAGCTGTCACCTTGTTAACACAAACGAACAATGAACAAAAGCAAAACGAACAATGAAAGCAGAAAGAAGTCCTGTTATGGAGAACGCTGCATGCATGTCCGCAGAATATTCATCAGTTCGTGACACACTATCACTTGATTATCGAATACTTACTAGACAAACAGAGGTGGTACGAGGGGTGGGTGTTTTTAAACGCCCGGACTCCCCACCCTACCCCCACCCCTCTCTTCACATTGGTGTATTTTCAAAAACTGGGATTGATTTATACACGCACGTTTAATGGATTGACGCCTTGCGATCTTTCCAGGACAGGCCCCCGATGCTTTGCTCTCCCGGACACCCTGATAGGAGTTCTGGCCCCTGATTACATGCCTTCCACAGCCAAGGCGGCCTCTGGATCCCGACCTCAGTTTGCCACCCCCCCCCCCCCCTCCATGAGCACTTAATCCGCCCCTGATCGATAAACTAGGCTTTGTTGAATGGGTCAGTCATTCTACTTATTTTTGCACCTAAACTAAGAAACAAGTAATACAAATCATTTTTTAAAAAAAGTTTTATGCCCACCCAAACATGTAAATGGTAGCAAACTGGTCGATGGCTGGTATCAGTGTGCAGCTACTGAACCGGTAATGTCATCTCAAAGACTTCAGTGATCGGAGTTTGCAAAGATGGTAATGGGAGTTGATATGGTGTTATGTACAAACTGCGGACTTATCGAAGCACTGGTTTAAAAATTATGGCGTTCTCACAAAAACAACGTAATGACGACTGCGTTTCAACATCAAGTTCCTTCTTGATCTTCATCTCTTCGGAGTGATAGGTATTCCTAAACACTCTACTTATTTCTATATACTCTACAACACTGTTTCGCAAACACGTGTTTCTTTAGACACGTCATTCAATTCAGTTCAACTCGTTTATAACCCCCGGCCGACCTCAAGGGGCATATCAGGTCTGTCTGATAGTTAAATCTGTTCCATGCGTGTTTGTTGAAAAAAGTCTATAATAATAATAATAATATGAATACTTATATAGCGCCTATTCTCGGCTAGAGACCAAGCTCTAAGCGCTTTACAATCAACACTCGTTTACACAACGGGCTGCCTACCTGGGTAGTGCCGACTGAAGAGCTGCCAGCTGGCGCTTCATTCAGTCGTTTCCCGTGTCATCCAGTCAATATCGTTCAATATCGGTCACTCATTTTCTTTACTTCATCCTTTCCATTTCTCACGCAGGGTGCATTATGTGTAACGTGTCATCCATACCAACGGCCAAACTGGCCTACTCTTCCGAATGTTGGTGTGGGATTTAACGTGTGTGCAAGATGTTATGCGTGCGCTCACACACGGAACCTCGGTTTATAGTCTCATTCGAAGGACTGTATGGGAAATGGAGTCAGAACCAATGTTAACTCCGAGGGAAAAATCCCCCTGTACCGAAACGCCCCGGCGGAGGTTCGAACCCGCAACCCCGGGATCACCAAGATTACGAGTCCGGGCGCTCTACCAACTGAGCTATTCAGGCTATAGACCTGGATCAGTTTTTTTCCCAAACATTCAAAATGGTTTAAAACTGGGTCTGCCTCCCTCAAATATCAGATTCAATGCAAAATATACGGACTGGAAAAAAAGCTCAGAAAATCAAAGCCTGAATAACTCTGAGGAGAGTCTATTGTGAAGTGCTCATGTAGAGTGTGACGTCAATTCAAACACTTTGTCGGCGCATGTTTTATAGTCAATGGCTCAACACGTAGCATGCACCTTATAGATCTATCTAAACACACACACACACACACACACGTCTATGTATGTGTACCCTACATTTGTTCTGTTAGACGAAACGTTTTTAATTTCACAAATAGCTTAAGATAATGAAACAAAAATATCTTTAAAAGCATGAAAGAAATGAGTACCCATTGTCATAAAACAAACGAAAATTACATTTTAAAAACCTGAATAGGCTAATATTTGTGATGTTAGACGAGTTATTTGTCATGAGATTAATATGTGTGTAAAACTTAAAGAATGAGAGAAGACGATACATACGGAGTCATAAAACATAGGACTTGTTTGGATGTGGAGAAGAATTTAACACACACACACACAACACAACAACAACAACAACTATGACTGTATGGATGAATGAAAGAATGAATGAATACGTTATTAATTAGAGATCTATTTTCGGAAATAATTTGCATCAGCTGAAAATGTGTGTGTGTGTGTGTGTGTGTGTGTGTGTGTGTGTGTGTGCAAATGAGTAGACGTGTGTGTGCGTGTAAAACTTGCGTGCGTCCATGTGTGTGCATGAGCGTATGTGCATGTGTATGTGCGTGTATGGACCGTACCACGGAGACGTTGAAGTGGGTCGTTCCCTTTCTGAATAGCCTGGTCCATTCTGTCCTTCATCTGAGCGATCTGGAAGACAGCATCATGACGTTGCAGGATCACTCAGGACGACTGCGCCCACAGGGGCTTCACACCATGGACACAATCAACAGGACAAGATCGGCAACCACACCGTGCCCTGTACTTGAATGGACACGCTTGCCATCTGCGTCGTTACTGTTTTCATCAACTTATAATGTTACGTTTTGTCTCTCATCCACCACCACAACCACTCCCCCAAACAGACGTGCGCGCGCGCGCGCGCACACACACACACACACACACACAACACACACACACACGCACACACACACAAGACCTACACGTGCGTTTGCATATTCCCTCTCAATCAACAAGAGAAGATCATGATCACTCTGAGCGTTGTTAACACAGGCGAACTAACTAACATCAACTTCATATCAACACTGGTGTCACATTTCACTTCTGGCACTGCAGTCCCAATCAGTCCATAACAGTCAGTGCTGCCCATGTAAAAGTGGTCTTATTTCTTGGCTGAGCCTTTCAAATGAGATATATTCTGTTGACAAATGACTGAACTTGTTAAAAGCAATGTCTTACAATCATACAGTGCAGAAAAACTGTTTGGTGATGTAAAAGCAGTGCAGTGGGACAAAATGAAGTATCTCTTGATTCATCCCCTCCTTATCTTTTTAAAATCCCATGGGGGTTTTTTTTACTCTGGCATCAATCAAAGCGTATATATTTTCATTATTTGTCTTTCAGCTGGTGCAGACAAGCACTCTTCTTCTGCACACGATACTGATTTTGCAGGTTTACTACTTACTGCAAGTGTCCACACACACTCTCTGTGGTGTCCGGAACTGGCTTCCTCTGTGCGGGGATCCCATACACATCACAACTACTGGTCGGCGACAAACTCTTGCCCAACCTGGATCTTCCCGCGGATCGGAGCTTGGCCCGGGAACGCGCGCAGCCCCCAGCCATCCACCTTAGTGCCCGATCTCCAGTCTCTTCTTTCCTCTACCGCACGGGGAGTCGGCCCAGCTATAACAAACCGGATAAACACGAGTTCAAAACACTGCCAGCCAGTTAGCAGTCATGTTACACTTTAACATTTTTGAACTCTTCAATTTCAAAAACAGTTTCGGTTCCGACAATAAACCATTGAAAACAAAATGGAGAATCATCTAGATTCTCACAATATAAAATTAGATACTTACGGCTTGAGTACCGGTCATTCAACTACAATTCACATACTTCTGTATGTGTTAGGCCTCTGCCTTTATCATCATTGGGCACAGTCCGCCTCTTCTTCCATCTAAATCATCTGTTCCATTCTCAGAGTGCGCACCGATACAGGCCAACGCCTGTTTATATTCAAATCGCGTGAACAGTGTTAAAAATTTCACTCAAACCCTGGGCCACGCTCAGTCAGTACTCTCCCTTGTATCACACGACTAACCTATAGTGTAACGCACGAATCAATAATCTTTTTCTTAATCTGTACTGTCTCATGTAATCGCGTAGCATACGAAATATCGCTCCGCATTACATGACACCCCCCTTCCCGGGGTAAGATTTTCCACACGGAGAAATCTTGCAAAAGGATACCCCACAGAGGAACCCAAAACCAGAAGTACTATATATACATATCAAATGCACAAAGTATATTCATCAAAGGAAATCAACACTTTTTATCCATGGATCACCTCAATATCTCCAAAAACATAATCCACATCTTAAGCACAACACTTGCATGATCCATACACTTCCTGTCAAACCCAACAGAATATGCAAGATGAAACCATTAAGAACTGCACTATATGCATAGATGAAACAGTAAGCACACACACAAAGATATCAAAATATGCAGTGATCTTTCAAAAGACAACCTGAAGAAATCCATCGTGTATCAATAGCATGAGACACACGTTAAAATCACCAATCATGGTTCAAAATTATCTACATGACCATGAACATGCACAGCAGCCAATCTGCAATGGTCATTTACAATGACACTACACCAAATCATTTTCACCCATGAACGCAAGTAAGAGAAATACAGACAATTTGACCACAAAATGATACAGCAATAATGTATATACACAATTCTTAGACTTGTATCTTGTGTAGACCATACTCACTCAAACTTGTAGCTAACTGTAGCTTACAAGACAGGAATGAATAAGCAATGATCAATCACAAAACAAAATACAGCATCAGCAGACCATAAAACACATGGTATAGCACTACTCCCTGGACAACAAATCTGCGAAAATATTAGATGTCCCAGAGATAGGCTCACACAGTGAAACAGTACTCTTGAATGCTTAATGCCCATCTTAACAGGCGATTATTTTTTGATTTTGACGCTTTCAAAAATGTCAACGGTCTGTGGTCAGTTTGCAAAACAAAAGGTCTCCCTGATAAAAACCTAGCAAACTTGTCCAGTCCCCAGACCAAAGCAAGACACTCCCTTTCAATAGTCGAGTATCTCTCTTGCACCACAGAAAACTTTTTGCTAGCGTATTGCACTGGATGTAAAAGTCCTGACTTTTCCTGTAGCAAACATGCACCCATGCCCTTACTGCTAGCATCTGTACGTAAGACAAAATCTTCATCCAAGTTAGGAAGAAGTAACACAGGAAATGAATTGAGTACAGCTTGAACCTTCTCCAAACTTTTCTGACACTCATCAGACCACTCAATCTGACGCTTCTTATCTCCCTTAGTCAGTTCAGTCAAAGGTGCAGTAAGACTAGCAAAATGAGGAACATATCTGCGATATAGTAGGACAAAAGACCCAACAAAGAGCGAACATGCTTCTTCGTAGTTGGCTTACCCACAGACAAAATCTTTTGCACTTTCTTGACTTCCGGACGAACATGACCAACGGAAATCATATGTCCCAAAAACTCCAACTCCTGAAAACCAGCCAGCACTTTGACGGACGAGCTGTCAACCCAAACAACCTGAGACGGGTCAAAAGCATGCGTAAGTAGTCCAACAACTGCTGCCAAAGACGAGCTGCAAGAAGAATGTCATCAAAAAAACTTACAGCTGAAAACTGATACAACTGCAGCTTCCGCATCATTCTTGCGAATGTAGCTGGTGCGTTCTGCAACCCGAAAGGCATTCTTGTCCACTGAAACAACCCAAAAGGAGTTTGAAACGCAGTCTTTTCCTTATCCTGAGGCAACATAGGTATCTGCCAGTATCCCTTCGCAAGGTCTACTTTGACAAAATACCGACCTTCAGACAAACGACAGAAAATATCCTCAACATCTGGAATCGGTTCAGAGTCGAACACAGTGACCTTATTGAGAGCCCGATAATCGATACAGAATCGAATTGAGCCATCAGGCTTACCCACCAGAAACGACTGGAGAACTGTACGGTGATACAGACGGTTCAATCACTCCAAGATCCAACATAACCTGAACCTCTCTCTGAATGATCTCCCTCTTTGCAAAAGGCAAAGGGTAAGACTTGACCCTAACAGGAACATCAGTAGTCAGATTAATACAGTGTGGATCTACCTGTACAGCCTTCCCTGTGGTGTATCTGTCAAGACATCAGAAAAATCCTCCAAAACACTCATCAACTGAGACTTTTGAGTGTCTGACAACTCAGGAGCAACCTTTACATCACGAAATGTCTCGCCTTGAACAGACAAGGTAGGTAATGTAAAACGTCATCGTCACTCACATCCTGTACAACTCCTACAGAGGAACAATGTACATCCTGTACAACTCCTACAGAGGAACAATGTACATCCTGTACAGGGGATGTACAATCGACGGGGGGAAAACAGGGGATGTGAACACTCTGCATCCGAAACACCAGTGGAAACAACACAATCCCACAGGTAACTCATTAGACAATGCAGACGCAGAGTCTAATCCCTGAGGAACACAAAAGCAACATCGACATCGAAATTGACAGCAACATTCGTCCGAACCATACTCTTTCAACATATTGATGTGGAAAACCTTGGACTTTCCATGCATGTCAATACGATAGTTGACAGGTGAACACTTTTCCTTCACAAGAAAAAAGGACCTTTCCAGGAAACCTTCAACTTATTCTGTTCATCAGAGAGCAAAACAAGAACCTGATCACCCACTTTCAATGAACGAGGAGAGCTCTTTCTGTCTGCGTACACCTTATACTTGTCGGTCTGACTGTCAGCGGTCTGTCTGTTGTGCCTGAGCACAACTGTCCAGTATCCGATTGTGCAAGTCATGTACACATATTGGTAAACGTTTTTGTCATCGTCAGTCATCTGTGTGCCAGTCCACTTATCAGCTAACAAAGCGATAGGACCACGGGGGGGGTGAATGACCGAAAAGTAACTCAAAAGGAGAAAACCCTAAAGTCATATTCGGCAACTCCCGATATGCAAACGAACAGCCGGAATGTACCGATCCCACTGCTTGGGACAGTCACGACAAACCTTCTTCAGCATGGACTTCAAGGTGCCATTAAACCTTTCCACCATCCCGTTAGACTGAGGGTGGTATGGAGTAGTGGTAACAGAAGAAAAGAAATACAACAGACGGTACACTTCCTTCATCAGGTCCGAAACAAACTGAGTACCACAATCAGTAAGAATTTCGGAAGGCAAACCATACCTTGAAAAAAAATAGAAAGAAGAGCCTCCGCCACAGTGACTGTATCGATACGTTTGAGTGGGACAGCCTCTGGAAACCGAGTAGCTGTATCCACCAACGTCAGAACGTACCGAAAGCCAGAAGAAGACGACACCTCCAAAGGACCAACCAAATCCATCGCTACCTTCTCAAAAGGTACTGAAACCAACGGCATCTTGTGCAACGGCGCACAAGGGACGCGGTTACGAGACACAGTCTTCTGACAAGTATCACATGAACGACAATACTCCTTGACTGACTGAGACACTCCTGGCCAAAAGAACGATGCAAGAACTCGCTGTAGAGTACGTCTGATCCCACAATGACCAGAAAAAATGCTGTCATGCGCAGTATGAAGCACAACGTTACGTAACTCCTGAGGAACTACCACCTGACGCTTAACTTCACCCTTGTCCTTGACCAAGCGACATAGAACATCATTAAAAAAAAAACAAAAACAGGCTTAGTCAAAGGGGAAGGTACCTCAGTTACAACTGAAGAGAACAAGTGACTCAAAGAGGCATCACGCTTCTGCATAGCAGCAAATTCCTTAGGCTGTACATCCAGCACAGACAAATCAGGCACTGACAACGGTACAGGCAACTGTTTCTCCTTGTCTGCCTGTAAACGAGTAGTCACATTACATGGGACAAAAGATCCACCAGCACCTGAACATGCTGAAGTAACACCTGGAAGATTACCAAGAATGAGATCCGTTACTGGGTTCTCAATAACACAGGCAAGCACCTCACCCTCAAAGTAAGGTGTACTAACTGAGACCACAGCAAGAGGGAAAACCTCAATCTTACCTCCAAAAGAACGACAATGTTGTTCTTCACCAGTGAACTGGTGCGGAAGAACAAAAGAACGGCGCACTCCCGCAGTAGTGTGCAACCTGTGTCCCTCAACACAGAACAGTGAAACCCATTGACAGTTCCTGACTCAACCAGTAAGCCGTCAGTGTTAACATGTGACACCATTGAATGGGCTACAGTAGATGGATCGGAAACATTGTCTGACATACCCGCGACATTCACTGCTGACTGCTCTACAGATGGACAATCCCGAGCTTTATGAAACCAGCAACCACAATTGTAACAACCTGCGGGTGTACCTGAGGTATTATGAGCCTGTCCGCGCGCGCGGCCACGGTTACGCGGATACCGAGAGTTAGACGCTGTTTGACCACCTCTGGGTGTACCGGTATTTGCACCTAAATGACCAGACTGCTGACCACCACCGTAGTAGCAGACTGTTCAAACCGGCTGCCATGATCCCGTCCGCTACGAGAATTTTGACCACCGCGGGAATTTTGACCTCCACGGTAAACGATTACGGTTCTGATTTGAACGCCAAGAGCCAAATCCACGGTCTGAAACCAACTGTTTTGGTGATGTGCGAAGGAAGCGACATTTACATCAAAAACCGTGTCCGTCCCTTGCGGGCAAACGTCCGATCAGGATGCGCAGTCCTGTACTGTTCCGCAAGCTCGCACATTTCTTCAGCGCTCGCAACCGACCTTTCTTTTAGAAAAACAGCCAAGTCCTTTGAAACGCTGTTTAAAATCTGCTCACGCAAAAAACAGATCACGAAGTTCCGCATAATCCTTTTTAGTTTTGGACAAGTCAATCCACCGATCAAGAAAATGCGCAGACCGAATCAAATACGCAGGAAATGACTCCTTTTTTCGGACGCACGGTACGGAATTTCTCGCGAAATCCTTCGGCGGTACACGGTAACGCTTAAGTAATTCATCCTTAAGTTCATCCCATGTTAAAGTATCCTTCGCTGCCAAAGAATGATACAGCGTCAACGCACTGCCCTTGAAAAGAGACGCAATATACAATACCCACTTATCTTTGGGCCACTCGCAAGAAGTAGCATGACTCTCAAATCTAAACAAAAATGCATCAATCTCATCTTTGTTTTCATCAAAGACAGGCATCTTGGGGATATAAGGAGAACGACCAGAAAACAGGTTTCGCATCACCAGAAACCCTGCGCAGAACCATTGTCTGTGTTACACCAAAAGCTTTTAATTTCTCCATTTCAAGCTGAAGCTTCTTACTCTCTAACTCAAAACTCCATGCCTTCTAACTCTAACTCCATGGCTTTTAAATCTTTCTCATGCTGCTCCCTCTCCTTCTCTCTCTGTCTTTCCCTTTCTTTCTTCTTTTCTTCTCTCTCTTCTTCTTTCTCTCTCTTCTCTTATCTTCTTTCTTTTTCCTTTCTTTCTTTCTTCTTTTCTTCCCTCTTCTCTTGCGCGCTCAGCGCGATCCTCACACTGTTTGACATATTGAATCAAGTCCGGCCCATCAAGGCCTAACGTCTTACCCTGAGACAGGTAGGTCTCAAAGGCCGACATTTTGAATGAATTTTTTTTTCTAAGATAGTAAAAAAAAAATGAAATTTTATGAAAAAGAAAAGAACAATGAAAATTTACTTTAAATTTGAAAAAGAAAAAAGAAAAATGAATTTAAAGTTTCAGTGTAAAATTTCCTTCCACTCACACCAAAATCCAAATCACTCCTATACACACTAATAAAAAAAAACAAATGTTTTCAAACAGCAAAACCAAGAAGAATTTCCAAAAAAAAAAAAAATTGTTTATTTGGACAGGCCTCCAAAATGATCACCCTTTTGGATCAAATCAGTGGCCAGGGGAAGGAGAAAAATCGAATTCAAATAATAGGAAAGAAAAAGGTTGTGAAACGAAAAAAAAAAAAAAGAACTACGTAAGGCTAAGCGTCTCCCATCGCCATGCCCCCTTGCTACCCGCAAGAGAAGGTGGAAGCTCACCAGCCTATGGAACAACAATGCCCTAACAAAACAGAGGTAGAAATAGAAAAAGAGGCACTCACTCAACAATCCTTTCACATACACATACACAACAAAAAAAATCTTAAAACAACATTAATTAAAACAATGAAAAGACAAACACCTAAAAAGGGGATAATACACAATCACTATCAGAAACCCTACCTAAGAAATGAGAATGGAAAATTTTCAAACTAGATAGGTGCCTATTGATAAAGACGAAAAATAGAGAGAGAATGAAGTCAGAAAACAGCAAAAGTAGACAGAGTGGAAATCACCAAGACAGTAAGAAAAAGTAAGACTAGAAATTAGAAAAAGCCCTCTGGACTACCCTACTGGCACAGCCCACCCGTATAATCGGAGACGGGACTAGCACAAAATACTAGAATAGGAAAAAAAAAAACACACCCACAAAAGTTACATAGGGACACTTTTGAAGGGGGGGGGGGGGGGGGGTACAATGAAAAGTGAACACTAAGTCTTAAGTGGGGTTGGGGAAAAAAACAAAATTATTTTGCCACTCCAGAAAAAAAAAAAAAAAAAAAACAACAACAACAACAAACCAAACGGTTGGTATAAATCAAAGTTGCAATAAAAATAAAGGAGGGTTACAAAACAAAATTATTTCAAAATTTGAAATAAAAAATCAGGAATGGATACAATATAAAGAAAACGATTCAAAATAATGAAAGGAATCAAATTTATGCAATTAATAATAAGTACAAGAAGGGGGGTTTAAACAAGAAAATTACAAAAAAAAAAATTGATAAAGTACTGGGGAGGGGTATAATGGGGGGGGGGGGGGGGGGGGGGGGTTACATGAAAATCCTTAAAATACTCAGTAGAAAAAAAAAAAAAAACGTGGGAATACTAAAGGAGGAGGGGATTTCACAGCAAATTCTGTTCAAATTGCTGAATAATAAATCAAGAAAGGAAATATGGGGAGGGGTTTTTAAATGGAAAATTTTTACAATATAAAGAAAATTAGGGGGGGGGGGGGGGGGAAGATGTATCCAAATAGAAAAGGTAATTGTACGTAATAATCAGCTGTTCCCACACAACATTCATTAATACCTTAAAAAGCAAATCATTTTTTTTTTCCAATTCAAAATGGGGGTGGGGGAACATCACAACCAATGGGAGGGGTACGAAAAACAAAAACAAAGTTCCAAGTCGGGGTCACCACTGTCAGACGTACGATATCCATGCATGCACGCACATACACACACGAACCTGACGTCTTTCCTCCGCACACAACTGCATCCACTCCATACACATAAGGCGCAAACAAAGGTCAATTTTGATTCATCCCCCTCCTTAATCTTTTAAAATCCCATGGGGTTTTTTTTACTCTGGCATCAATCAAAGCGTATATATTTTCATTATTTGTCTTTCAGCTGGTGCAGCCAAACAAGCACTCTTCTTCTGCACACGATACTGATTTTGCAGGTTTACTTACTGCAAGTGTCCACACACACTCTCTGTGGTGTCCGGAACTGGCTTCCTCTGTGCGGGGATCCCATACACATCACAACTACTGTCGGCGACAAACTCTTGCCCAACCTGGATCTTCCCGCGGATCGGAGCTTGGCCCGGGAACGCGCGCAGCCCCCAGCCATCCACCTTAGTGCCCGATCTCCAGTCTCTTCTTTCCTCTACCGCACGGGGAGTCGGCCCAGCTATAACAAACCGGATAAACACGAGTTCAAAACACTGCCAGCCAGTTAGCAGTCATGTTACACTTTAACATTTTTGAACTCTTCAATTTTTCAAACATAGTTTCGGTTCCGACAATAAACCATTGAAAACAAAATGGAGAATCATCTAGATTCTCACAATATAAAATTAGATACTTACGGCTTGAGTACCGGTCATTCAACTACAATTCACATACTTCTGTATGTGTTAGGCCTCTGCCTTTATCATTGGGCACAGTCAGCCTCTTTCTTCCAACTAAATCATCTGTTCCATTCTCAGAGTGCGCACCGATACAGGCCAACTTCAAATCGCGTGAACAGTGTTAAAAATTTCACTCAAACCCTGGGCCACGCTCAGTCAGTACTCTCCCTTGTATCACACGACTAACCTATAGTGTAACGCACGAATCAATAATCTTTTTCTTAATCTGTACTGTCTCATGTAATCGCGTAGCATACGTAATATCGCTCCGCATTACATGACAGAGAGGCAACGAGAAAGTGGGAGAAATCGAAGGGAATGGTTAGGGGGAAGGGGGGGGGGGGGCGGGGAAGTGGAACGTGGAAGGAAGCAGGGCTGTCTCTGTTTTCCTTCTGGTTCCCACAGGGCATACACTATGAAAGCTGTTCTGAATAAACGAGCCATTGGTTCACGAATCCAGATCACCCACGGCTGACAAACCATCGTTTGTATCTTGACTTATCCAGATCACCCACGGCTGACAACCATCATTTGTATCTTGACTTATCCAGATCACCCACAGATGACAAACCATCGTTTGTATCTTGACTTATCCAGATCACCCACGGCTGACAAACCATCGTTTGTATCTTGACTTATCCAGATCACCCACGGCTGACAAACCATCGTTTGTATCTTGACTTATCCAGATCACCCACGGCTGACAAACCATCGTTTGAATCTTGATTTAAGATTGTTGTCCTTCACCAGAGAGTTTGCCAGCTAGTCACAAACTGATTTCTATGACACGAGAGCTTTAAAGCATGAAAGCAGTCACCAAACTGAAACTTTCTTTTAAAAGACAACAACATCCAAGAACAGACAGGATTTGCATGAAGCCTGCAAACACCGTCTTCTGTTTACCGTTTCTGCAGACAGATTGGAGAAGTGTTCAAGTCTGGACTGACTTCCGAAAGTGGCTACATCACAGACGCAATAAACATTGTTTTAGGAAATAAAGTCGTCACAATCCAAACGAATCATTGTGAACGAGTCATGAAAGGATACAAACGCTAGTCTCTATACAGACTGCTTTTATACTTCTGTTGTATTTACATTCGGAATAAAAAACGTTGATCAGAAATTTCTCAAAACCTTTTTATTTGACAGGTGTCAAAATGTCGTTGATCAGAAATTTCTCAAAACCTTTTTATTTGACATGTGTCAAAATGTCAACCATTACTAAACGTACGAACGGGCCAGTCCGTGGCAGACTGACCGGGCACGCAGTCCACACCAACAAATACCTGTCTCGGCCAAGCCTCCAGTCTGGCGATGTAGTCGTCAAAGTCTTTCTTGGCATCAAATGGTGTCATGCCGACGACGCTGTCCAGATCCAGATAGAACGCATCCAAGAAACTAAATGGGATTCAGAGGACCGTAGCTGCCAAATTAGAATGCAAGGTTAGGCAGTGAGCAGGAAAGGCAGAGAGATGTGAGCGAGAGAAACGGGAGGCATTGAGACAAAGAGAGAATGAGAGAGAGAGAGAGAGAGGGAGGGACAGACAGGCAGACAGGCGTGTGTGTGTGTGTGTGTGTGTGTGTGTGTGTGTGTGTGTGTGTGTGTGTGTGTGTGCGCGCGCGCGCGCGCGCGCGCGCATGCGCGAATGCATGTGTGTGCGCGCGTTTATGTGCAAGTATATGTGTGTTGGATCCGCAGTCTTGTGTAAGAATCAAATTTGATTTTTGTGAGGACAATGTTCAGAAGATGACAAGGTTATTACTTATCAGTAATAACAGCAAGAACAGTAACGACGACGACGACGACGACGGCGATCGTGATGATGATGATGATGATGATGATGATGTTTGTTGTGATGATCAAATTAACAGTGAGGGATATGATAGCAACTGGGAAGAAAATACAAATAAAAATAAAAAACTATTATCGTCAACTGGGAAGAAAATACTAATAACAATAAAACAACCATCGGCATCGTCATCATCATCAAAAAAAAAAAGCAATGAAAAAGAAGTACGTCAAAACAGAAAGGATATCACATAAGAATATTAGTGGACAAACAGACATACCCCAACATGTTACCACTCCTCCCCTCCACCACAGCATGTACAATATACAACACACACGAAACCATGCATACCATCTGCTGCCACCACCGCCCCTATCCCATATGAGCACGTATGCCTGTGGATGGCACACAAGACAACCAGCTCTTACTCCCCATTCATCGACACCTGCACGGTCTACAGACATCAGAAGCCCACGGTGACCGAGCTGAGGTCCCCTGGAATCTGATGTCAGCTTACCCCGGTATGTGTTCTGTCATGGCACGCCACCAATGCATCATCTTAGAAATAGAACTCAATGTGCAGATGAATCAACAGATCTATCACGTACGTCAACCAGTTCCCAGAAATACAGATACCCACGGTGTGTGTCGGGAAATTTTGAGCAACACTCTCCAAGACGCATCTATTAAGTGCACGAAACTCGACTGCGTGGTCTCAGTCTTCCAAACTGAGCCCATAGCGAACTCAACTCTGTGTAGGCGCCGGTCGCGGCAGACAAAGTCCCACAAATCAATGGCCCTCATAGGAATCGAACCCAGACCTCCCAGAGGGTGTCCGCGACGCTATTTCTGCCAGTATCACTGGGTTTAAAGTAAGTTACGAGTCTTCATTTCTGAGATCGTAAATTTGGATAAAACAGTTGTTTGAGTTTCGTCGTGTTTTTACAAGCCATGAATTTGGAAAAACAAAATAGGTAAAGACTGGAAATTGTACCCGATAAATGTCTCATGGTTCCGGATTGATTGCTGTTTCGACACCTGATTTCTTTACGGTATCAATGCATCACACAAGGAGGCCAAGAGTCACTGTGGGAGTGAAAAACGATAAACGTCTGTCTTTTGCTGTTGTTGGATTTTTTTTTTTTTTTTTTTTTTTTGCTCTTGACTTTCCAACATCAGCAAAAAGTTAACCTTGCTTTTTATCAGCAGAAACTTTTTTTTTAACTGAAGACTTCATACAAATAAAAAGTTCTAGCAAGAATCATCAGATTCTGAACACAGCTGAAGTTTTAGATTCAGAGAGTAACTTGTACGGACTTCCTTTCTTTAACCCCACAGTAGTACATCATACTACTTCCACCACAAGTCATACTACCTCCACTACACGTCACACTGACTATCTCCTGCACCACATGTCATACTGACTATCTCCATCGGTAGTTGTTGACGAAAGTGCTGAGCGTATCGACTAGAACGTCATAACTGTACTGGTTCTGACGACTCAGCTGACGTCGATCAATGCTCCGCGTTCTGTTCAGGAACTGCTCTACGTCTGCCTGTCAGTACACACAAGACAATGCCATCGTTACAGTGTGTGTGTGTGTGTGTGTGTGTGTGTGTGTGTGTGTGTGTGTGTGTGTGTGTGTGTGTGTGTGTGTGTGTGTGTGCGTGCGTGCGTGCGTGTGTGTGTGTACGTGTGTGTGTGTGCGTGCGTCCATTGCTCTCGCGCCGAGTCATTGGTTTTTCGGCAGTAAACTACAGTCTACGTAACGATCTCTCTCTCTCTCTCTCTCTCTCTCTCTCTCTCTCTCTCTCTCTCTCATATAGACTGTGGTGTATCCCTATTTGATGCCAAAGGACACAGATACTATCAGCCGTGTCCCCCTGATGAGTCCGATCCAGCGGACGAAGGCCTATGAGCAGGCAGTATGAACAGATCTGTCTGGAGGAAGGATAACGATGGTTCCCCCATGTGTTGCTGGTGAAGGGTTTAACATTTACGATATATTTCCCTGATTTTATGTACTCATTTTCTTCCTCTCCCTCCCTTCCCCGACCCCAACCCTTTAGCTCACACTTGTTTCCCCCCACTGCTAATTATTGAGAGAGAGAGAGAGAGAGAGAGAGAGAGAGAGAGAGAGAGAGAGAGTGTGTGTGTGTGTGTGTGTGTGTGTGTGTGTGTGTGTGTGTGTGTGCGCGCGCGCGCGCGCGCGCGCGTGTGTGTGTGTATGGAGAGAGAGAGAGAGAGAGAGAGAGAGAGAGAGAGAGAGAGAGAGAGAGAGAGAGAGAGACGAGAGATGAGAGATGAATGAATGAATGAATGAATGAAGTTTAATGCTATTAAGCTGTACAGCCCATTTAGCATATCGGCGCGATGTACATAGACAAAACGCGACTCGATTTCGATTTTTTCAATGACATGGAAACCATAGCAATGTCTTTTTCTTTCTCTTTACATGACATAACCGCGAACGAGGAAATGTCACTGTCTACATTCACTGTCAGTTCTGTAGATGACGCCCAGGTAAAACTGGATCAGTCCGTCGAGAGCGTGCAGCCGCCGTTGAGCACGTGCTTGCGTCTCTGCATGCTTCGTGTTGCCAATACGTCGTCCTTTCCGATGACATGTGTCTTTCTTCTTGCTTAACGTACCAAAATAAACAATCGTCCTCCGAGCACGGATCGCAGGAATACTCCAGAGCGACATCATCCGATTCACACAGCAGCACACCCACATCATCCGTTTGATGAAACACGACCTTCCGAAATGCTTTGTTTCTGTGAGAATCTCGCAATCGTCTCTGCATCTGTCGATCGAGTAGCGACATAATTCTTAACCACTCCCGTGTCAAAGCCGGCAACTACGTTGTCGATCGCTTGCTCTGGACTTGCGTCGATGTCTGACGGGTGGATTTCTGGATCGCTGATGTTACACTCCGACAGATCGGTGCGCGCAAAGACAGAAGCGCATCCTGAGTATGTGACATGTATAACCATCATCGCGAATCGGCTTGTCTTCTGCACTGTGCTGTGTACTGTGTTCGTCCGATTCGGAGTTAGGCTTGGCTAGTTCACTGGCTTCACTAGTGGTGCCGAGACCAGCACCAACCTGTTCAGGTCGTCTGTTCTGCTGCTTGACTCTCTCTTGATGCCGTCGTACTGGCTGGGGGGCTTTCTCCTATAATACTGAACTTGCGTTCTCCGGTTCTGGACAGGATCCGCCATTGTTGTGTCGACACTGGGCTGACTGGCTTCAGTCATAGAACGACCACTGTGTTGTTGCCTTCTCCAGTAATTTTCCAACTTGACACGGAATTTTGAGTCAGCTGGGCGTTTAGGGCTGTCTCTTCAGTCGCTGGAAGTCCAATAACTGGCATTGCCACAGAAAAAAATGAAAACAATTGCCGCAGCTGAAATAAATGGCGCCCTATCGCTTCGTGTCAAACCACGTGACCGTCGAGAGAGAGAGAGAGAGAGAGAGAGAGAGAGTATAGATGTCTTCCATTAATGTTTTCCATAGCATCAATGCGCTTTATTTCGTCTGTTCTCAACACTGTCTCTCGGTAAGTCCGTACAACACACACACACACACACACACACACACACACACACACACACACGCTGACACACATACACACATAGTGCCATACAAAGGAATCATTTCCACGTTTGACCACTTGAAAAATTTTTTCCCACATCTTTTTCGCTAAATGTTACCGTTTATTTCACATAATCGGTTACTGGAAACACTCATAATGCAATCGGCATATGGCAAACTGTAAGAGTCACTCACATGCTGCGAGTCCAAGATCTCCATGGCGAGGTCAGCCAACCGGTCATTGTACTGCTTGCTCCCCACCTCCGTGCTGAGCCTGGGGCTCTGTTCTAGCTGCCACTGAAAGAACTCGTCTTCGATCTTCTTAAGGTCGGATGTGGCGTCACCTGCAATGACGTCATATGCCGTGATGCTCTCCCAGTACGTTTACGTCAATGTGTGGTCTTTAGTGTTTGGGTGTGGGTAAAGGGTGTTGGGGGTGAGGCGATTCACGCATGAATGTCCCACCGTTTTTCCTGCCAGTTACAATGAAACGTGTAGAATTCGGCATATATATAGATAGATAGATAGATAGATAGATCCAAAGAAAAAAAGACACAAGAACAACAAGCTGTCGTGGTTATAAATGAAATTTTCGACTTTATTTGCCTTTGTCAGCACATGACATCCTCCCTGCGTGCCAGTAGGTAAGGTAGTGTATATATATATATATATATATATATATATATATATATATATATATATATATATATATATAATACAATAAACAGACCAGCTGAGGGCCAGTCCTTGGAATGAATCCGCAAGGGACTGTATTTAGTCTTGTGTTTTAAGAGGTTATCTTTTTATATTTTCTACTTTTCACAAGAATATGTAGCTTGTTTTGCTCTTTTATGATTTTCTTTTGCTTCTTAGGTGACACCTTTGTCGTTGTTGTTGTTGTTGTTTTTGGGTTGTTTTTTTTTTTTGAAAACTCAACAAACATACTACAGTATTGCACACCAGCCTTTTTTTGGCATAGCATTCTTCTTAAAATCGAAAAGGCAGAGGAGTCAACTTACCACGTTTCGCGGTCACTGAGGAGAAACAATCAGGTTTCGAAATACTGGTGGTATATGACC
>JADBJO010000199.1:202500-262500 GCA_016801955.1 Conus betulinus
AAAGACACGGGCCCCCTAAACGTCGGTCACTATAACTTCTTGACACAGGCCCATGAAGCGTAGTCGATACTACTATTACCAGGCTCGTTGTCAGATTGTCGTAGCCTACATTGGGGTGGCCTGTTACCAGAGTTAACACACTTTTCCAGCCAACAGATGAACTGCAAAGCCATACTTTTGTTCACTGAAAGCACAATAAAAATAAAATCGAAATGAGTACCTTGATACACATCGATCAATAGCCGCAGCTGCGTTCTCTCAGGTGTGCAGTGAGTTTGTCAGGGCAACAGCGGCTGTCGTCTGCCGGGGCCTTGCGGACGGTAAGTCAAGCCACAGGAACCAAGCACATAGTCGGTTTTGCTAACCGGCATTTCCAACATAGTCGTCTCAAAAAATGTTGTTTCTTATTCTTATTTCTTTTTGTGTGCGTGTGTTTGTTTATTTCTTGATTTATTTTAATGCTAAGAGTTTGCTTCTACGGATGAGGGTGTTCATGAGTTTATGTACCATTTATTCAACGAGGGCTAGTGTGAACTAAGGAAACTGGAAAGTGCTTGAGAAGAGAGCAGAAAGCAGTGTTGTATGGGATGCTGTTTGTCTCAGAAATATGTAACATGATAATTTACTTACCACAGTGATGTTTAATATTAAATGAACGTTTTTTTTTTATCACACCTTGAAAAAAAAAATCCGTTGTTACGTAAAACATTTTTTATACATCATGATATTTATAGGTAGGCTTATATGAAATATCATTTACACATGATTTATCCAGGAATATAATGTACTGTTTGCAGAATGAGTACAATACATAAAGTAGGCGTCGCCACTGCGGGAATCCTGGATCAGTGATGACACATGGGAATTGATAGTAAAGAGGAAAAAACTCCACCAGAAGAGACACGACTGCTCCTCAGACCAAGCAGCGTACTACCAGGAGTACATCCAGAGGGACAGGCAGGTGAAGCGAAATGCCCAGAAAGATAAAAGGGATTGGCTGGACAAGCAAGCAGAAGATGCCGAGGAAGCTGCCAAGCGCAACGACATGAGAGCTGTCTACCAGATCGCAAAGAAGATAACTGGTAGTGTGAGGACTGGCCATGGACCCGTGAAGGCAAAAGATGGCACACTTCTGTCAAGAGGCGAGGAAAAGCTTGCAAGATGGGCCGAGCTCTTCAAAGAAGTTCTTAACAGACCCGAGCCACCGTCACCAGTTGAGGCAGATGGCCCATCCTTCCTGCTCCCAGTCAACACCGATGACTTCACTGAAGAGATCAGAACATCCATCAAGATATTAAAGAACAATAAGTCCCCTGTGTTCGATGGAATAACAGCGGAAATGCTTAAAGGTGGCGTGACTGCATTGTCTCTTGGATGTGCCGTCCCTGTAACCAGGTTTGGAACTCTGGCGTCGTCCCAGAGGATTAGAAGAATGGCGAAGTCGTCTGTATTCCCAAAAAAAAAAAGGCAACGTCTCAGAGTGCGACAACTGGAGAGGAGTTACTCTACTGTCAATACCGGGGAAAGTGTACTACCAGGTCATCCTCAACCGACTGCGCGATGTAGTGGACAAAGAGTTCAGGGAACAACAAGCAGGCTTCCGCCCGAAACGATTCTGTGCAGAACAGATTTTCACACTAAGACAGATCATCGAGAAGTGTGGAGAGCACAAAGTACTCCTGGCCATCAGCTTCATTGACTTCACCAAAGCATTTGACAGTGTCCACAGACCATCATTGTGGAAAATCATGAAAACCTATGGCATCCTAAAGAAAGTTGTGTCGGCCATACAGCAGATATACATAAACTCCAAGTGCAGAGTTAGGGCAGAAGATGGCTACAGTGACTGGTTTGAAGTTGTCACCGGGGTAAGGCAAAGTTGTATCCCTCCCCTCCCCTCTTTGCACTTTGCCATTGACTGGATTTTGAAACACGCAACCCAAGGAAATGGAATCAAGTGGACAGAAGGAAACAGCCTCTTAGATCTGGATTTTGCCGATGACATTGCCGCTCTTGCAAGCACCACTCAAGCAAGATCTTCAGGTGCTTGTAGATAATATGAGCAAGTTTGCAGGCAACCTTGGCCTCATTATCAGTGCCAAAAAGACTAAAAAAAAAAAAAAATGCTTACCGATAAACACCAAGGGCCAACAGATGTTTTCATGACCAAAAGCAAGCGGAATAAGTAGAGAACTTCACATACCTAGGCAGCTCCGTCAACAACGCCAATGACCTCGACCACGAACTAAAAGTGTTGTATTGGGAAGGCAACATCAGCATTCAATCAGCTGAACAAAATATGGAACAGCAAGAAATTCTCACGAGGAATCAAACTGAAATTTTATAACTCCAGTGTGATTTAAGCGCTGTTATATGGCTGTGAAACCTGGCACTGGAGAGACACCCAGGATAAGAAACTCGACGCTTTTGATACTAAGTGCCTACATAAGATCTTGGGCATCAAGTGGTCAGACTTTATACCAAATGAAGACGTCAGGGAGAGGTCCAAACAGCTCTCCGTGTCAACCATCATCTGCAGACGGCGCCTCCACTGGCTGGGTCATGTCTTGAGATTTCCCTCTTCAAGACCTGCAAACCAGGCCATTAAATGGACCCCAGTAGGCCAGAGAAAAAGAGGACGACCCAGGATGAGCTGGCGACAGACAGTGGAGAGACCTCAGACTCGTTGACAGAGGATGGAGTGACACTAGCGAACTGGCTGAGGACCGTGCACAGTGGGAGCGCCTTGACTGCCTCATGCGTCGCAAGACGCGGGAGCATCTAAAGCTAAGAAAGTAAAGCCGATTAAAAAAAATGATGTACACTTAAGGTCAAATCACGTGATTTGTACATAGCGAATTTATATTTTTGACAAACGGCAATTACATAGTGGTAAAGTGGTAGGACGGGTTGGATAACATTATTTTAATGGAAAGAATTGATCAAATGAAAAAAGAACTACTGTTTCAGAAATGAAAAGGCATGTGCATTTATCTTCCACAGGCACAGATCTCATGAGTTTTCCCAGTACGCATGCATCCTGTATTTACTGGCCTGTATCAGTCGACGTGCTACGGTGGCTACTATCATGAATGGCCAAGAGGACATGAATCCGAACCTCTGACCACGCCCTGTCCGGAGCTCAGTACGCTATGGACTGAAACGTGACGTCAAGGACAACAACCCAGTTCCATTTCCTCGAACAGTGTTTTACATTCACTTAGTTCAACAACATTTAAGTTCTCTCTCTACAAGATCTCTCTGGGGCGTTAGATACATGACCGTTCTTTTCTTTTCTCTTGTTTGCATAACCCATTTGGCCTCTGATTCAGGCCACGACTGGTTTCACCTCCACGTCACAGAAGTTGTCAAGCGTTCTGTCAGTGGTTCTACGTGCAGCCCGACTCACTTGCTGCACAGGTGTCCCAGGCCGCGATCCTGCCATGTCCTCTTTATTGTGTACACTTCTCCTGTCTCCGCTTTTGTAAAGCAGCATTCTTATCTCCATCAGTCTCTCTGATGACAACTGACTTAATGTTTCTGGACCTCTCTCTACTCTGAAGAAAATGGACAATGGCACTCGCTCTTGAGTATATGACCTTAGATAACAGAAAGAAAGAAAACCATGATGACGGACAACAAACTTTCATTGAATGAACACAAAACTGAAAGTTAATTATCATGATTTTACCAAAGTAACTGAATCATCCTTTTTAATCGTCGACTGAACTCTACCGAAGTGTCAGAATTTCAATCATCGATAAGTCTTCTTGACTCATCAATCACCCTTTCTTCTCCTGCTTGTAATCATGGTGTGAGAATTGATCAAATTCTTTCCTTTCAACAGCACTTTACTAACATCACTAGGATTTGCTTTGCTGACTCCGTCAAACAGCACCCACCCGTCACCTCCTTTCTGAGAATGCCACCAACATTCCTGTCTGCGCATGTTTGTATTCCCTCATTTTGATTGCTGTAACACCTTTTGTATGACTCCCCAGTCTGTCCAATCGGCAAATTCATTAAGTGCAAAACAATGCTCCCCGCCTCACCTTTCCCTCCTCTGCATTTGACTGCAACACTTCATTAATGCGTGCTCCACACTGGCTCACTGTTCAGCGAATGATCTGCTACGAACATGCACCTCTCTGCTGTAAAACCATGGAAACCTCCAGTCAATACCTAACTGATCTGTTGCACCTATAAACATCATCACGTGAACTTTTTCACGTACTCTTTTTTTTCTTTTTTTTTTTTTTTAATATCGCCTGTCCGCACTAGAACTTTTGGTCAACACCCTTTGCCATCAAGCCTCTTCACTTTGGAATAAACTCCCACATCAATTCGACATTCAGCCTTTTTGACCTCTTTAAATTAAACCTGATAAGTTTTCTTTTCACGCCTTAGAAATATAGAGTGTATGTGCTCAGGTTATTCGAAAGTGTAAATTTTGTTTGTTTGTGGATATTCATTTGTAGGTTAAATCTATTCGTCAATGCTTCGTTTGAGAGGTGGCGTATAGGTGGAGAGAGGTAGTAAGCAGGCTGGGGTGGGTGGTGGATGGTTCTATGTGGTGCGAACGTTTTGGTTATCGGAAGCATTTTGTGCAGTGCATTGCTGTCTGTTCTAGTTTCTTGTGTACTTTGAGACGTATAACCCCCTAGGCATTATTTTGATTACGAGTGTTAAATGCTTGTGATGATAACGATGAGGGTGCAATGTTAAGGATGAGGGTGATAACAATCATCATCATAATCTAGGCTCGTCTAGTTCATTGACACAGTTTTGAGGGTGTTGCTTAGATTTCATGGCAAACACGGCAATGCTTGAATCGTCTGGGCCTGTTGGTCTCAAAATAAAAGCAGGCACACGACACAGCCAGGTTGTGCAGTCTCATTAAAAAAAAAGCAGAAGAAAAGAATTGGGTGTACATGCATAGCCATGAACAGCTGGCCAAAGCTAATTGATCACGTAAATTAAGAGAGAAATGCCTGCTCATAGTATGCGGTGTTGTACGCGCGCGCGCGTGTGTGTGTGTGTGTGTGTCTCACCCCTCTCTCTCTCCTTTCCATGTATGTACAGTAAAAGAGCTACCAACACAGAGAGAGAGAGAGAGAGAGAGAGAGTACGACGCCAATCATACACATCATGCGCGCGCACGCACACACACACACACACACACACACACACATTCACACACACACGGGCACGCACGCGTGCCCCTGGCTACCCACTGACGAAGAAGAAAAAACAATCCGAACACACAACTCCTGTGGACAGCCAGATTTCTCATTCAAAGGAAGACAACACGAGAACAGGGCTTCCAAGTAGGTCACATGTGGAAAGACAGCCCAGGAGAGCCCACAACTTTCTAATGTAGAGGTGGCCTGTCGGAGGACAGAAGTGCGAGAGCTGTGTGTATCCGTGTTTCGTGATCGTGCCCCCCCCCCCCCCCCCCCTTTTTTTTTTTGTTTTCTTCTTTTTAGCCTTCACGGGTCGACATGTACTTGGGCGTGGATCAGAGACTGACGCTCTTTCTCTCTCTTGGGTTCGCCATATCATGTTTATGTTCATAGTGAAAACGGGTTTAGCTCAGATGGAGGATTACATCACGTGTATACTGACAAAGATGTGTTGTTATTTGGAGATATGAACAGCAAGACGTCTAATGGGTTTTTATTTTGTCGGAGAATTGAGGATGGCAATATTTTTTCAGTTGCAACGTGCGAGTCACCCATTAAATGTTGGCAAATGTTCTCCGGACAAGGAATTCAATAATTTTGGTAAATCGTTAATAATATGTCTACTGCTGTAGCTTTATGTATGCTTCATGGATCGTGTAATGGCGACCTTGAAGGTTGCTACACATACGTGTCAGATAGTGGCTGCAGTGTCACTTGATTACTTTTTTAATGTGAATTATTTGCGTGTTTTTGGTGATTCGTGTGAGCTAAACGTGTGTGCACGTACCGAGTCAGACCATATGCCTGTAGGAACTTAATGTCAGTTGTGTAGACAATAACCCAGACACTAGATTAAATAACAGCTTCATCCTCGAAACGTTTGTACGGAACAAGGATTACAGTAATGTATTCCGTAATAACTTGTCACGAAAAGGTTTTCAGGGGGAAACATGGCACATGCACTCAGTTTGATTGATCTTGACGTTAACTAGCACTGCGTTACTTTAACATGTATATAGGCTAAAGGAAGCTGCTGTCTGCATGAAAATACAAGTAAGGCATATAAGAGGTAATGAATCCCAAGACTGGTTTGATTCAGAGTGTAGTGACTGTAAAAACATGTTTGTAGATTGCTGAATAAATTTGTGCGTTCACATGATGTTGGCGATCGTCGCGAGTATTGCAAGGCAAGACGTGAACATACGCATCTACAGAAGAGAAAGAGGAAGCAATTTAATGATACCCTAATGGCGGAATTACTGTCCTCTGTGAAACAGTTTTGCGACACAGTGAAAAGGATTCTTTAAAAGAAAATCAGCCTTCAAATAACATCAGTATAGACACTTGGTCTGAACATTTCAAAACACTTCTGACAAAAGATACTAATACTGATAAATATGTTACAGTGTGAATGTAATTAAGGTGTAGTAATGGATAACTTAAATCGCCCAATCTTTTTGTTTGCCATTAGGAAAATTAAACATCGCAGGGTTGCAGGGCTAGACGGTATCATTGGAGAATTTTTGAAATATGGTTGTAATTCTGATCTCATTTTGAATTTCTTTGTAACTCTTTTCCTGAAAATTGGGCAGAAGTGTTATTATACCCCTCTATCAAAAAAGGAAATGTAAACAATTCAATAATTACCAATGCATTTTGCTTTGTGATGCTTCCAGTAAGCTGCACAACAAGATCATTAACTGTAGGTTACAGGAACGGGTGGAAGAAAATAATCTTACAGGAGAATACTAATCTTGATTCAAAAGTGATTACTCTACTATCGACCATTTGTTTACTCTGATGGCTTTTATTCAAAAAACATTTTCTTTCAATTGTAAACTCTATGTTGCCTTCATTGGTTTTGAAAAAAAACTTTCGATTGTATTAGCAGAAGTATTTTAGGGCCTGTTCTGTTAAAAAAAAAGGTATTCATGGAAAAAACTATATAAATGTGTTATGAGCATGTATAACTGTGTAAAATCTAAAGTGAGAAGTGGCGGGAAATTATCTGATTATATTATGTGCACTAGTGGTGTGTTAAACAAGGTGACAAGTGTAGTCCTATTCTATTTTCTTTGATTATTAACGAATTAACATTTAAAGTTATAAGTAATGGTAGACATGGAGCCCAATTCATTGACGACTTTTTAGAACAGTTTATACTCCTAGCAGGTGATGTTGTTTTGTTGTCTGAAACAGTTATTGGTTTAGAAACACAGCTGAATGATTTATGGCGTGCTGCTTCTTCTTTACAACTGACAGTGAATATGCAGAAGAATAATATAATTGTATTCAGGAAAGGTGGCTATTCAGGTGCAAAGAGAACACTGCAATTATAATGGAATAACTGTGCCTGTCATAAATGTCTACAAATATTTAGGATTTAGTTTTCAACCAAACTAAGCTTTAACTTTGCTTGTAAAGATCTAGCAAGCAAAGCAAACATGTTGCTTTGTGTATATAAAGAGGATATCATCGAGTCGTGGGAAATCAGTCATTTGAAGGCTGTTTGCAATACTATTTGACTCCCAAGTCCAACCCATTGTGCAGTATGGTGCTAAAATCGGGGTCTGGATAAAGCTGCAGTAAATTGTGAGAAAGTCCATTTATTTGTACTGAAGAGGCTTCTTGGTCTTTCATTAAAAACATCTAATGATGTGGTTTGTGGGGAAACTAATAGATATGCAATATACCTCAATTCTGCAGTTAGTTATTTGATACTGGTTGAAACTGATAAAAAATGAACGATTCTAGATTACCAAAGAAAGCTTATAACATGTTGTATAACCTGGATGCTAGGTGAAAAATAAACTGGGCTGCAAAGGTGAGAGTTAAATTATGTGAATTGGGCATACGCCTGGTTAAATCAGGGTGTAGGAGATGAATCGACTTCTATCCCAACTGCTGTACAAAACTGGTTGATAACAGATAGGAAGAACGTAATTCTCACATAAATGATAGTACTAGATTGATCTGTATAGACAGTATAACTACTTGCACCATAATCCGACTTGCTTGTCAAATAAAAATGGACAGACATCTAAAATTAATAATGACAAGATTTAGATTTAGAATATCAGATATATCTTTGGTAATCATTTTCGTTATAGGCAACATTATAATTATGATCTCACCTGTCCATTGTGCATAATACACGTAAAGATGACGTTCATTGTGTATGCATTGTACTGCCTTAAGCGGTCTCAGAGATGAGTTCATTCCTCCTGGATATAACCATTTGTGTTTAAGACTCGTCTTACTTATAGTCTGCACTACAGAGGATGTTGTTAAAAAAAACATTGCCCTGTACCTACAGAAAGCTTTTAAATTCCGGAGCACTGTGTGTTCTTGAGTATGTGCTGTTTTCAGTTTGTTCAATATGCTTTATATCATTTTTGTCAATGTGTAATCCACCCCTTCATAGGGCTATATGGTAGAAATCATCCTCTCTCTCTCTCTCTCTCTCTCTCTCTCTCTCTCTCCCCCCCCCCCCCCCCCCCCCCCCCCCCCCCCCCCCCATCAGCTTTGGTGTGAGATTTGTTACAGCTTTGTGTATTGCAGCTAGCAAGGCCTATTCAGGGATGGACGAAGACGGGAAGGGAAATCCATGGTTTCTAGACCCCCTCCCCCCCCCCCCCCCCTTTCTTTCCGGCTCGCAAAATTGCCTTTTTTTGGTATGTGTCCTCCTCCTCACCCCACGGAGCGGACAATCTCCACAATCCTCTTTGAACCCCCCCCCCCCCCCCCCCCCCCCCCTCCCCATCACCCCACTCACTCAAGTAACTGAGATCCGACCTTAACTATTCACCTGTTGTTCAAAATGGCGCCGAGAAGCCAAAAACGTTGCATTGACTGAACAAACAGTGCTCGGCAAACAAATGTTTAAACGTTGCAACACAAAGGTCCTGTCTGCACCAACTGCTTTAAAGGTCCGGACCGTTCGAACATAACATCAGCTCAGGCAGTGAGTGGAATCTACTAGCGTTGACTCCAGCTTGCAACTAACATCGACGCCGTCTTGGTTTCCCCACACAGTCCCTATCACGATCTCCGCCAAGAAGGTGATGTTTTAATGCGCGTCCATTGGCTAGTTTGTCTGTCAATAACCTGACATAAAAACAAGTGGACCAATTATAACTTAACCTGGTGGGAAGATGGAATGGCGCTGGGGGTGGGGAGGGGGGAAGGGTTTGTCGGGGGGAGGGGGGAACCTGCTTCATCCGGGTCAAAGTGCGATCCAGAACCAAACAAAATAAAACAACCCCACACTCAACCGGGACCGGGGCAGACACACCCTGCCATCAGTGTACAGCACCCTCATTGTTCAGTCACATGACCAGGGTTCGACTCGTGGTCGTGTTCACTGAACGCCAGTTCACCCAGTAGCCACACCACCTCTGAAGAAGACAGAAGGAGGTCTGTCGAAAGCTCCCAGTAAGTGCTATTCCTAGCTGAGTGACTGTTTAAATCCGGTAGTTGTTAAAAATAAAACTACTATCTTTAACTTTGCTTCAGAGGTAATTTTTCGACATCTTTCTAAAAAGCAGCGATCTTTCTGAAAGGCAGGCTGGTTGGCTATCTCGATGTCTGCAGATTTTATGAGATTAGGTACGGATTCAGAATAGAAACCGGATCCAGTGGGCGACTCTGACATCATTCACAACGTGGGAAGGAGGGCAGAGGGCAGGACGTGTGGGGGGAGGGGGGATATTTGTTTAATGACTGCATGATAACAAATGGTGTCATTCACTTGAACCAGACATCCTGTGGAGCGGCAACCAGGTAGTCGGACCGGTTGAGCGATGTCAGCCCAAGAGTGTAGGCTATACCGATACACGGTCTTTTTGACCTCTCCAACAACGCCCAGCGACAGCGACATCCCACTCCTGGCACATTCCCATTACAGCGGGAAAATTGTGTGTGTGTGTGTGTGTGTGTGTGTGTGTGTGTGTGTGTGTGTGTGTGTGCGTGCGTGCGTGCGTGCGCAATACTTCCCTTTTTCCAACGACAGCATGCTGACTGAATAGGCCTATCTTCCTGAAAAGCGCTAACTGAAGTGTTGCAAAGCTCAGAGATCTTGTTTGTTTTCGTGAATCGATTTTTGGTATTTGCATGAATCGATTTCGCTTCTTCTCACGAATCGATTTTGTTTGCTCTCCTGAATCGAACAACATCACAAACAGCCGACTATCCGATGTCAAATGTGTGTGTGTGTGTGTGTGTGTGTGTGTGTGTGTGTGTGCGTGCGCGCTTATGTGTGTGTATGTGTGTGTGTGTGTGTGTTTTCAGGATAATACATAATAATATACATAATAATGCATAAACAAGCGGAGGAATAAGATAATAATCATCAGCATTATAAAACAAATGTATACTGTAGCAAAGTTAGGCAAACAGAGAACGTGAACAAGAGAGAGAGAGAGAGAGAGAGAGAGCGCATTTATGGAGAGCCAAATGTTTTGCAATACAAAGATGTGATAGAGATTGGTATGATTTCCACTGGGCCTGTATAGGAATTATATACATGATGCTAGTGATAAGGCGGAAATAATCATAACAGTAAGTACTTCAGCAATCAACATGTGTTCATAACTGTTTTTTTGACAACAATGTTTTTATGGGAAACATCTGGAAGCAAAATCTTTACACGCAATTTTTTTCCACAAGCAGTATAGTGTTCATTTCTACGACTTCATTTCAGCTTATCGGAGAATACTTGGAATATAAGAATGTTTTCTTCTAATCTACGCTGGCTCAAATAGTATTTGGCGAATGATATAAGGAGATTGGGTTGGGCATAGAACAGACCCACTGCCCTGCCATGCATGTCGGAAGAGGCGACTAAGGCGGAACCACCTCGCCCGGAGGATAAAGGGGTTTGCGTAGGGCTAACAACCCTACCTGTAAAAAAAGACCAGTTACAGAAGCATCGACGACAATGAACTAAAACATTCACCTGGGCAAGGAAGGGTCTCCATCCCGGAGACTTATGACGCAGTGCAGTGAAAGCCGAAAGAAAGCTGCAAGGCTGACTCCCCTTCTAACACCCAAGACAATGACGAGAGTAGCCACATGGAACATCAGGACGATGTACGAAACAGGAAAAAAACATCCAAGTTGCAAGAGAGATGAAAAACTACAAGATCGGAGTGCTAGGACTGAGTAAGACAAGGTGGCTACAGTCAGGACAGCTGAGACTTTCATCTGGAGAACAGCTGCTGTACTCAGGACACTCAGAGGATGGAGCCCCCCACACTGAGGGTGTGGCCCTGATGCTGGCACCGGAGGCACAGGGAGCACTCATCGCATGGGAACCTGTCAACTCCCGCATCATCACAGCCATGTTTACCACGAAGAAAAATGACATCAGGCTGAACATCATCCAGTGCTATGCTCCCACCAGTGATGCGGAAGAAGAGAAGAAAGATGACTTCTACCAGCAACTACAGACAGTGATAGACAGAAGAGGAGCAAAGGACATAACCATACTGATGGGAAATTTCAACGCCAAGATTGGAATGGACAACACAGGCTACGAGCACATCACGGGGACACACGGACTGAGACAGATGAATGAGAATGATGAGCGCTTTGTAGACCTGTGCGCCCTGAACCAGCTGGTGTTAGGAGGAAGCATCTTCCCACACAAGCACATTCACAAGGCCATATGGAGATCCCCGAACCACGTCACGGAGAACTAGATTGACCACATCTGCATTAGCCGCAGTTCAGGAGATCATGGCTGGATGTACGAGTGATGAGAGGTGCTGACGTGTCATCAGACCACCACCTTCTTTTAACAACAGTGAGACTTCGCCTCAAGAGATTCACCAACGTCAACAACACACGGACAAGGTATAATGTCGGACTGCTCAAACAGGGACACACAAGCAGCATTCCAGATCAGCCTTTCAAACAGGTTCCAGCCGCTACAAGAGCTGATAGAAGATAGTGAGACGGACATCGAGACACAGTGGGAACACTGCAAGAAGCTCTGGCATGACACGTGTGAAGAGATCCTTGGCAAGAAGAAGAAGACCCAGCACAAGGAATAGATCTCTGCCGACACCATCCACAAGCTGGAAACAAGGAGAGAGAAGAAAACTACACTGAACATGAGCCGAACTAGAGGAGCTAAGACATAGGCACAGGAAGAGCACACAGCAGCGAACAGACAAGTAAAGAGGAGCATCAAGAAAGACAAGAGAGGGACTACTGACTGACGACTGGCCAGTCAAGCAGAGGCAGCAGCCAGACAGGGGAACCTGAAGGACCTGTACCTTGTGACCAAGAAGCTGATATGCAAGTTTCAGCAGACAGACAAGCCAGTGAAGGACAAGAATGGAAACCCACTGACAACAACCGAGGAACAGCTGAAACGATGGGCAGAACACTTCAAGGAGCTGCTGAACCGCCCTGCCCCTGACACACCACCAGACATCCCATCCGCGGAGTCAGAACTGCCCATCAGCTGCCACAAACCCTCAAAGGCAGAGATCAAGAAGGCCATCATGACTCTGAAAAATGGGAAGGCTGCAGGGCCAGACGAGATACCAGCAGAAGCCATCAAAGTGGACATAGAGACAGCTGTCAACATGCTTCACAGCCTCTTCAGCAAGATCTGGGAGAAGGAGGAGATACCGGCCCAGTGGAAAGAAGGAATCATCATCAAGCTGCCAAAGTAAGGAGACCACAGGGACTGCAGTAACTACCAAGGGATCATGCTCCTGTCAATGCCAGGCAAGGTTCTCAACAGGGTTCTACTGGAGAGGATGAAGGAGGCTGTCAACCCCAAGTTCTGAGACCAGCAGACAGGCTTCCAGCAGAACAAATCATGTGCTGGGAAGCTTGGTTGACCAACACTGAGGCACGGACCGAGACATCACAGCCAGAATCGGCAAGGCAAGAGCAGTTTTCGTCATGCTCAAGAACATCTGGGCATCTGGAGGAATCAGCATAAGAACCAAAATCCGCATCTTCAACTCAAATGTGAAGTCAGTTCTGCTCTACGGATGCGAGACATGGCGGACAACACAGACGATGCAACAAAAGATTCGGACATTCTTCAACACCTGCATGACAGGAACCAGTGGCCAAGCAGATACTGCGAAGGAAGTGGGGCTGGATCGGACACACCCTCAGGAAACCAGCGTCCAGCACCACACGCCAAGCCCTGACCTGGAACCCGCAGGGAAAGAGGAAGAGAGGCTGGCCTCGCAACAGCTGGAGAGGCGAGACACTGAGGCAGAGCTGAAACAACAAGGGACCAACTGGACTGGAATGACCAGAACAGCCCAAAACAGAGTGCGATGGCGAAGGGTCGTCGATGGCCTATGCTCCACCGGGAGCGATGGGCATGAATGAATGAATGAAAGTCCATCGTTGTTTTCCAAAACAGCTGGAAGATTGAATGATGCTAAAACATAAGAACGCTATCCGTCAAAGTATTACTAAGAGTACATTCGATGACTGTTCTGTATACGCATTTCCTTCAGTATAACATTAGCCCTTGATGCCCGTGTATTTTTCTTAACCGGAAGTATTCATGTGTGAATAGCAATAGTTACGAGCTGGGACATTAGTCTTAATACAAATTTCGTGGAACTCACTGGGGGCCCTTTTCTTGTGATATTGTGCACGAACGTCACTGACTGTTTTCTGTTGGACAATATTGATAATACTGGATTATGTTGATGATGTACAATCAACATGCAGTCTGTGGGTATGCCAGTGTACAACAAGGTAGGCCTATCACTACCTAAATAAGTACCGCACGATCCAGTGAAAACATACCACTAACTGGATAAGAACGCACCACTGGCTTGTTTAAAACGTACCACACTACGTAGTTTAAGAACGAACCACTAACTAGATAATAAACGTACCACTAGCTAGCTAACAAGCACTACTAGCTAGTTAACAACGTACCTCTGTTTGGCAGTGACAGCTGAGGTAATCCGCGTCTGCTTCTCCTCCAACGGCTCATTCAATGCTGTGTAGAGTTTAGGCCTAGCTGCTGTCGCTCCAAGTGTGTGGCGAAAGAGCAGTCTTCAGAAGTAATCCACAGGAAAATAAAAAACATTCCCCTCGCGCAGCGAACTGGACAACGTCCAACCAATTCAGACATGTACGTTTCTCAAAAACGAGAATAGAGAACTGATTTGCAATGCCGGCCCTTCCTCTCTCTCTATCTCTGTTTCCTTCAGCCTCAGGATGCAACATGAGATCTCTTGACCACCGAAGGTGCAGTACCGTTCTTACATGCCGTGGAACCCTTCTGCCCTGAACAACGATGCGTGGCTTTGTAAAGCAACCCATCTTGATCTTTCATGGTTTTTTCCTCCGTCAACAGCACAGGTCCATAATGTCTTGCCGAAAAAAATCAATCAGTCAAATGATTTATGCGCAATATTACACAAAATAGCATCTTGCCTGCAAAAACAACAACCAACCAACAGAACAAACAAAAAAAATTAATGTGGAATATATAATATCCAAGATTAGTGGTTTAATCACTTAACCTTTGTGACAGATAATTCTTAACACTGCTGGAGGTGCTATTCGTTCCGTTTAGTTTCACTTCTAGATTTAAACTAAGAAAAGAAAATAATCTAAAATTACACTTGTAACACAACTGAAATCTGTAAAGACCCATATCATTACAGAACGGACAATTCATGATCATCACAGTATTGAACTACACCCGACATTGTCAAAATAAGCAATCTACAAAACATCCACAGAACCGGAAATGGCTGAATTGAAGAAACACTGCAGCAGATGCAGAAAGATAACCACAAAAAGCGAAAGAGAAATTTGAAAAAAAAAAGGGCAGAAGCACACGGACAGAGTGATGGAATTTCGAGCAATGCATGTCCAGAAGGCAGAGTTATGTCTACAACGGAACACTGTTCATCCGGCATTTCATGGCATATAGTAGGAAGAGATGTGAGCCTGTCCCCTAACTCGACCCCAACGACACAGAACAACAAACTAACAAAATGCAAAGCATATAAACGTACTCCCAGTTTATCTTCCTGAAAAAACGTCACATGAAACATGCGTGATAATGTCTTTGACCTCACAATCAAATATGCGTCACATTGTATTTCGTCACTAAGATGTTCCATGAAGAAGAAAAATCGTTCTGGGCCGTTATAGCCGATAGTAACGGCTATCCTGGTGAATGAAACATGCGTGATAATGTCTTTGACCTCACAATCAAATATGCGTCACATTGTATTTCGTCACTAAGATATTCCATGAAGAAGAAAAATCGTTCTGGCCGTTATAGCCGTTAGTAACGGCTATCCTGGTGAAATAAAACATCGGGCATCATCTGTGACCCATAATTAACATACCTACAAATGTTCAGAAAGATCGCCCAGAAGTTTTGTCTGGAGCGAGTGGAACACATTTTGACCACGGACAGACACACACACAGGCAAAAACAGACAGACAGACAACATTTCTTCGTTCCCATTATAAAGTACTCCCCCTTTCTATAAGAACTGGGAGTACAAAAACAGCATTGATAGGGGGGGACTATATTACGTGTTCTAAAGAACGGGGTTTAACAATGCATGGTTTTCCTGTAAGGAGTAACACCTTC
Source organism: Conus betulinus (assembly GCA_016801955.1). Lineage (NCBI taxonomy): Eukaryota > Metazoa > Mollusca > Gastropoda > Neogastropoda > Conidae > Conus > Conus betulinus. Next base: position 218,296 of record JADBJO010000199.1, read on the forward strand.
CAGTCATAGTTGAAGCCCGGCCGACCACAAAAGCCATACCATGGCCACAGCGCCATCGTCACGTCCAACAAGAACTGTTCACGGTAACTTGAAAACACAACAGCAGTACAATGCCAAAACGAGCGAGCGGTGCATTACTATCATCAAGACTGTTCCCCATAGGCACAGGTGGAAGTGGAATAAGTTCCTTCAGGGAGACCACAAACTTCAAATGTAAACCGAGTCCTACTGTTGCCATCAGCGAACCGAAAACTCATAATTTTTTACACCGGAGTGTTTACAGCACATATGGGGATTCGATAATTATATAAGTGCGCTATATGTTATGCACGTGTTGACTGGTTGACGTCAGTGTCATATGACTGTCGCTGTCCAGATCCGCCAGTTAAATCCTTCAATTGGAATCCGAGGAACAAAGACCAAGAGGACGTCAATGAAACAAGCATAGTCAGACAATGGATATAAACCTCCACTGTACAGAAAGTTGAGCTGAAATTACTACCTTTTCAAAGTTTTTTTTTTCCCCGCACAGATAGTAATGCACAAACAAATAGGTGTAAACATATACACACATTCACATCCAAATATATGCACACATACACACCTAACGGTCAACACCAACAAAAACATACTCTCGGCCAACCGTACCTCCTCACCTCGTGTATACATTCGATGCTTGTCTGTTGCAAGTGGCTCTCACATTCAGAACAAATCACTGTTGCCCTTGATACACATCCCAGAGACGTTTCATACTGCGGGCAATGGTTGTCACAAAATCACTCTCAGCCAACCAGAGCAAGCGCCCAACTCTCATGCCACTCTTGCTGCAGAGAGGTGTTGAAGTTGGATCTGGTCAAGGAGGAACAAAAGTGAACTTCATAAAGCTTAACTTTCCTACAAATATCAGTGTCCCTGTCCCTCAGTGGTTAGTGCGCGAGTCATTAAGTGGAAATGAGCATGTCCAGAAGGGCATGGGTTCGAATCCCAGTCATGGCTCATCCCAAGATGGGGAAAAAAAGGGGCAGCAGAGGGACATCCGGAGTCATGAACCGGGTGTGGCCCAACCCCCCTAGAGTGTCAGGAGATAAGGCCGAAACACCCGCTTGAAGGGGGCTTCTCTTCTGAGAACACTCTGCTGCCACGCTCTCCACGAGTTTCTTTCTACACAAAATCCAGCCCTGTTCAAACTGTGTGCCATACCCATTTGATGATTCCATTGCAATGATCAATGCTGTACATTATTTTAACACCACCATAAAGTTTTGGTTGCCTGAGATTTGCTCAACGCAGGAGCATCAAGAGCTTTGTAAGTAAGCACTGTGCGGTCTGAAGACAAGACACCACAGAATCCTGGCCAAATCAACAGCAGAAGGGCGGACCTCGCTAGCCAGGACCATGGGGAGATAGATATCTTCGTCTGGGAAAAGCCACAGCAGAGACTGGTCCTCTCTGATCACTGTTATGGTCCAGGTGTCTGCTCTCCTCCCCCTTCATTTCCCTGACCCTGGTTCTACTGGACACGGATTCTGTCTTCTGCTGATGTCTCTGTGCTGGTATGCGAATGTGTAAGGAGGGAGAAAAGATGAAGGGACAAATTAGGGTGTGCATAATTATGTCACTCTTAAATAAATTCATGTGACTGCCCATTAGTGAATTTGGCATAAAAAAAAAAAACAGAAAGTGTTCGTGTTCGTGTTTGAGTTTCGTCGTGTAGTACCAGCCAACCACACAGGGCGCTTTCAAGCTGTTGTCACGAAGTGACAAACTGACAGACAGAGACAACGCTGTGACACGCAAACATGTAAGTACACATGATTCCATTTATTACATTTTTTTCACATCACAATTACGTAATAACGCAGAAGTGATTACTATTACGTAACCAATACGTAATTCATGGCAATCATACAATATCTAAAAAGCGAACTTTTACATTCAACCAATATTTGAGTTTATGCATGTTTTCATGATTATTTTGGACCTCTGTTCATTTTAAAGTATTTGGCTATTTTTGTGTTCTTTTTTTTTTTTTTTTTTTTTTTACTTTCCCTTTGTTTAACTTTTAACAACTTCAAATAATTTTTTTTATCCATGGCAGTCTCTAGAAATACGAGGCATAAAACAAGCTCCTGTTCTATCGCCAGAAATATTTTATGGTTAAATCAGCACCCTCATCCATCTTAAACGGTTGACATGTAACTACAGCTTTTTGATATGGACAGCAGCCATTTACCCAAACTTTCTGATGTTGTCATCTGCCAGTCTAGGGCCACTCAAATGTCCTGGACGGGTCCAAACCGTTATCTAGGTTAGGGCACTGCCAAAGACATTGCATCTGCTTTATCTTGTGATCTCAAGGCAGGTTTCTGTTCACCATCCCTTATTTCAAACTAAAACTATAACGCTTGCCTTAAGTCCACACGATTAGAGTTCACACTGGTGGAGACTTCGGGGATCAGCGAGACAAATGGATAATTGTTGGCAATAATTATGAGCAGCTTGGTAAAAACGATGCACACACCTATCACTAGCAATACTTGACAGGGTAACTCGTGCTAACGGGGATACTTCTCACAGCATTCCGGGAGGGAAAGACTCTCTGTCTGCACAGACAGAGGAATATACACTTAGTCTAGTTCTTGCCCCCCCCCCCCCCCCCCCCCCCCCCCCCCCCCCCCCCCCCCCCCCCAATTTCTCTGCAGACTGTCCTTATCAGCATCCTAAGAAGACTCCGCTGCAGAAATCACAACTGTGCCTGGCATCTTCGAGGACAGGGAGACCATAATACACCACAACATGTAGACAGTCTTCTCTTCCACCAGCAGCGAGTCCAGGCACTAACTGTGTACGAAGTTCCAAGACCTGACGAGGGATGCCCAGTTCATGTCGACATCTACACTCCACACCTAACTGTGTACGAAGTTCCAAGACCTGACGACGGCTCCCCAGTTCATGACATCTACATTCCACACCTAATTGTGTACGAAGTTCTAAGACCTGACGAGGGCTGCCCAGTTCATGACATCTACACTCCACACCTAACTGTGCAGGAGGTTCAAACACCTGACGAGTTCATGACGACATCTACACTCCACACCTAACTGTGTACGAAGTTCCAAGACCTGACGAGGGCTGCCCAGTTCATGACGACATCTGCACTCCACACCTAACTGTGCAGGAAGTTCCAAGACCTGACGAGGGCTGCCCAGTTCATGACGACATCTACACTCCACACCTAACTGTGCAGGAAGTTCCAAGACCTGACGAGGGGCTGCCCAGTTCATGACGACATCTACACTCCACACCTAACTGTGCAGGAAGTTCCAGACCTGACGAGGGCTGCCCTGTGTCATGACGATCTACACTCCAGGGAAGGTCTCATCAGGTGTGGAATGAACACGCACTATCCCTGACACAACCCATTCAGAGTCGTTTGGTTCTGGAACTTGATTTCATGGATTAATCGGCGGGAAAACGGATGACCGCCTGCTAAGATCTTGCCTCATTCTGTTACCTGAAAGAATACCCGTGAATAAAAGGACGTGACAAGAACAGGCACATTCTGGGTAATTGTTGAAATGTAGTATGAAGAAAGGGCAGTTTTAACGCTAGTTCTCAAAATATAAAAACAGCAAAAACACATGTCACAAATGACAGGCAATCGCAAAAAGTTTGTTCGCAAGAGAAAAAGAATACATGCCCTCTCACGTTTGTCAATATTAGCAATATAGAACATCTGACAGATATGCGCAAATATAGAGATCAATGTTTAAAAACAAACAAACAAACAAACAAAAACGAGAAAAACAGAAATCCTAAGGCGTCAGGTAACGCGAAATACATCATTGCGCTCAACGCTTTAAAAGAATAAAATACGCATATAGTTCTTTAAAAAAAAAACAACTTTCAGTTGACTTGCCATTTCCAGCTTGAAGACACGTCACGTTCCTTAATGTCCAGCCTTCCAAGGGGGCCACATAAGGACAAAACCAATTAAAAGAAATTAAAATCAGGTGTTTGTATGAATTAAAATCCAAGGTGAGAATCCAGACCACAAAGTCAAAATTAAACACAATTACTTACCACGATCAACGTGTCGGTCAGCTCAACTGAAGGATATGTATTTCCTCTCAACATTTAGAGAAAAAGAAATCACACCTTGTGTAACATCTACGAACAAGATCTCCATCACTCCGGTGTAACGCGCCCTTAAGAGCGCCGCACCAAACTACGATCAAAATAAGTAATGGAGGTTTCAATCAAAGGCCCCAAATTAAACCCCATATGATAAGTTCCTTGTCATAGGCAGTTTCTTTCTGTCAGTTAAAAGACTCAACGTGAGTGCTGCACGCTTATATGGAACATGAAGGCGTTTTACAATCAAATTCAGTTTGACCATCGACGGAAAGACACAACACATCGGAATCAGACGAACAAAGTGAAGACAGCGTAGGGTGATTCAGGCGGGTGACATCGGCGTAAAACCCTTGTACGGTAATTGTGGCCCAAATTCCAAAAATCCCAGTACTAAGTAATTCATGATTTATACTCAGCGGTTCGTTATATGGAACACACAATGGAGTCTCTTCAATTGTCCACATGTGACAGGGTGCTAGAAAAGTGTCACCAACTGGCCGAAACAACACTTCCTTCGTGATTCCCTCCACAAAATACATCAAACAAGCTTTCGTAGTGATGCCATGCTCAAATATGTTATAACTCAATTGCGGTCTTTCAGTTCACATCGTTTATATCCCAACCGAATGCATAGGCCGTGTCAAAACTGATTTTAAAAACATGAACGTAAAACATAAGCAGCAAAAAAAGAACAAAAACAAAAACAATACACTCGATTTCATCTATGGCAACTTACGGGAAGGACTTGTTTTGAATACCACGACACATTATTTTGTACCAATAAATCACGCTGAAATCTGCAATGCGAGATCAACAAAGTGTTTCCAATTATCATTGAACACGCAGACTTTTTTCTCTCTCTCTCTCTCTCTCTCTCTCTCTCTCTCTCTCTCTCTCTCTCTCTCTCTCACACACACACACACACACACACACACACACACACACACACACACACACACACACACACACACGTACACGCTAGCTAGCATTTCTCTCCCGATTATCTTTGTTGATACTACAAAGCCATTTATATTAAATGAGCCACAAAGAAGGCACTGTGCTGATGCTTCATGAATATTGCATTTGTTTACGAACCAGATTTGATTTTTTTTTGTCATCTTAAATAACATGTAATTCATATATATGAGCATGTGCTCTGAATACTCTGACACATTACGTTGCACCAAAAATCAAGATGGAATCCGTCAACCACTTAATTCGAATAACCAATGAACAATATAGAATTTACAATACACACACACACACACACACACACACACACACACACACACACACACACACACACACACACACACACACACACACACGCAGGCACGCGACTAGTTGATTGTTTTTGTTGTTAATGCTTTTTTTTTTTTCTTCCTTAGTCAAGAGACACAAATACGTACACACACAATACGGTCCCTCTCCCTCCTCCTCCTCCCGATCCCCTCCCTCCCCCCCTCCCCTCCCCCCGTCTAATATCACTATGTGGATAGACGTTGAATTGAAGACAACAACAACAACGCAGGCACGCCTGCACACATAAGCATACCGTTGGCGCTTTTTCTCGGTAAACTTAAGTGCATATAAGCCACAAACAAAAGGAAACTACAAATGCCATATGAATATTGCATTAGGATACGTACCAGATAGTGCAATATGAATGTGTGTGTGTGTGTGTGTGTGTACGTGTGTGTGTGTGTGTGTGTGTGTGTGTGTGTGTGTGTGTGTGTGTGTGTGTGTGTGTGTGTGTGCGTGCGTGCGTGCGTGCGTGCGTGCGTGCGTGTGTGTGTGTGTGTGTGTGTGTGTGTGTGTGTGTGTGTGTGTTTTTCGGTTTTGGTGGTACGTGGGGATATTTTCAGCACAACACCGGGCCTGTGGGGAACCAAAAAAATTGTGGGGAATTTTTCCATAGGCCCACAACTACGGTATTGCTAAAAGGCTTCAGAATGCCTTCCTGAATCGATCTGTATAAAAATATAATTATTGCCCCCCAAAATCCCCCACAGTAACGCTGTATTACGCGTGTGCACGCATACGCACACCCGGTCTTCGCACACACTATGAATCATCTTCTGTCAGCCAGGATAATGAGGGTGAAACGTCACTGGTCACAGGTTCCCTTCTTCTTCCTAAAAGACTGGTTCATTCAAAAACGAGTAGGTCACCAGCGTGCATGTTAAAAAATGAAATAAAATAAAATGAAATAAAGTGCGACTCAGCCTGTTGGCCCCTGCCAGAGAGAAATAGGCAACAAGGAGTCGCACACGATATTCAAAAAGTTAAAAGCAATGGCCAGATTCAGACCAAGGCAACCGTAAAATATCTGGGCAAGTTTAAAATGGAAAAATCAGTCAATATGCAGATCTCAAGACTGTCGTATCAATTTGATTTTTAAATGAGACTGCATTTGTGGCAATCTTGATAGCACCCGGCAGTGAGTTCCACAACCGTACAGAACTAGGATAAAATGAATGTAGGCCTAGGTGGCTGTTAATATTTGATGCAGGTATGGCATAAGATTGACCACCACTCCTGGTGCTACTTTTATTCAATACTAGTTGTTCCATTGGCATATCAAATAGTTTAGCTCTGCCTTTGAAGAAGAAGTATTAAGTTTGATAAAAGCTCTTCTCTCTTCTAAGGGTTTCCATTCTAATTTCCTCATGTTCTTCCTAGTATTCCCCTTCTCTCTGATATGGTTCCCTGTTACGAACCGTGCTGCTCTCTTCTGAATCTTTTCGAGGTTATCAATGTGCTTTAGATGGTAAGGATCCCAGACCGAGCAATTATATTCCAGTACTGGTCTAACCAGTGTTTTGTAGCAGTCGTCTTTAACCTTTTTGGGGCTTTGGCTCTAGTTTTCGCGCATGCGCAGTTCGAGTGAGGCAGTAGCCAGCGCCATATCTACGCATGCTGGTAAGGTTTTCTGTCTATGTGGCTTTTAAATGGCAATATATGAATACGTTCTATGTTTTTACATGAATTTGCTATGGGAGATGTGTTACTGGTAATTTGCGATGCTACTCACCCCATGCGGAATAATGAGCACGTTGGTTGTGGTCATTCAATGACTGATGATAAAGATAATCAGCGATTGTCAACAGGATTGATTATCTGTAGTTGTACACATAATTATCAGATAAAATAATGATTTATATCCAGATTTGGTGTTCACTTTATAACATGTTAGCAATTTTTTTTTTTCAGAATCCACACGGTGTCAAAACACTTTAATAAGTTACGAGGTGATGTTTCCTGTGCATTCTGAGTACGGAGTCAATTTAGATCTATATTGAACAAAGAGAAAATGGTTCAAGATTGAAACCTTTTGAAGGAAGAGGAGTTTTACTGGGGAAGAGTCAAGGACTCTTTTTTAACATAGATTTGGCTACTTAAGAAATGGCAGGTTGGATGTTCTATCAAGCAAGCAGCTTTTATACAGTGAATGTCTTACTCTTAGTAACGATTTTCAGTAGAATAAAACTTGAAAGTTGAAAAAAAAATCTTGAAATTGCAGGACAGTAATCTTCTATTCATATGTTGAACTCATGTCAGTCTTATTTATTTATTTATTTTTTTTCAGATTGTCAGCAGAATGTTCGGACTGAGAGTATCGGATGTTTTCAGATAGGCTACTTGAAAGAATAGTTTGTGTAATTTTGTTTGTTTGTATGAAATGGGTAATGTAAATGGCTTTCTTTATTCTCAATACTCGCGTATTTATATTAATACTTTATTAATAACATTATATATGATAGTACAATGGAGGATTTTTGTGTGACAATTTATAGCTCATAGTGTAAAATGTTTGTGAATTGGTTTTGAAACGAAATTTTAATGAGGTTTGCATCAGTAAAAATAAATATATAAAACAAGTATGGCAACTGCTGTTTCCATTACAAATTATTGCCCATGACTCCAAACGCATGCTGTCTATGACACTAATGACCTAGCATCGACACAAGAGCACATAGAGCAAATGAGGAGGTGTCTTTTTGTTTGCTTTGTGTGGACATTTGTGCTGGGGGATTTGGTTTCTTAAGCAGCATTCGTTTGGAGTCATGGACGTTAAATCGTAGTAAGAACAGTTGCTATTTTGTGTTCATTTTTTGTTTCTTTTTTACATCTACAAAAGTTTTTTTTAAAGGTTAAGGTATGTGGGAATGATATTATATATAGATGAAACGATTTTTATTTTAAAGAGGAAAGTCTCAGCATTGAAAAACAGAAATAATGTTGAGAAAATGTCAGTAATTTAGTTTGTTAATAAGTTATTTATGATTGTTCATTCACTCTTTGTTTAATCTTGTGCATCAATTTTTTGTTTCAGCCAAGTAATAAAAGACAAGAGCGAAGGTATAACAGCTCTCTCCTTCCCTCTCCCTCATTTTCCCCCCCCCCCCCCCCCCCCCCCCCCCCTCTCTCTCTCTCTTTGTCTCTCCACCTGAACTACATTCTTTGTTTTAAAGAAAATCTGTTGACATTTGGATTGTCTGATAAGAAAGGGAATCCTATAAAATGTTTAGTTATCCTCCCTTTCTCTTCGTCTCTTGCTCGCTCGCTCACTTGCTCTCATCTATCTCTTTCTATCTTTCTGTTTCAATTTCTGACCAACTCTCCAACTCTCTCTCTTGGTCATAGTTTTCTATATTGAATTTATACTATTAGCATTATAGATACAGGGATGAAAACTTCCTTATTTTGGCAGAAATTCTGCTGATTCTATAAAACAAATTTCCGTGGTTTGAGAAATAAGTTGAAATGCTCCCCCCCCCCCCCCCCCCCCCCCCCCCCCCCCCCCACACACACACACACACACACACACCGTGCTTCATCCCCTCCCTGTGACAATATAAAATGTCGCCCCTGCATAAAGTGTCACCTGCAACACTTAATGTCTGACCTCACCACATAAAGTGTCGCCCTGCATAAGTGTAGCCAGCAACACATTTTCAGTTTCTTTCACCTCACTGTATAAAGTGTCGCCCCTCACTTCACAAAGTGTCGCCCTCATTGCATAAAGCATAGCCCCTCCTGGCATTAAGTGTTGCCCCTCACTTCATAAAGTGTCCCCCCCCCCCCCCCCCCCCCCCCCCGCTTTATTGCATAAAGTGCAATAACTGTTACAGAACTGAAAATATGTGTTGTGGGGAGGGGGAGCGAAAGAAAACTAGAGTGGGTTGTGACTTTATACTAAACCATGATATTGGAGAATTTTAGACATTCAGTGTTACACATGAGATAAATCATTTATGCTTGGCATGGCGGGGGGGGGGGGGGGGGGGGGGGGGGGGGGGGGGGGGGGGGGGGGGGGAATGGGATAGTTGGCAATCCATAAGTGACACAGCTGCTTTAGGTAATTGCTTCCTCTTTCTCCAGTTTATTTTTTTCTCCCGAGACCAGATTTTGTCTTCATTTTAGTTTTCATCTTCCCCTTGGATGGAATTCCTTCATTTCTGTTTGTAGAACTCTAAGGTTGGGAAATGCTTGGATAGCACAGGATTTGTCCAAGTGATCTCTCTGACATATCATCATCTGTTGTTCTGTAAAAACTCTCTCTCTCCCACATTTTGTCATCTTCCCCTTCCACACCAAATCGAACAGCATCTCTCTTTTTTTTTCTTCATTTGCTTCTCACTTTACCTTCACATTGAGTTCAAGCATTTGTGTTCTCAGTAATGATACAATATAAGCTATTAGTAGGCAGGTGAAAGTTTGTAGTCACACTTGCCTATATTCAACAAGATTGTACTGACATCTTTTTTTTTTCTTAACAGGAGACTTAACAGAAACCATGGAACTGTCATCTTCTTGTGAATGAAGTGAAAGCCATGAATGAAGCAGTCCTTTCTTCTTCGGCCGTCGTCGCCAATGGATGTTTTATTGGTAGTTATTTTTATCAGTTAAATCACATTGCAAAGGTAGCAGTGAACATCAAATGTGGAAAGTAAACTTGGAGTTGTGGCAGCAGTAATCACTCAACGACTGTCCTCAGTGGTCTCACCAGTGTTAAAGATTGCTGCACAAATGTTTCCCCTCTACCTCTCTCTCTGCATTAAAACATCTGAACTTTTCCATGCTTCCTTGGATAAACGGGACAGGATCAAAACATTAAAGTGGAATAGATCAGGGTGGGGTTAAGAGTACTTTTTGGTGTAGGAGACCATGTAGATTGCAAAGTAGATATGGGTATTGGTAAGTTTGCAATGAATCTCACCACCTATGCCACCACGATTTAATGTAACTCTAGCTGGGATTTGGGTTGATTCGTGTCATATAAGTACAGGATATAGGGTTTCTTAATGAACTGAGGCTGTGTCAGTGTTCATGATCAGAACTATTAACAAAAACATCATTTTCTCATCTTGATCAGTATATATTTTATCATGCACATTGTCAGTTGTAGCACTCTAGTTTTAATTCAACAGGTGACATTTGAGGTGACATTGACATAAACTACTTGAATTATTGAAATACGTTTGACAAGCACACTTTCTTCTATTGAAAAGTACAAAAAAAGGTTCCATTTGAATGTATCTCAGTTTCAGTGCATATGGATGTTCAGTTTTTTCCATAGAAAGCACACGTTTGCTATGTTTGTTGCGTCTTGATGTTGAGTTAGCATAGTTTTTGCTGATTTTTTATTTTCCAAGTATTTATCGAGCACAAAATTTCTGAATGCCCCGCAGATAACTTCAGTGGTTACTTGTCTGACATAAAAAAAAATAAAAAGTCGCCTACAACTGTGCAGGGGGAGAGCATACCACCATCAGAAACAGAAGATGAAAATAGCTGTTTATTCCTGGCACTGGTGCCATGCTGCCCATCTGGGAGAGAAGATGGAACAGTCGTCACTACACTGGACACCGCCACTTCTCTGAACACTGTCACTTCACTGGACACCGTCACTTCTGGACACCGCCACTTCACTGGGCACCGTCACTTCACTGGACACCGCCACTTCACTGGACACCATCACTACACTGGACACCGTCACTTCACTGGACACCGTCACTTCTCTGGACACCATCACTTTACTGGACACCATCTTTGCGTGTTCTGCAGGTGTGTAGTAGTGGTAGTATAGAACTTTAAGAAGTTCTCTTTCATGGACAGAGCATTATAAAAGACTAGTCCATCCATCTCCTTCCAAATACTGGTTGCATGCTATGTGAACATGTCATCCATAGCATAGGTAGGGCCTACTTTCTTTTAAGAGAGGCAATGAGATTTTAGGTGGGTGCAAGATGTTACACATGTGTAAATCAGGCCAGGCAATTGTCTGCTGAAAGTTTTTTTTATCATCGCCAAAAAAATAACTGTATACCCCGAAAATGCATCCTCCCCCCACTAACCCGCTGTTTTTTTCTGCATTATTTTAGCCTTTTTTCCCTCGATCAGTTGGCATGTCTGATCAGTCGGAGTGTGTTGAGTGGGATCAGATCTTTGGACAAGTGTCTAACAATATGTCTGTTCTGCCGTCAGGGCTCCCTAAACTATATAGTTAATGGTAGTAGTTTATAAAGTGGCTTTGCCAGTCTTGATTAAATGTATGTTTATGTATGTTCATTTCTCCATTAGTTGTTGACGTGTACATGTGTCTGAAACAAGTTAGATTGGCAAGCTTAGAATTACCATAGGTGGGGGCCTCTTTGTTTGCTCCATGTGTTTTCGTGTCGACATGAGTGCAGACTTGCCAATCTTTCTGTTTTCACAACAATTTATTTCCCCCAGACCAAAACGCATTCTGCTCTTCCACCCATGGAATTTATTCCATTCAAGCAAACACCCTTATCCAAAATATATAAACCTGATCGATGAAAAATGCAGAAACAGTTACAAAACTTGAAGGGAATAAAAAGAACTGGCCTAAAGTTTTGTGATGAATCCTGTGCAAAAGTACCTGTGCATGGTCAAATCAACTGCACCTTGAGCTCAGCGTCAGATATTGTTACCCTTCAGGTTCTCAAATTTAAATTATCAGCTGTTGGCCAACATTCTTTTGCTGTTTCAGAACCAACTTTTTACAGTGATTTACATAAAAGTTTTACTTATTTAGATCCCAAAACTTAACATACAAAAAAGACCAGTGACAAAATGAGGCCTATGACATCAAGCCTATTAATATATGCAGGTTGTTTTGTTTTGGTTTAAAGTGTGCTTCCTTTTTTTTAAACAATTATTTATACAAAGGTTTATCTATTTGAACGTGAGAGGGTGTCAAATCGACGGTATGTCCCCCCAGGTCTTGTCGGCAGCCGTGGAGCTTCGTGTGCAGCGGAGTCGGCGTTGGCCACACGGTTTCTCTCAGTCCCTTGAGAAGGGGACACGTCTGTAGGACGTGTTCTGGTGTTTGGTCTTCAAGACCACAGGAGCAGAAGGGGGAAGGCGCCAGCTTCAGCTTCCTATGCAGGTGGCCATTGAGTCGGCAGTGGCCAGTTCTGAGTCTCATAATGACCACCTGCTCCTGTCTCTCCAGAAGATGGAAGGCATCCATCCCTTGTGGGTTGTGGTCGCATCAGAGCTTTCACAAGGGTCTTCTTCTCTGCGAAGCTGACGCTGTTGTCTGGTTGTCTTCCTCTGGCTCCGGTTTTTGGCGAGCTGATCGGCTGCCTCGTCCCCTGGGACTCCGCAGTGGGCAGGTACCCATTGCAGGACTACTCGTCTACTTTTGGCGAGTTCCTGGAGTTTCTCCATTAGACGAGGAAGTTTTGTCTCCTGCAAGGGCCTCCAGGACGGACAGCGCGTCAGAGAGGAAGACAACTTGGGTGCAGTCGCTCTGTGATTCATGAATCATGGAGGCTGCCTGCATGAGGGCCTGAACTTCTGCAGCATAATTGGAGCAGTGTTTCCCAGTTGGTATCCCTGCTGTGGTGGTGTGTCCCTCAGGTGTGACTTGATGAAAATACGCCCGCTCCTCCATCAGACACACTGCGTTGGTTGCTGAGCCGTCGGTGTACGCATGTATCAGGATTCTTCGGGGTACTTCTCAGCAATCATGGCAAGTGTGAGAGTGCGTTTGACGATGTCATCCTGAGAGAGTCTCCTGAGGCAACCTGTGGAACTGTTGTGGAGATGTGAAGATTGTGAAATCTTCATTCCAGGGGCTGGCAGATCAGAGGGGTCCAGTGGGTTGGCAGGTGGCAAGCCATCTTGATGCTCCCTGGCAAGACTCTTGCTTTCATGGATGAGCTGACTGCTACTGCGTTTGAGACGATTCTTGGTCAGGTTCTGCATCCTCTTGTTCATCGGATGTTGAGGCAGGCACTTGAATTTCTCTGCCTGAACCATGGTCTTTTGCGTCTCTCCTCTGGTGGAGGGGCTGTATGGCAGTAACCTCCTCCATGGCTTTGATTGGTGTGGATCGCATGGACCCGGTGATGATCCTGAGGGCTTGATTTTGGACCCTATCCAGGGATTGCTGGTGGGTCTTCGCTGCTGTTGACCAAGCTGTTGAGCCATACTCAAGATGGGGCCTGACTGCTCCCTGGTAGACGCGCTTGAGTATTTGTTCGTTTGCTCCCCAGCTGGTTCCGGCTAGCTTCCGCAGAATGGCAAGCTTTTCGTCTGGCCTTTGCTTCAGCTTTCTGGATGTGTGGTCGCCAGGTTTGCTTCTTGTCGAAGGTGACACCAAGATAGGTTGCCTCCTCTTCGTGTTTCAGGGCTGTGCCTCCAAGTTTGATGGGCCCAGCCTTTTGTTTTGTTGACAAGGTGAAGAGTGTTGTGGAAGATTTCTCCTTGTTGATTGCCACACACCACTTATCTGCCCATGCCGCCAGCTTGTCAGCCGCTTGTTGCATTCTGTATGTGGCAGTAGTGGCATGCTCTTCCTGCACCACAGCACCAGGTCATCTGCATAAAGTGCAGCATGGATACCTTTGGGAAGTTCTTGGATGAGGTCATTAATGAAGACCAAAAAGAGTGTAGGCGAGAGGACGCCTCCTTGTGGGACTCCATGTCGCAGCAGTACTTTTTTTTGCCTTTTTGTCCGTTGACTGTGACTCTTGCTCTGCGGTTGTGGAGGTAGGATCTGATCCAATGCAGCATGTTGCCAGCGACTCCACATCTATGCAGTTTCACGAGGAGGCCATCAGTCCAGACTTTGTCAAAGGCCTTTTGTAGATCGATCCAGGTGGCAAAAAGACAGCTTTTTGCTCCTGGAACGCATCCTCGATTTCTTGGGAGAGGTAGGTGGTCTGGTCTTCTGTGCTGCGAAACTGTCTGAAGCCTGCCTGTTCAGGAGCCAGAATGTTTTCAGTCTCGAGATACCAAAAGCAGGCGCTGGTTGACCATTCTCTCTAGGGTCTTGATGACGCAGCTGGTGAGGCTGATTGGCCTGTAACTGGCAGCCTTCTTCTTGTCCTTGCCTTTTTTTGAGGACAGGGATCATGATGGCTTCTCTCCCATTGTGCCAAGTCTCCAGTTTCCCAGCTCAGGTTGAAGACCTCTAGAAGTTTGAGGGTGGCTGTGCTGCCAAGGTGCTTCAGCATCTCGTTAGTGATCCCATCTGGCCCTGGGGATTTCCGAGTTTTCAGTTTCCTCAGAGCTGTCTGGAGCTCATGGAGTAAGGGGCTGCTTCATGGGTTTCACGTTGGTGTCTTGTCGTCTCTCTCTCTGTCTCTCTTCTTGCTTCTCTTTGCTGAGAAGTGCTGACAGGTATAGTGCTCTCGCTTGCGTAGATATCAGCAAAGCGGTTAGCTGCGCATCTCCCTGTCAGCATCTCTCCATTCTCTTCCAGTGTGATGTTCTGGCCTTTGCTGTCCTCATCGTTGAGTTGGCCCTACAACTCTCCACAGTTTTGAGCCACCTTTCTCAAGGTTCAGGCTGCTGTCTTCTCTCTCCAGCTTTTGCGCCTGGCCTGGATCTTTGCCTTGAGGAATTTGGCTTTTGTCTGCTGCAGCTGCAGGTGGTTCTCGTCCGATGGGTGTTTTTCTGCATCTTGTCTGGCCTCTGTCATCTCTCGTCCTGTAGCTCTTGAAGCTGGTTGCTCCAGTAGGGTTTGTACTCTTTCTGAGCACCACGTGGAATGGTCTCTTTGGCAGCCTGCAAGATGCTGGCGTTTCAGACTCTGACAACATGTTTATGTCTCTGCCTTGGACTTGAAGGTCCTTGGTGAGAACGTTGGTGCGGTGACTGAAAAGCCTCCATTTTGCCTTCTTGTAGTTCCAGCAGCGAGCGGGCACTGGGCGACTGGCTGTGCTGTGCTTTTGTTGATCTTCAGGAACACTGGCCTGTGATCGCTACCTCCTAGCTGCTCTCCCACTTCCCTGGTGATGTCCTGGTGTACATCTTCAGTGCAGAGAGCAAGGTCTGGGGGTGGAGTAGTGCGCCATCGTCTGGAGTAGAAGAAGGTTGGAGTGTCACTTGGGGGAGTTGATCAGGACGAGATGATGTTCGTCTTGCCAGTCTTCCACTTCTTCTCCTCGGCGATCCATCTGGCTGTAACCCCCAGCTCTGGGAGTGACTGTTGAAATCACCTACTGCGATAAAGCTCGAACCTGGGACGTTGATGGTGCCGAGTGACAGTGGCTGGTTGTCAGGGCAGTAGAAGTTTCAGGATGTGCAATGTGCAACTCTGTGTCATTCAGTTTGGCCCGAATCATCTGGTACTCAGCACCCTCCATGTGGACTGCTGTTTCGCTGGCATCGATGTTGTTCCGGACAAGTGTCAGGATTCCGCCCTTGCTTCTGTCTCTGTCAGCTCTGTCCCATCTAAATGGCTGGTAGCCTCGGATTTTGAATGCCCTTTTCCTGTTTTCAGGTGGGTTTCTTGAATGCAGCAGACGTTGATTTTTTTTTCCTCGTGCAGGATGTGTTCAAGCTCCGTCTTTTTATTCATGACTCCTTCTGCATTCCAATGCATCACCTTGAAATTGTTGTTGCTTCTTCTTGGATGTGTGTTTGTTGAAGTGCTGCCAGTCGCTGTCCTCTGCCGCCCCCTGGCGTGACGAGGTGGACGAGAGGGACCTCCAGTCGCTGTGGGTGGACTCCGTTGAGGCTCGGGAGCCCGGCGCTGCCCCCATCCTGGAGGGACCTCAATGGGCGAGCGCCATTCTCATCTCGGCTGGCTGACATTGTCATATGGCGCGATGATGCGTGGTGTCGTGGTTTATTAGAGTGCGCCGTGCAGCCCAACACCTCCGTCTTCAGCACTCGAGGTTTCTGTAGGGGTTACCCCGCCCTTAGCTCATGGTCCAAAGTCCTGCCCTGTGAGCACAGGGGGGATTGTTTTTCTCCGAGGGTCCCACCCCGTAGCTAGAGGTTTTAACGCGCCTCATGATCGCGTGATGAACCCGTCATGGGACATATGGGGTATTTCTTGAGTGCAGCAGTGCCACCTGCTGCCCCACCGTCCTGCTGGGAGCACCGCCAGTTGGTCCGGACTGCTTATTTCGACCAGGCGGGCCTGACTTATATCGCAGCTAACCCTCATATCTGAGGGCCGTTCCCCTATCCGCCACCCGGGGACCCGCCGGGTTGGGGATGGTCGCCCCGCCACTGAATTGGAAGCGCTGAAAATAGCTAAGATGTGAGTGTTTTCTCTTCTGCAAGTTCAGCAGCAGTACAGTCTAACGGAAAAGACACTGAAGATAACCAAGATGTGAGTGTTCCCTGTCATGCAAGTACATCAGCAGCACAGTCTAACACAAGCAACACAAAGTCTGTTAGAATTCACATTGCTGCAAACCACTGCGGGAAAAGAGTATATGACAAAAAGAATGCTTGCAAATTTTGTAACAAATTAATTTAAAAGATCAGCAAGCATCTCTTTAAAAAATACAAAAGTGAAACGGATGTAGCACTCATCCTTTCCAAACCAGTGAAGTCAGCAGAGAGGCATTTATTGTTAGAAAAGATGAGAAATGAAGGCCATAAGCACACAACATATCAGTACTCCAATCCGGTGGTGAGATCATTCCATGGCGATCACCATCATATGAATGTGATCCTCACGAATATATTCTGTGTGAATTTTGTCTTGGTTTCTTTCACAAGAAAGACCTTTGGCATCATGAAAAAGTCTGCAAGTTCCACGGCGCATCAAGACTTAAAGGCAGAAAGGTTATCAGCAGGTCACTTTCAATGCTTCCCTCTCCAGATGATTGCAGCACAGGGTTAACATTTTCCTTGGCATGAATTCTGACAGCATCAAACAAATTGCTACAAATGATATTCTGATCATTAAATTTGCAGAGAAGCTCCACGGCCAGCATACTCACTCAAGTCATCTTCAAAACCACATCAGGCAAAAGGTTAGGGAACTATCCCGCTGTCTGGAAGCAGTTCGCAAAGAAGACTCTTCAGTAACTGATCTCAGAAGCGCTATCAAGCCAAGTAAGTTTCCTATAGTTGTTAGTGCAGTACGACACATCTTTGTGGTTTTGATTCCCTGACTAATGCATTTGTCTATCTATCCTTGGCGAAGAAATTGGGCCACAGTTTGAAGAAGTGTTGCACTTCCTGCAAAGTGAAGCAATCATTCAAAGTGATGATGAGCTGCAAAAAAGAAGCTGGTGGATTTTTGAGACTTTGTGACTCTAAGTGGAAGGAACACATTTCCTCCAGAGCTCATCATACTACTCTGTAGACCAACAGATTTAAGAAACCCAATGTGCTTCCTTTGAGGATATGAAAAAGGTGACCAAGTTCATGGCTGAGCTCAGAGAGAAAATGTGCCAGTGTTCTCACACGTTAATCCACTGTTATTAATTGGCATGCCCTTGCTAAAGTTTGCCTGGCAAACATTATGTTTAACAGGAGACGTTGTGGAGAGCAAGCTGAATGCTCCTTGAAAACTTTGTAGCAGCAGAGGAAGTCTCCTCACTTCATGATGATGATGTGTCATCATCACTGTTGTCTTTTGAAACACACTTGCTTCAGCAGGTGAGTCGAGTTGTTGTGTTCGTGGCAAACGTGGACGAAGGGTTCATGCCTTGCTGACAGTGCCAATGCAGAAGAAATCAGACTTCTGTGTGATCTACGAATAATGGCTGGTGTGAACACACTCAACAAGGTTGTATTCGCAAGGCCGTATTTTAATTCAGAGGATCATCTTCCTGGCCATGTATGTCTAAGAGAAGTGGTTGCAAAGAAAGATGCTGAACATTGCTGTCCACCACCGAGAGTACTACCTTTCTGCCGCAAGATACATATCAATTGGCAAAGGTAAGTCGCCTCCTTTTGGCAGCTGAGCAGGGTCAGATCAGCCAGTTTCAGGGACAATCACTTGAGGAAAATCCTTTGAGCGAGTTCCAGGATGTTGATGTTCAGAATGTCAGGTCTCAAGACGACTGTGAAAGTGACACAGATGAAGAAAGTGACCATGATCAGCAGAATGTCTTGTCCATGCTTGACACCATTGAAAATAGCGAAGTGCCAAAGTCAGTCCCAGCCTGTATGAAAAGGTCAAAGAAAATGGATTTTCTGTCAAGTGATCAGACTCGTGCAGTTCAGGCACACTTTACATAAAACATTCAGGATATGAAAGTCCCTGGAAAAAACACAGTGTCAAAAAAAATGATTGAGAATGTCCCTTTAATGGAAGGAAAAACGTGGCAAGAGATAAAATGGACAGTGCACAACATGACTGAAAAGCAACAGAGGCTGCAAAAAAAGACTTCAAACATCAGTGAAGTTGTGAACACTTGGTTGTAGCTTGACTGCATCCATTGAAACAAATATGCAGGCTGCAGAAACATCAGTGAAGTTGTGAACACTTGGTTGTAGCTTGACTGCATCCATTGAAGCAAATATGCAGGCTGCAGTTGTGGGGAACACATGACTGATACTTGTGGTTGTCCATTTGGGAACAAAAGAAAAGTTTTGCTTTTGTTAAAGATTTGAGTGATACATATTTCATGTGAATGTTTACAGCCTGCGTACCAACATTTGTTTTTGTGTTTAATTTGTATGTTGACATTGTCATGAGACAGTTACATGCATGACCTTTGTATTGTCGCAACAGTGTAGTGTATGATTAACAGGTAACTGCTATAATGTTATGCGAAAAGGCAAGGTGTCATAGCAGTTAGAATAGATCGACTGACATTTAGTAAGAGTACATTGTGAACACTTTTTTTTAAGTTGTGGCATGTGCATCAGGCATAAGAGCCTTTAGATCTGTATAACAGGTGAAGTTGGATGTTTCTCCACAATAGTTGGATCTCTGTTTGCCATTGTCATTGAGTTATTGATTTCAAGCAATCGATAAGACGTATTAATAAGAGAACTGGGTGGAGAGTGGGACAGATGGGGATGTGTTAGATGCAGGTTTGAATTTCAATCTGATTTTGTGCATTTTTATTCTTAGAAACTGATAAATATTCCATTTGCATGTTTAAGGTAGGAACACATGGCAAGTGTACAGTTTAGCCCAGAGTGGAGAACATGCAGTCTGAAGTGAATTGTGGGGGAACTCCTGATTAGTGTGCTCGCTTAGCCATTGTGGGCATCATAAAGTCTGAAGTGAATTGTGGAAAACACATGAGTAGTGAGTGCATTCATGCCTTGTTGGAAAAACTGCGTCTGAAGCGATTTGTGGGGAACTCATGCTCTGTGCGTACATTCAACCATTTTCGGAAATATGTAGTTTGAAGTTGTGAAATATGGGGAACTCATGATTAATGTGTGCTTTCACACCTTGCGACAGGGTTTGTGTAGTCCTTAAAAGTGCTCAACTTGTGAGGCTCTCATGTCAAGGCCTTGAAAGCGCTCAAAATCAGACTTTTTATCCTTTAGGTATTTAAAATGTGCTTGAATTTGTTAAAACTGTTGCTCTGCTACATAGTTTTTTTGTGTGAAATTTCATGGCAGTTGTGCTTTGAGTTTTAAAAAAGTATGAATGAAAAACGATCTTCAAACCGATGATCTGCCACAACTGTTGTTTGCTAACACACATGACAGCCTAGTTTCTGCCACTACAAGACATGTGATTGACTTACTGCCATTTTGTAATCTGAATTGAGAAAGCTGATGAGTGTGTTCAGCAAAGTATTTGATAGAAAAGTTTCTGAGAGATGAGGGAAAGGGGTCCTTAGATCAAATGCCTTGGGCCTTGCAAAGTCCTTAAATTTCATCCCCTGAAATCTGTAGGAATCCTTTGAGGAACATGCTGTGTGAAGTGAATTGTGGGGAACTCGTGATCAGTGTGCGCATTCACTGACTGAGCCATTGTGGGGAACATGCAGTTTGAAGCTGTGAATTGTGGGGAACTCATGATCAGTGTGTGCATTCACTGACTGAGCCATTGTGGGGAACATGCAGTTTGAAGCTGTGAATTGTGAGGAACTCATGATCAGTGTGTGCATTCACTGATTGAGCCATTGTGGGGAACATGCAGTTTGAAGTTGTGAATTGTGGGGAACTTGCAATAAGCTGTGCTTTCAGCCAGTGTGGGAACACATCCAAAGGTTTCCTGCCAGAATTACTCCCTGGGTATGCCCTGGGAGATTTAAGAGGGGGGTGGGGGATTATTTCTCTTTCTCTGTTTTTGTTTTTCTGCCTCTCCTTGGCCCATGCATCTGCGTTTTTGTTTTAAAATTCTTTTCAATGCCTTTCAATGCCCACACTGTCTTCTATTCCTTCCACTGGATGTCTGTCATCCTCCATTGTATGAGCCCTGTGTATAGCTATTAACTGTCAGGTTTATGTCATAAGTAGGTGTTGGGAAATTGCAATACTACAGTAATGTGACGATATTATAGACAGTTCTATGATGTCCTGGTGATATTAGCCATTTGACCTTTGAAATGTAGGCAAATATACATTGTTTTCCTGTATTAACTTAATTCCTCGGCTGAATTACCATCATGTTGCAGTTTCATTGCCCTGTAAACATGGTTCATTTTTGAAGAGTCAACACACCTTCTATTAACCCCTTCACTGCCCCAGCCCGTAAATTTTCCAGCCCAAAACACACATTTTGTACATGAAGGGACAGTATTTACAGCTAGTTTTTTTTCTAAGTGATTTCTCTTCACTAGCTATCAGGGCAACTGGTTTGCTTGTATTTTTCATTATCTTAAAAAAATTCCGGTTTACACATATACAGAAAACACGTTTAAACTGAGCAGAGCAGTGAAAGGGTTAAGTTTTTGGGGTTGGGGGTGAGGGTGTCTTTCAGTCGACTGGAGATTATGCACCAACTAACTCCTACCAGAATGGTATATCAGCTTTCTCAGTCCTTTTGTGATACACCATTCTGGTTGTTAACCCTTGATATCCAGTGTTGTGAATTGTGAGGAACTCATGATTGTGTGCAAGTTCAGCCATTGTCTTCAACATGCACCGTGGGGTTGTGAATTGTGGGGAACTCGTGATTAGTTTGTGAATTTAGCCATTGTAGAAAAAATGGGAAGAAGTAACTAGTCTGTTAAGAATTTTGTGTGAGGCCACGCCTTATTGTTCAGAGTTAGCACTGGCGCGTTTCTGAAATATTCACACAGATGGCACTATAAACCAAGGTTCATATTGAGAGCATGAACATAATCCTGTGCAAATGTAATATCTCATCTCCATCCTTCTAGAAGAGTAAGCCCTGCCACATGCATGGTGGTATGGATGATGTGTATACACAAAGTGGGCAGCCAGTAATGTGGAAGGAGATGGATGAGTGCATTCATTATATTCTGCTGGAGACACTGAAATTGCTGTTCACTGCCCCTTAGGCCATAGGAGACTATTTACAGTGTAAAACTTTGAAACTATCATTTTCTTTATCCTCTGAATTCATATTTGTGATTATGTTGCTACACTATGTATAGTAGACACTATATTGTAGACACTAGTGTATTACAGCATTTTGGTTCGGAACATTGATTTGCAAGGATAGTTATCAGGTCAAACATTTCATCACTAGAGAAGTTTGGTCTGTTCCAGAGGAAACAATTTCAATTGTTTCATTGAAATGGCAATTACTTTTATAATACTCTTTCTTTATAAATCTTCTACTGTTTTACTTTTTTTTTCCCATGTATTTGCATTGCCATAACATATGCGTATTACTGGCCTCATTAAAGCAGAAATCCTATACACAAGATAATTTAAATAGTTGCATCCAAGATTTTGGTGGTGTTGGCATTTAATGTTAAGGGTTAACCATACACGTTAATTTTTTTGTTTCATTTGTAAAGGTGATATATTTCATTATCACTGTTTTTGTCAAATGATCACTGGTATTAATTGCAAATCAGTAGTATGACCTCTTTCATTGTATGTGTCAAGAGTGTTTTCTTTGTTTGCAATATATACCAAATATAATATTTTGAATATGTTGTTCATGTTAAACTCTGTTGAACCATTGTTAAGTACACTTTCATTATCATGGAAAACACTTTTCTTCCGTATCTAAATTGTTGTGAATGCATTTTTACTGAGATATGTGAGACTGAAACCAATGAATAAGCATGTTCATTCACACTTTGTACTTTTTGTGTATAATGATCATCTTCACCTCTCCCCTACCTTTCTCCTGCCTTGAGTCCCCACCCAACCTCGTTAATAAGTCAACAGCTGTTTAATTTCATCGTTCTAAATGCCTTTTCTTCATCAACCACATTTCAGATCATCTCTTTACAGTCAGTGGTTTGTGATGTTCAGCAAAGTGTCTCATTTTCTCAGAAAGGTTTTAGTAACTATTAATAAAAAAACAAATGATATATATTGTTTTATAAACTACGATTGTTTTTCCTTACACAATTTAAGTTTAACGGAGCTACAAGATTTAAGATTAACAGAGTTTCCTTTGTAGCATGTACATATTGTTTCCATTACTTTGGTTTCTTCCAGTTTCTGAAAGATGTTTCAAACAGTCCTAAAATGGTAATTCATTTTCGTCTTATAGTTAGAGCTGTACTGAAAATGTATAACCTTTAAGTAACCTTTTGTGTGTTTACATTTTTCATTACTGGCCTGGTTATATCTTCAGTGTTCATGAAGTTCACTCACATCATTAGATTGTATGGTATGACAGTTGTGTTTTATTATCAAATTGCTGTGACCTTGACCATTTTAGGTTGAAAATGTGAATTTCCTGTCCAGGCCAGATCTTTAAAGTCTGGTGCTGATTGAAATGAAGAGCCCCTCATGTTTTGGAACCACATGAGCTATTTAGCTTGTAGGCACGCAGTTCCTTTTTTGTGTCATGCTCTCCTTTCACTCATTTGCCTTTCATTTTTTTATATATATTATTTTACCTCATTTCTGCGTTCAACGCTGTTGTGTTTTCACCAAACCTTTCCCATATACTTATTTCCTTGTTTATCTTGTTCACCCATGTTCATTCCATTCTCCATTTCATACCGTCATTAACGATCTCTAGTAAGTCGGTGTATTCTGGCAGTTATGTAGTGAATGTTTTAACACTGCTTGGTACAAGAAGAAGTGGTATTACAAATATTTTTTTTTCCTTCAAATTTAAGGGGTTTCTTCTGTTTTTCGTTTTTTTTATTTTAACTGCTGTTCTGTAGGTTCTTACCAAAAGTGTCCCATTCCAAGCATGGCCCAACATGCATCACAGGCAATTAATGCTTCAGTGATGAATATTTCTTGTTACTTGTGTCAAACTTTCTCTTGTATGTATAAGTTAGGGGGAGTTGGGCTGAGTTGAAAATCCCCATATGCCAATTGATATTCTTGTCTTATTAAATGATTGTAATATTTCCTTAGTTAATGATATATGTTCTGTGCAATTTCAGTACAACCTTGATAATTTCACAATAATGTCACAATGACTGTGCTTCATTTTGTTTTGTTTTGAAATGTTTTAAGAAATAAAACTAAAAAACTAATAATGAACTTTTGTGCATGACTATCAGAATGGCAAAGATCAATAATCTTTGTTTTCTTTTGCACGTTCCTTTACTCTTTCTATTTTATCTTTATCTTTATCATTGTTCCATGACCCTGTTCCTTTTTCTCCACCATCTTTCTGACATCACTGTTGTTCTCGTTTGACAACTTCTCACCAATAAGATCACCAGAATATGTCTGTCTTACCACAGGAAGACAACGAGCATGCTTAGATGAGATGACTGCCTGTGCAACAGTTTTGGAAAGTTATAATAATGATACTAATATAATAATAATAATGGTGATGATGATAATTTCACTGCACCTTTTAGGCAGCCACAATCAAACTTCAGAGGCATTTTGTCACTTGTCAGTGACAAGTTTACTTGATTATGTGTCAATAATGGCCTTGGCCCAAAACGTGGTCAGCTTATGAAGGAGGCAAAATGCCTTTTGAAAGTTGAATGTAAACAGTACCACACTTTGAAGGGTCTGTGACCCGAAGATCCCGTACTTCGGTTGCGTCCTCAAATCTTCTGCTCTAACTTTTCTCTTTCTGTCGACTGAAGGGGATTTGTGGACAAAGAAAATCGTCAAGTTATGCTTTGAACTTGCAATGGACAAAGACATGTAACAATGCTGTGCATAACATTTTAATGTAGGTCTCAGCATTTTGCTTACACCATAATCTGAGATTTTTTTGCACAAGGCCATTACCAACATGCAATCAAGTAAGTACACTTGTCTCTGGCAATGTTTTTGTTGTTGTTGTTATGTTATTTGTGGGTTTTTTTTGGGGTGGAGGAGGGGGGGGGGGTGTTGGTTGTCTCATTTTTTTGTGCCACCCCACTGGCATGGCACCAACATCACTTATTTCAGATCTGCGTTGACATCCATACCTTGGCTTCTCCAGCCATAACACAGCACCAGCAAACAAAAGGGAGCAGTCAAAGTCAAGTCGTTAAGAGGCAACCCATCAGAGGAAACACAGCACTGTGTTAAGTCACTTCTGTAATATTCAGTGGCACCTGTTCTGATCTAATATAAACAGGACACCACCACCCTCCACCTCCACTACCCGTTTTTGTTCTAAGGGCGCCACAGCGTCCATCCAGCAATGGTCTCCATGAACTTGGTGATACCTGTAACCATAACACGAACTCACCAAGGGCACAACTGAGTAGAGGACATCGAAACTGAAATCACCATGAGAGCAGTGCTGCAAAATCTGGGACTCAGTTTTCTATGCTGCTGATCAGTGAGGATAGGATGAGACGGATCATGCTACGGAAGTCCTTTTCTGTCGTTGATTGTATGATAGGGCTGTACACTGCGCTTACAATCATGATATATACTGACATTAACCAGGCCTGAGAGAGGAAATTTGAGCATCCATTTTGTGGTTAAGACCTGACTGTGTGGGTCCCAGTCTTTCTAACTCCGCAGTTTTATGGTCCTGTAAACATGGTTCATTTTTGGAGTGTCGACACACCTTCAATGTATTGGGGGTTTTTTTTGGTCGATAGCGTTGGTCGTCCTGATATTGCTCGACGCAGTCAGCTGGATGTTGAGCAACAAATGAGTAGCTCCTAACTCAGCCCATAGCTGGCAAACTTGCCAGTCTAG
The DNA here is from genome assembly GCA_016801955.1 of Conus betulinus. Classification (NCBI taxonomy): domain Eukaryota; kingdom Metazoa; phylum Mollusca; class Gastropoda; order Neogastropoda; family Conidae; genus Conus; species Conus betulinus. The sequence continues at coordinate 243,853 of JADBJO010000199.1, forward strand.
GCAGAAAAGGCTTGGATTCGAACCGAGACTTACGGCCGCTAATCTGTAACGATGAAAAATTTATTAAAAAAATTTATAGCATCATGCTGCCTGACATTCCGATTTATTTGCAAATGTTTCACATTGCAAGAGGGGAAGAAAGGTGACGAAGGGGCGGGGGGTGGTGGTGGTGGTGGTGGTGGGGTGTCACTCAAACTTGGAGGTAAGGAATTAGCAAAACTAAACAAGTATTACCATATTACCAAATCGTGTGTGTGTGTGCGTAAGTGGGGAGGAGGGGGCGGGGGGTGTATTCTTCAATTAACTGCATAACATAGTGCAGAACAAACATGACAAATTTCTTCAAACAGTGCCTGAATGTAACAAATTAACAGATGACAACTCATAATCGAGTAACGGAACAGTATGATCACTGTGAGAATTCACAAAACTATTCTGAAATGTTTTAGGAAACAAAATAACCTGACAAAAAACAGGTACGCAAAATGTACTCATTATAGCAAGACAAAAGAAATTCAATTACATCACTTATAACGGCAAGAACACAATATTATGCTGCTAAGATGATGATTGTATATGCTATCATAACAATTGCAGTAAACATGAGTATACCTGATGTTGTCAAGGAGATAAGGGTCACACCCTTACAAACTATCTCTACATGCCGTTGCATTAACTAATATCACTCTGACAGCACAGTACTGTCATGGTGGGGAACTTCCTTTTCCGTTAATGAATATTCATTATGCATAATTCCCCACAATGTCCCTTGATACTGTCAGGTAAAATTTGTTGATATCAGTTCTCGAGTAGCATAAATGTAACCAACAGATGTTCATTAAGTACTAAAACAATACAGCGAGTGTGGAAATCGGGAAAACATTGACGCTATAGCCTGTTTATATGCTCCCCACAGTGATGACGAAAAGCCAACCAAGATTCAGTACCCCACAATGTAAGATAGCCGAGAGTGTGTGTGTGTGTGTGTGTGTGTGTGTGTGCGCGCGTGCGCGCCTGCATGCGTCCGTCCGTGCGCGTGTGTTTGCGTATGTATGTGTGTGTGTGAAGTTGATTACAAATCCTCAAAATGTGTACTGTTTACATAAAAAAATTTACCCTGTAAACTGCTTACATCAGCTTCTGGACCCTAATAAGTCTTGTGCCAACTTTAAGGTTTACTATAGTCATAGAATCGTGTTATTTGACTGATAACAGACCACAAACCCCTACAAAGCCTCACAAACATGTTCACACAGACATGACATGGTGATGTGATTATCCCTGTTGTGGTTGCCTTGGTAAGCACAGTCACACGTCATCCGTTAATGGAGTGTGAATGTCCATACGAGCGAGACGAGCAGGTATACAGCCACGCTGCTGCAGGACACGGAATGAAGGAGGCAAGACGCTGTTCCTGGAACAGAGGGTGAAACAATCAGGCACTATACACCACATGTCAGGTTAAGTTACATCTGAAAAAAAACCTTGGGGATGACTTCAAGGGAGCAATCATCAGAAATAGGTCCAGAACATCAACACTGAAGGCTGCTCTTGATTCGATTCAATTCATGTCGTTCACGGCCCAGACTACCATAAAGCCCCTATGAGGGCTGTTAAGTCTAGTCAACATGGGAAAAGAAGACAGCACAGTTGTAAAAATCCTGGTTTGCAGAGAAACCCACACACATGACTGTCAGTTCAAACGAAATGAGCTGAAAATATCCATTCAATACGAGTTTGGGAAATCAAAAATGTCTCTCTCTCTCTCTCTCTCTTTCCTTTTGGTCTGAAAAGAAACATTTGAATGGGGTGAAATCATGTTATGTACACGTAAAAAGTCACAGATGTGACTGATTGTAACGTTTTAGCTGAACTGCCTGACGCTCTGATCTAAAAACTAATGTAGAGAGTGAAGTTATCAAGGAGCAGGTCACATGTGAAGGACCTGTAAGCACAGTTTCGAGAATCCAGGTCCTGACGATCTACTGTGGAGTTTTATCAGTTTTTTTTCTTCACAGATATTGGTGATTTTCTCACACGTTCTGTGAATGAAGAATTTCAGAGAGGACAGCTGTCAGTCTCACAGAGGCTAGGAACTATTGTATGCACCCTGAAAGAAGAAAATCAAAGAGATCAGTTAAGAAGGGATGTATTACCAACGTCGCGTACGAGATCACTTCTACTTGAATTGCGAATTGTTTAAAGAAAGATTTACCTACAACAATCCATGAAAGCGGGAAAATTTTTGGAAGTTAGATTCACTGGTGAAAATGTTAGATTGATTCATAACTCTTTGTTACATGCTGGAAAAAAATGCTCCACGTATATATTTCTCTGATAATTTTTGAAAAAGCATTTCATAGTATTTCTCAGTCTTTCATACAAATATATGGACCATAAATGATAGCTTAAAAAAAAAACTTTTATGTAATCATTTGAAATGCGTAAATGAAATGTACTCTTCCTGGTTTCTCATATGGAGAAGGGTAAGAGACAGAGGGATCCGTCCATGCCGTATCTTTATTTGCTTTGTGCACACATTCCTTCACTTGTGTTCGTACAAATTCAGATACTCAAGGAATTAATATGAAGAACAGGGAAATCTTATTGTCTCAGTCTGCAGACGACACTTCATTATGCACGAATGGAAGGGACAGATTCTTCAATGAATCATTGTATATTTCAACTAACTTCTGGATTTACTGGTTTAAAAATGATTTTGATGATGAAGTCATTTTGTTTGGACTGGGAGCATTGAAAAAACTCCAATGTTCAGTACATGAGCAACAGATGTTTATTTGAGGGTTCTTTCAGAATGTTGCCAGTTTCATTTTCGACTGAAGAGAGAATGTCAAAAGCATCAATCTGAAAGACAAGCATTTAGCATCAATCTGAAAGACAAACATTTTTTCGATGAAACAGGACTTTTCAGAATGCGACAACTGACACCCTCTGAAACGCAGACCCTTTTTTTCAAAAGATGTGCATTTGTTGATAAATTTACCTGACCCTCTAGAAGACCGTATCATTCGGTTGGGAAAAGAGCCGATGGTATTTTCAAGAAGCGTAAAGAAACCAAGAAGAATGCAGCATTCAAAAACTATATCGAAGGAGGGTTAATAACCTTAAATGTCAGGTCATTTGGTCTAGCATGAACATTGGCTGAGAAGGCTTTTGAATGAATGGAAGGTTTTACAATTACCATGATCCTGAATATGCAAATATGGTCATGAAAAGTTCAATAGTTTCCAAAACATATTCTGAAACATTTTTTTAAAAAATTATCTTTCAAATCCTGATCGAAATCAAATCAAAGGTTTATGGTAGAATATATGCACAGAATGAACTACCGAAAGGTGGTTCACTTATAAGGATAGTGTAATCACATCTCTTCTGTACAAAAAAATCACAATACATTGTGAGTAAACAGTTGATAAATAATGATGATGACTTATTTTCGTACTGAAAGACCTATTTCTTTTTAGTGTATGAAGGCGCCTGAAATGCACGTCGACGATGCTGTTCACTCTTAAACATGATTTTGACTCACTGGTATAAACCTTTAGACAATGAAACATGATCAAACGTGGCAAATTTGTACGAAGTATGCTGAATGAAAATGGAAGCAACCCGTTCTCTACTCCACCAGGGAATAATTCAAATTGGGAAAACATTTTCTCACTTACAAAAAACTTGATAGTGCGTAGTTCAGAGGGTTTCAGGTCATACATCACTTCAACATTAGAGATGCTTATACTTACGTTTTATGGTAAGTTCTTCCATATGCAATTCTTATTAGCAAAATGAACAGGCATTTATCATATGCTGTTAATTATTACATTGGATGAAATGATTGGGTGAATCAGAAATGTTTGCATAGTCATAATTGTGTACTCGACAAAGAACGTATATTAGCTTCCAAAAAGTATTATGCACATTCTAACGCGTTATAGACTTTATATTTCATTTTCAAATTCTACTCACACAAATGTAGACTCCTGAAATGTACGACTAATTACAAACCTTTGTTGCATTGTTAAAAGACAGATATGACTCAGAACGTTACATGGCTGTTCTAAAGGGTGGGGGGGGGGGGGGGGGGGGGGGGGGGGGGATGGTGAAGAGCTGGAGATTGAAAAAATGTGAGAACTGGTGTTGATAGGTGAGATGAAAAGTAAATAACACAACTGGTCTACACACACACACACACACACACACACACACACACAAGAGTGCACGCGTCGTACCTGTGGCCATTTTCTCCTGGATGTAGTCGTCTACAACAGTGTCTATCATACTGAGAGGTACAGGACCATTGTTCAGCAGCAGGGAGTGGAAGTCACGAATGTCAAACTTGTCACCTGCAACGTGACACAATGGAGTCCATCACACTAAGGAGCACAGTTACCATTGGTCAGCAGCAGGGAGTGGAAGTCACGAATGTCAAACTTGTCACCTGCAATGTGACACAATGGAGTCCATCACACTAAGGAGCATAGTTACCATTGGTCAGCAGCAGGGAGTGGAAGTCATGAATGTCAAACTTGTCACCTGCAACGTGACACAATGGTGTCCATCACACTAAGGAGCACAGTTACCACTGGTCAGCAGCAGGGAGTGGAAGTCACGAATGTCAAACTTGTCACCTGCAACGTGACACAATGGTGTCCATCACACTAAGGAGCACAGTTACCATTGGTCAGCAGCAGGGAGTGGAAGTCATGAATGTCAAACTTGTCACCTGCAACGTGACACAATGGTGTCCATCCACACTAAGAAGCACAGTTACCATTGGTCAGCAGCAGGGAGTGGAAGTCATGTCATGAATGTCAAACTTGTCACCTGCAACGTGACACAATGGTGTCCATCACACTAAGGAGCACAGTTACCACTGGTCAGCAGCAGGGAGTGGAAGTCATGAATGTCAAACTTGTCACCTGCAACGTGACACAATGGTGTCCATCACACTAAGGAGCATAGTTACCATTGGTCAGCAGCAGGGAGTGGAAGTCACGAATGTCAAACTTGTCACCTGCAACGTGACACAATGGTGTCCATCACACTAAGGAGCACAGTTACCATTGGTCAGCAGCAGGGAGTGGAAGTCATGAATGTCAAACTTGTCACCTGCAACGTGACACAATGGTGTCCATCACACTAAGGAGCACAGTTACCATTGGTCAGCAGCAGGGAGTGGAAGTCATGAATGTCAAACTTGTCACCTGCAACGTGACACAATGGTGTCCATCACACTAAGGAGCACAGTTACCATTGGTCAGCAGCAGGGAGTGGAAGTCACGAATGTCAAACTTGTCACCTGCAACGTGACACAATGGTGTCCATCACACTAAGGAGCACAGTTACCATTGGTCAGCAGCAGGGAGTGGAAGTCATGAATGTCAAACTTGTCACCTGCAACGTGACACAATGGTGTCCATCACACTAAGGAGCACAGTTACCATTGGTCAGCAGCAGGGAGTGGAAGTCATGAATGTCAAACTTGTCACCTGCAACGTGACACAATGGTGTCCATCACACTAAGGAGCACAGTTACCATTGGTCAGCAGCAGGGAGTGGAAGTCACGAATGTCAAACTTGTCACCTGCAACGTGACACAATGGTGTCCATCACACTAAGGAGCACAGTTACCATTGGTCAGCAGCAGGGAGTGGAAGTCACGAATGTCAAACTTGTCACCTGCAACGTGACACAGTGGTGTCCATCACACTAAGGAGCACAGTTACCATTGGTCAGCAGCAGGGAGTGGAAGTCACGAATGTCAAACTTGTCACCTGCAACGTGACACAGTGGTGTCCATCACACTAAGGAGCACAGTTACCATTGGTCAGCAGCAGGGAGTGGAAGTCACGAATGTCAAACTTGTCCCTGCAACGTGACACAGTGGTGTCCATCACACTAAGGAGCACAGTTACCATTGGTCAGCAGCAGGGAGTGGAAGTCACGAATGTCAAACTTGTCACCTGCAACGTGACACAGTGGTGTCCATCACACTAAGGAGCACAGTTTACCATTGGTCAGCAGCAGGGAGTGGAAGTCACGAATGTCAAACTTGTCACCTGCAACGTGACACAGTGGTGTCCATCACACTAAGGAGCACAGTTACCATTGGTCAGCAGCAGGGAGTGGAAGTCACGAATGTCAAACTTGTCACCTGCAACGTGACACAGTGGTGTCCATCACACTAAGGAGCACAGTTTACCATTGGTCAGCAGCAGGGAGTGGAAGTCACGAATGTCAAACTTGTCACCTGCAACGTGACACAGTGGTGTCCATCACACTAAGGAGCACAGTTACCATTGGTCAGCAGCAGGGAGTGGAAGTCACGAATGTCAAACTTGTCACCTGCAACGTGACACAGTGGTGTCCATCACACTAAGGAGCACAGTTACCATTGGTCAGCAGCAGGGAGTGGAAGTCACGAATGTCAAACTTGTCACCTGCAACGTGACACAATGGTGTCCATCACACTAAGGAGCACAGTTACCATTGGTCAGCAGCAGGGAGTGGAAGTCATGAATGTCAAACTTGTCACCTGCAACGTGACACAATGGTGTCCATCACACTAAGGAGCCACAGTTACCCATTGGTCAGCAGCAGGGAGTGGAAGTCATGAATGTCAAACTTGTCACCTGCAACGTGACACAATGGAGTCCATCACACTAAGGAGCACAGTTACCATTGGTCAGCAGCAGGGAGTGGGAGACATGAATGTCAAACACGTCACCTGCAACGTGAACTTCCTACTGTTGCCAGCTACCTCTGTTTCTTGCTTGCTCTTCTTCGTAACAGAGACTTATTGCTCCCTGTAGACTCTCCCCACAGCCCAGTCAACCACACTGGGCCTTTCCAAGACTGTCGACCTTATACAAGGGCAATGGCCACATCTTCAACAGGTCAGATGGTGAAAAAAGTTCACACCCTGAAGCTAACACATAACCAAAGCAGTTTATGACATGGCAGGTAGACTACACACACCCTTACAGCGGTAAAGTCTAAACCCTGCAGACAGCGCCAGCCATTCTGCTTCATTTCTCACTTCCAGATTTTTTACTGTAAAGGTATGATTAAAAATGTTTCTTAATGTCACAAAAAACCCCACCTGGGCAGACACTGCCGAATGGACAGGGATGTTGCACTTTAGACAACGTGCACATATCATTCACTAGCATGTGGCCAGGATTACACCACAAATGCCAGCATGTCATACTTTGTGACCAGAATATTAAAAAGACTTCAATGAACAAAGAGAGAAGGACGGCCCACAAAGGAAGAAAAACAGTAAACGACAACAAAGAATGAAAGAAAAACAGAGAGAAAGAGAACGACAGAAACAATGAAATTACTGGCACAGAGCTTTTAAGTGGGCGTAGTATTATTTGTACTGAAGGAATCCCCAACCTGACCGTGAGGATCTGTGGACTACCTTTTCTATGGTCTATTCTTTGCTAAGTAAACAAGTAAACAAACCTTTGTTACATTTTCCCTTTTCAGACCTGAACTACACACAGACACACACACACACACACACACACACACATACACACACACACACACACACACACACACACACACACACACACACACACACACGCATGCACACACACACACACACACACACACACACACACATACACACACACACACACGCATACACACACACACACACACACGCATGCACACACACACACACACACACACACACACATACACACACACATACACACACACACGCACACACACACACACACACACACACACGCATGCACACACACACACACACACACACACACACACACACACACACACATATACACATGTTTCACCCCCTGCCCACCCTCTAGTTCTCCATTGCCCCTCCACCACTTACCCAGGTCAATTTTTAAATTGTTAAGCACTGGTGTAGTTGACTGTGCATTTTTTTTCTTTGAGATACGTGCACACATCTTGCCTACCGGTAGGACTGCGTTCGTAATCGTTGGTAACTTAGAACTTGAGTTTTACGCTGTATAATGGACAATACATCATTCAGGGCTAGTTTGAGAGACCTTGTTTATGGTGTTTTACTGTGGGACCTTCGGACTCCTGGCCGAGACAGAACTACCCCGTGTGTAGTTGTGTAGGGAAAGCCAGAGTAACCCGGGTGGACTGTGTCGTTGACAGGGTACAGGGCATGAGGCAGAATCGGTACAGAAATCAAATGACAGCAGCCTGAACTTGGAATCTGCTGGGTTTCTTATGTCAAAAGGCCACCATTGCGGCGCGGAAATGGACAGAGGTAAATCACTATTGTGCTGTTTGAATATCACAGCTCAGATTGTTCAGGTCTACCTGTTACCTAACTAAATCAATATAAAGAGAGAGACATGTTCAAGAGTGTAAATGAATTCATGGATGATCATTTGAAATATTAGCATTTTCAGGATTGTTTGTTAAATGGCACGTATACGTTTTCAAAATAAAGCTGAACAATTTGCTCAGAAAGTTAACGAAAAACAAGAACCTAACCCCAAATGTAAAAGGAATCCAAACCCATTTATGGTGAAATACAAACCGACGTAGAAAATATGCAAACCCACACGCAGCAAAAATCCAACCTACATGCAGCCAGAACCCAAACATACATGTCAGCAGGAATCGACCCACATAAAACTAGAATCTAAACAATATGTAGCAAGAACAACATATAACAACATACATATAGCGAGAACCCAAACCCACATATTGCAAAAACGCAAACTCACGTGTGACAAGAATCCAAACCCAAAACATTGCACCAGAATCCATCTCACAGACAGCAATAACACAAACCCAAACGAGGCAAGAATCTAACACACATTAGTGACATTCCAGACCCACGTGTAGCAACAATCCAAGAGTCCATATGTAGCGATAATCCAAGTTCACATGCGGCATGAACAAAAATCCACATGTAGCCAGAATACAAACCCAAAGGTAGCAATAATCCAAGTCCACATGTCAAAACAATCCATCCCACATGAAGCGACAACCCAAACCACATTCACGACGACTCAAACCTACCTGTAGCGACAGTCTAAACCCACATTCAGCTACAACCAAAACCCAAATGTAGCGACTATCCGACACTACATGTAGCGAGAATTCAAATCCACACAATATGCGAATCAAAACCGATATGCTACCAACATCCAAATCCACATACAATGCGAATCCAAATCCACATGTAGCTAAAATCCAAAGCTACATATTGTCTGTAAAAAATCTATGTTGTCAAGGTCCATTTTCTCAGAATATTATTTTGATATAAAAAGAGACGACATCTGTGTAAAAATAATTGTTAACACCCAATTTACGCTAGGGTTTTCCTGGCTCCTACCCCCGCATAGCGATGACTGAACTGCTCCAAGTCTCGCTGGTATTTCGCTATTTCCAAAGTTTGTTGATTTGAGATTTGGGCTGCCTATCAGTTTTTTAAAATGTTTGCGCAGAAAAATGGTAACATAAACGGTTGAATGAAAATCTGAACACACAACAAAATATCTAAGTAGTAGTACCCCACCCCCCCCCCCCCTAGTTCAACTGAATACCTGTTCGTTATACCGCAGCCCCAGAGTTCTAGCCCTTTCCTACAGAAGACGAGGAAGAGAAAAGGGAACCACACAGTCTTTCCAAGACTGCCAAACTTGCACACGTCACAAAACATGTCGGACCAACAAAAAATAAAACACACCCTGAAAAACAAACAAACAACACATGCGGTCAGGATATGGTAGCTTAATATTGACAGCCTATGGCATGTACAGTTAGTCTGTGTGACGGCGCCAGGCACTCCCCTCAGTTCTTCACTCCTACAATCTAAAAACCACACAAACAACGAAAAAACAAACAAACCGTAAGAAATGAAAGCATGCATTTCAATGCCACAAAACTGCAGAACCAACAGCCATACAGGCAAAACACACTGCAGAATGGCCTGCGATGTCCAGCCCGGACTTTGTGTACAACTGTCACTACGTTATGGCCAGATGACAGCACATGAAATCAAGCGGGCATGTCATACACTGCTATCACAGAACACGTACAAGTTTCTAGAACAAAGACAGACCAATGTTCCATATAGATGAAAAAATGCCCCTCAAAAAGTGAAAAAAAAAAGAAAGAAAAGAAAAGAGGAAGCTAGCAGAACGGCACTTCCAGAAGGCCGGGGGATCTGTTGGTACTAAAAGAGCTTCTGACTTCCCATGGGGGCAAAAAAAAAAGTTGCTGAAGACAAAGAAGAACAGGAAGAAGAACAAAAAAAAACAAGAGGAAGAAGAAGAGATCGAGGAAGAGGAAAACGGTAAAAGAGGAAGAAGAAGAAGAGCAAGACAAAAAAAAGAAGAGGAGGAGGAAGAAGAAAAATGTAGTGGTGAAAGAAGAAAGAAGAAGAAGAGGAGGAATAGCTAAAGCAAGAAGAGGGAGCGGGAGATCAAGAAAGAAGTAGAGGAAGAAGAAGAGGAAGAGTGATAAGAGGAAGATGAGAAGAAAGAACAGGAAGATTTGAAGAAAGAAGGAGAAGAAGAAAACGTAGAAGATGACAAAGAGACGAGGAAAAAGGGTTAGAACAAGAGTAAGAAGATGAAGAGGAAGACGTGGAGAAGAAGAAGAAGAAGAAGAAGAAGAGAAGAAGAAGGAGCTAAGACCTAAAGCTTAAATCACACTAGCCCTACCCAGTTCCTTGGAGGCCTTCTGACGTAGTTCCTTGACCTTGAACTCGCCGATCTTGTAGGCACAGGCCTGTCCGGGCCAGGTCAGGTACCGGTCAATTTCGATTTCAACCTGCTTCTGTCCCATCGGGGTGCGCTCCATCATGTAGCGGATGGCTTTGTCACGACTCCACCTGCAATACGGTGTGACAAGACTATTTGAGAGGACTGCTGGACAATAAGGACTAGGGATTTGTTATTAGCTGGTCTCGTGTGTGTGTGTGTGTGTGTGTGTGTGTGTGTGTGTGTGTGTGTGCACGCGTGCGCGCGCGCGCGCGTGTGTGTGTTTAGTTAGTGTGTTTTTCTCTCTCTCCGCCCTCCTCCTCTGTGATCTTGACCGCATGCTGTTCACACCCACGATAGTTGTGTAGCAGCCTAAGTACCGGCAGTCCACAGGGAACAATCAATACCAGGCTGACATCAGGCTACTCACCGCAAGAGTCACTGCACTGCACTTCCTTCTTCAGTGCTGCCTGTTCGGATCCAGTATACTCAGTACACCACCCTTTTTAGCATCCAACTTTTAACAACGCTTCTTCCTTTGACGAACAACATACAAAGAGTACAATGGAAAAAAAAAGGGACGGCCAATGAGACTGACAGAGCGAGGGAAATATCCAACACAGTATTTCCAAGTAAGGACAGTTCATACTGAAAACATCCCGTTGGCATACCCGCGAGTTTTCAGTCGTCCACATGTAATTAGATAATCTGCAGAAAGAAAAGTACAAAGTGACATTGCACCGTTCACAACAACACGAACACCTCACCCTTTGTTGTGTAATCCTGTGTCGACCACCAGCCGACAGGCCCGGAAGATTTCATCACCATAGCGACCCATCCTGAAATCAGAGCCAGTGATAGGACTGACAGGTGAAGACATACATCTCACGCCCATTTCACAAACGATGTGTTTGTTAATGTGGCTGTACTTATGGATAGTACTTCCGCTAAATTTGTGAAGCTTGCACTCACTTCCGTTAGTTTCTCGTTCGTAAGCGTGTCTGGAGAATGACGCAAACGCTTCTCCAACTCTTTCCGCTCAACGTTGTCAAATGATGGGACGCAGTCAAAGACGACGCCTCAAACTCTGGTGCAAGTCCGAAACATAGTAGGGATTAAACAGTGGGCCACCGACAGTTCTGTCCCCATCTTCCTCCTCTCGTCTTTCCATCCCCCCCCCCCCCCCCCACACACACCCTCACACATACTCTCCCTCCCTCTGTTTCTTGTTCATTTCTCTAATCTCACCAGCACAATATCTGTAGGCCTAATTCTTAAGGATGAAATCGACAGACGTGTTCTGTTGCGTTGTTACGGAGCGTTTGACGAACAGAAGAGAAGTCTTCATTTATTCTGGTAAAGTAGGATTGCTCAATCGATCAGGAAGTACTTCAAAATAATTCATAAAAAAATGTAGCAAGACATTCAACTTGAAAAAAAAAAATAATCATGTAACTTTAACACAGGTAAGGTTCTTGATTTGATACACTGAACAGCATTGTTTTTGCAATATAGATGGAAAATAAACAACAAAAACAGCCATGAAAATGACATAATAATGAAAACAAGAAGAAAAATACACATAGTGTCAATATTACCCATGTACAGACTAAAGTGCTCCTACCAGACTACAGACACAAAAAGATACAAACAAACGTAGATACCCAACACACACATTTCCCTACAGTAGTGCAGACATCAATGCATGCACTCTTACATAATCAGTCATGTCTACATGTACACCTGTACATGTTGTTTGGGAAGGCATGCCACGTGAGTCTTGAAGACCGTTGGGGGTCACAGAAGACTCACAACCAGCTTCCTCCACTCCTCCCAGTTCTCGGATGTGTTAGGTAGTTGCTGAACGTGAGGCCAGTCCATGCACTGATGTCCTCCTCACGCTTGACTAAAAACGTCTCTTAACCATAGTATAATCACTAATTGTGCCATTGTCCATTTGGACTGTGCCATCTTCATCTTCGTGATACTTTGTGGCATCCAAAAGTGTTTGCCATGATAAGGCTGTTGAAACTGGCAAACTCTAGCAGTCGGAGGCCTCTGTCATTCATCTCGCTGTTGCAAAATTCCCGCATGTGCCCCTCCAGTTCTTGTAAGCCTCTTCTCTGATCTTGGCATTTCAGTCCCAGGTACTATTAGGATGTCCTTCTTGGGAACTTGATCTACGACTTCCTGTAGTACGTCATAGAAGTCTTCTACATCGTCATCACTGTACTCTGAAGTTGGGGTGTACGCTTGTGTGATGGTGGTGTTAAAGGGGGTTGCCCTTACTCCTATGGGGATAAGCCTCCTTGAAAGTGGCCGGCACCCCATGACAGCGTTGACAGTGTCTTTGTGAGTGAAGAAACCTACACCATGCTCATGTCTGTCCTCTCTCTTCCACTGAAGTACAACTTGTGGGCTCCGAGAGTGGTTGTTTCTCCAAAGTCTCTCTATCATACTTCGCCAAGTCCTAAGATTTTCCAGCAGTATCTTTTCATTTCATGTGCCAGTTTTTCCAGTCTTCCTGCTTGTTTCAGTGTTATCACATTCCGTGTGCCGTTGACAATCTTATTTCTGGCACAAATTCTGTTTTCTTGGCGAACAAGTCGCATACTCTCTACCTTCGCCCTGGCATACAGCGGAAGACGCGCCCTTGGTGACCCGAGCGACGATCGATCCAGTATGAACCCAGTGCTGGTTTTTATCTTCATGTGGAGTGTAAGGGGCTCTGGACAGAGGTAGCACATTTGTTGTCTGGCAGCTGCACCTTATCTGGTAGGGCATACGGGCACCACTGGTCATCTTTCATCCCCCAAATCTCTCAGGAGCTGGCTTCAAGCGCCACACCCTGGAACACCATTTCAACAGACGGGATAAACCACATAAGGGGGTAATGTTGACATGGCATCACTGGGCGGAGGAACTCCTTACTGGGTTAACGGCCAGAGCGAAAGAGCTGCCACCCAGCCTAATGGCTATGTGTCCACAACCAGGGCGTAGTTTGGATTTGGACAACATCGGCTGTGATCAAACCTGGAGCGGGATGTGTCCACTACTGTCAACTCAAAACATTTAAGATGCTGCTAAATTTCAATGCGAACTTCTTGCAAACATATGAGTCAGTTTTCCTCATATTTCATATTTGTTTGATGTACAAGCAAGCATTGCATGCCCCATCATAAATATGTGCATTTGCTCATGCATACGCATGGGAGCCTGCGCAAGGCACGCGATCGTGTGCGCGCACACACACACACACACACACACACGCACACACACACACACGTGCAGACACTCTCTCTCACACACATACACACACGCACATACACACTCACTCACTCACAAAGAAACACATACATACACGCATGCACGCGCGCGCGCACACGCGCGCACACACACACACACAGACACACACACACACACACACACACACACACACTCTGACTGACTGAAACCAATTTATTGTCAGATTAACTCAAGGTTGTACTGACAACACACACACACACACACACACACACACACACACACACACACACACACACACACACACACACACACACACACACACACACACACACACCAAATTGGAACTAGAATAACAGATTTCATGATATAGCAGGCACTGCATATCAAATGATTTTTTTTTCTCAACAAGCTTCCTTTGAAATGAGTGTTGTTTTGTCAATATGAATGAAACTAATAGTCCATCACATACAGTTAACCGTTGTATAGCACAAAACTGAAAAGTGTATTATTTATCATATCATATTCAAATGCATGCAAGGGTGCACATGCCATAGGGGAGAGAGAGAGAGAGAGAGAGAGAGAGAGAGAGAGAGAGAGAGAGAGAGAGAGAGAGAGAGAGGCAGCTAGCCACAGCAAGATGGTGGAGAGAAACAGGCAGGAAGGTCATGCAAGGTCTCGTGTCTATGTCTGTGGAGTATACTCTCGCCGCAGCATGACTTACAGTTCATAGTCGTCGGCATACACGCCCATCTCCTCTCCAAGATACTCTGCATAGAGACCCCAGCCCAACCGGACCGGAACACACACACACACACACACACACCCACGCACACACACACATGTGCGCACGCACACACACACACACACACACACACACACACACACACACACACACACACACACACACGCTTTTGAATGTACGACAGGCTAAATAATTATTACTTTTCATGTTTTTCAACCACACACCACCACAACCATCAACAACGATGTTAATAATGTGAAGAAGATGAAAAGGAGGAGAAGGAGGTTGTTGAAGAGGAGGAGGAGATGGAGGAGTAGGAGAGGAGGAGGAGGTGAATGAAAATAGCAACAGTGATAATAGTACCCAAAATATTTACCAAAATAATAAAGATGATAAATCGCTATATATATACATTAATATACACCGCTACATCCATAGTGTACAGGTCACTTGAGACGGTTTACAAATATCAAAAGTTGGATCACATTTTTCAAGTAACACTGAACTCAAATTTGTATTCAATTGTTTTTTACAGGAAAGGTCCTTTGATAATGGGTGTTTCTCCTGTTTTGCTGTCACCGTAGTTACACACGATGATTCATATCTATATCTTCGATTGAAGAGTGGGAACAAATTGGAAAAAAAAAAAAATTGCAGATAACTATATTCCAGCATAACATCACACACAACACTACCAAGACCTCAAAAAAAAAAAAAAAAAAAAAAAAAAAGAGAATGCACATATAGTGGCAAACCCACTCGTCCATATACTCAACAATTATACATTATTTTGACGTCGTGAAAAAAAAAAAAAAAAACGTTTTGGGTCATCATCAATACTTTGCCTCCTAACATGTCTCTGCTACTAACCTGTGTCTGTCGTAATTTTGTATTTTTGCCTGCTAACATGTCTTTGCTATCAACTTGTGTGTCTGTCTTGATTTTGTACATTTTGCAAAAACTAGCTTCTAACTGAATTACAAATCAGACAATAACGGGAAACCACGTTATTTTGTGAAGCCCCATCTCAAGCACAGAAAGGCTCTGTCGCCATATTTCATCGTATGCTAAACACCTGGGCAGATGGTGCTATCAATCGTCAAAACTAGACCTACCTTAAAGGGACATGGTGGTTCTATGGATCTTCCACGCAGGTACTATTTCTGTTTTGCATTAATCGATAAGCATAAACAACAATATCTATACAGCGCTTCTTCCCATGCAAAAGAACGAGCGAATGCACATGCCCTTTGCACGCAAGCATAAAAAATGTTCTGAGGGTAGTTTGAAAAAAAAAAGACCGTGTGTTGTTTTATTGACGAAGAGGAAGATGAAGCTCTTTGGAGGTATGTGGGCCGATGGCAGAGATGAGAACGGCGGCCCACAATTGACTGAAAATGGAATTGGGAAGGAGGGCGGGTCAGACGCGGAATGGGATGGTGAAAAAGGGCTGAAGACAGTGACAGACATGAGAGTGGGCAGAGCGGTGAATGCATTTATCGCCCAGAGTATTCACCGTCTGCTTATCGTTCTGAGTGAGACACAGGTTGCCAGTGGACAGACTTGCAGGGGGGAAGTGATACGATCAGTTCTTTTCTCTCTGAAGACAAGTGCATCGGCGGAATAGTGCACTCGCTGCAGGGAGTGGACAGACAATGTGGGCAAACCAGACAGGGGAGAGTGACAGTGGTTGACGCGAGGCAGAATGAGAGAAGGGGCCAGTTAAGATGTCACGTCGGTGTACACGATTTTCTAAGAGAGCTGATGCATCATCACATAGTTTGACAGAAGCAGGACTAATCAGTTTGAATGAGAAATGTTTGCATGGTTAATGAAGGAAACATCAAAGTTGTTGGCTGAGATGGAAAGTGGAATGGATGTGCTGCCGAATTTGACTTCATCAAAAATGACACAAAGAGAGGTTCTGTTTGGCTTGTTTTCTTTTCCAAACTTCAAGTGTACTGAGAGAGAGAGAGAGAGAGAGAGAGAGAGAGAGAGAGAGAGAGAGAGAGAGAGAGAGACAGACAGACAGACAGACAGACAGACAGACAGACAGACAGAGTCAGGCATAGGCAGAGTCATATAGTGAAACTGAGAGGGGGGGGGGGGGGGGGGGCAAACAGAGAGAGAGAGAGAGAGAGAGAGAGAGAGAGAGAGAGAGAGAGACAGACAGACAGAGAGAGAGAGAGAGAGAGAGGAGAGACAGTCATAAAGTGAGACCATGAGAGAGAGAGAGAAAGAAAGAGAGAGAGAGAAGAGAGAGAGAGAGAGAGAGAGAGAGAGAGAGAGGGAGAGACAGTCATAAAGTGAGACCACGAGAGAGAGAGAGAGAGAGAGAGAGAGAGAGAGAGAGAGAGAGAGAGAGAGAGAGAGAGAGAGAGAGAGAGAGAGAGATTTAGACAGAGACAAAGAGAGAAGAGAAGGAGGAGGAAGAACAGAGATAGGAAATACAATAAAAAAATTTTCACAAACAACATGAATGCCATTGATTACATTCATCCACGTTACACACACACACACACACACACACACACACACACACACACACACACACACACACGCTAACACACACACACACACACACACACACACACACACACACACACACACACACACACACACACACACACACACACACACACACACACACACACTAACACTAAACACACAGACGTGAGCCCGTGTACACACACACCCCAGCTACCCCACCACCAACCCCCCCCCCCCACTACCCCACCACCAACCCCCAAAGACAGGCCCAGAATGTAGGGAAACAGTCACCTCGATGTAGTCAGTGTAGTAAGGAAAAAAGTAGGGGACGGCGTAGCTAAGGTAGTAGTTGGGGTACTTGCGGAACTTGGGCAAGCCTGCTGCCAGCTGGTAAATACTCTGCAATACAGCCCCCATCTTGTGTATCACAAAGTTGGCAGATTCTCTGCAATACATCCCCATCTTTGTATACCACAAAGTTGGCAGGTTCTCTGCAATGCATCTCCCATCTTGTATACCACAAAGTTGGCAGGTTCTCTGCAATACAGCCCCCATCTTGTATACCACAGTGTTATCAGGTTCTCTGCAATACATCCACCATCTTGTATACCACAAAGTTAGCAGGTTCTCTGCAATACAACCCCCATCTTGTATACCACAGTGTTATCAGGTTCTCTGCAATACATCCACCATCTTGTATACCACAAAGTTAGCAGGTTCTCTACAATACAGCCCCCATCTTGTATACCAAAAGTTAGCAGGCTCTCTGCAATACATCCACCATCTTGTATACCACAAAGTTAGCAGGTTCTCTGCTGTACAGCCCCATCTTGTATACCACAAAGTTAGCAGGTTCTCTACAATACATCCCCCATCTTGTATACCAAAAGTTAGCAGGCTCTCTGCAATACATCCACCATCTTGTATACCAAAAGTTAGCAGGTTCTCTGCAATACAGCCCTCATCTTGTATACCACAAAGTTAGCAGGTTCTCTACAATACAGCCCCCATCTTGTATACCAAAAGTTAGCAGGCTCTCTGCAATACAGCCCCCATCTTGTATACCACAAAGTTAGCAGGTTCTCTGCAATACATCCCCCATCTTTATATACCACAAAGTTAGCAGGTTCTCTGCAACATTTCTCCCATCTTGTATACCACAAAGTTAGCACGAACTCTGCAATACATCCACCATCACAAAGTGAGAAGTTTATAGTTTTTTTATTATGACAGACCAGCCGACACACAGGGCTTTTCGGGGCTATATAACAACAAAAGGAAAAGACCACATCCTGAAAGAGAAACGAACAACAGAATTGATGAGGAGGCGGCAGCTAAATTATTGACATCCTTACGGCAGAATAGGCTAGGCCGTGTTTCATCACTTTCAGTTCATAAAAAAAAAAATAGCCAAAAATTCCC
>JADBJO010000199.1:267500-307500 GCA_016801955.1 Conus betulinus
CACACACACACACTCACACACACACACACACACACACACACACATCACAGCAGAACTGACGTTTCATTAGGTCTGAAGAGATTGGCGTAGAAGATTCCAGGTCGGCTTCCATCCTCCGACCCCGGTTGATACATTCCGTAAGGTCCGTCATAGCTCAACGGCCTGACTCTGAGAAACAGAGAACATTCATTATCAAAAACAAAGTATGATCCGTCATAGCTCAACGGCCTGACTCTGAGAAACAGAGAACATACATCATCAAAAACAAAGGTATGATCCGTCATAGCTCAACAGCCTGACTCTGAGAAACAGAGAACATACATCATCAAAAAAAAAAGTATGATCCGTCATAGCTCGACGGCCTGACTCTGAAAAACAGAGAACATACATAATCAAAAACAAAGGTATGATCCGTCATAGCTCGACGGCCTGACTCTGAGAAACAGAGAACATACATAATCAAAAACAAAGGTATGATCCGTCATAGCTCGACAGCCTGACTCTGAGAAACAGAGAACATACATCATCATCAAAAACAAAGGTATGATCCGTCATAGCTCGACGGCCTGACTCTGAGAAACAGAGAACATACATCATCAAAAAAAAAGGTATGATCCGTCATAGCTCGACGGCCTGACTCTGAAAACAGAGAACATGCATCATCAAAAACAAAGGTATGATCCGTCATAGCTCGACGGCCTGACTCTGAGAAACAGAGAACATGCATCATCAAAAAACAAGGTATGATCCGTCATAGCTCAACAACCTGACTCTGAGAAACAGAGAACATGCATCATCAAAAACAAAGGTATGATCCGTCATAGCTCAACAGCCTGACTCTGAAAACAGAGAACATGCATCATCAAAAACAAAGGTATGATCCGTCATAGCTCGACGGCCTGACTCTGAGAAACAGAGAACATGCATCATCAAAAACAAAGGTATGATCCGTCATAGCTCGACGGCCTGACTCTGAGAAACAGAGAACATGCATCATCAAAAACAAAGGTATGATCCGTCATAGCTCGACGGCCTGACTCTGAGAAACAGAGAACATACATCATCAAAAACAAAGGTATGATCCGTCATAGCTCGACGGCCTGACTCTGAGAAACAGAGAACATACATCATCAAAAACAAAGGTATGATCCGTCATAGCTCGACGGCCTGACTCTGAGAAACAGAGAACATACATCATCAAAAACAAAGGTATGATCCGTCATAGCTCGACGACCCGACTGAGAAACAGAGAATATACCCCAGCAAAAATATGCTGTATAGTCAGTCATAGCTCAAAGGCCTGACTCTGAGAAACAGAGAACATACACCAGCAAAAGAATGTTGTATAGTCAGTCATAGCTCAATGGCTTGATTCTGAGAAAACAGAGAACTTACACCAGCAAAAAGATGCCGTATAGTCAGTCATAGCTCAACGGCACGACTCTGAGAAACAGGGAACGTACGTTTAAAAAACAAGGACATAGTCTGTCATAGCTCAACGGCCTGACTCTGAGAAACTTTTTACACAGATCATTAAAAAAAAAAATGTCATAGCTATACGAAATGTATAACACAGACCACAAAAGTTCCGTCAGGGCTAAATGGTTTGCCTCTGTTAAATATAGAACATAAACACCAGGGTACGCCACATGGCACGTCATAGCTCGACAGTTTGATCCTGGGAAACCCATAACATAGACCACCAAGAAGACATCATAGGTCGTTCGTTCATGCCTCAACTGTGATAAATACAGAACAAAGACAATCAAAAGTGGACCATAAGGTCATTCATGCCTCAACGGCTTGACTGTGGTAAATATAGAACACAGACTACCAACATGTTTGGACTAAAAAGAAAAACGAATATTTATGTATGTCATCCATAGCTATGCCCATTATATATGTGTGTGAAAATCTCCGCACACTGCACGCGGGAAAAGAAAACATAGACAACCAAAAAATTGTGTGTGTCCTACATCGTAAACAGAGTCATCCGTCGTAGCTCAACAACGTCGTAGCTCATAGACCACAACTTGATCCTGACAATGCATATCATAGATCACAAAGAAAATGCTGCAAGATCCGTCATAGCTGAAACGGGTTGATTCAGACAATGCCTACCATAGACCACAAAGAAACTGCCGCAAGATCCGTCATAGCTGAACGGGTTGATTCAGACAATGCCTACCATAGACCACAAAGAAAATGCCGCAAGATCCGTCATAGCTGAACGGGTTGATTCAGAGACGCGTACCATAGACCACAAAGAAAGTGCCGCAAGATCTGTTATAGCTGAACGTGTTGATTCGAGGAACAACCGAACAAAGACCACCAAATGCCGTAAGGTCCGTATAGTCGAATGGTTTGACCTGGTATAGGTAGAACATATACCACTTAAATCTACATTTAAGCCCCTCATAGCTTGACGGCTTGAGTCTGCTAACACGTAAAATAAATCACTATAAATGTGGCACATAGTTCATCATAATTCATCTTTCACTCTGGTCAATATAGAACGCAGACCAAGAAAAAACGTGTTGGATGTCCGTCGTAGTTTCACAGCATCACTCTAGTAAACGCAGAACAAGACCACCGAGAATATGCCCTATGGTCAAACATAGCTGGCAAACATAAACCACCAAGAATATGACATCTATACAACCATTAACGGCAAAAAGCCCATCACCTGTTAAAACAAAAAGCATGGTTGCCATGTTCCACCGAGATTCCAGTAACATTTTTGTTTGACGTGTGTGTGTGTGTGTACGCGTGTGTGCGTGCGTGCGTGCGTGCGTGTGTGTGTGTGTGTTCCAATTTCATACGCGTGTTGTATGTGAGTGAGTGAGTGAGTGAGTGAGTGAGTGTGTGTGTGTGTGTGTGTGTGTGTGTGTGTGTGTGTGTGTGTGTGTGTGTGTGTGTGTGTGTGCGTGTGTGTGTGCGTGCATGCATGCGTGCGTACACCCGCGTGTGTAAACGTGCGAATGCCCTTGTACACGTGTGTGTACGTGTGTGTGTGTGTGTGTGCGCGTGTGCATGTGTGTGTGTATGCGTGCACGCGCGCGTGTGTAATCGTGCGCACGCGCTTGTACATATGTGTGTGTGTGTGTGTGTGTGTGTGTGTGTGTGTGTGTGTGTGTGTGTGTGTGTGTGTGTGTGTGTGTGTTTGTGTGTGTGTGTGATCTATCTGTATGTCTGTCTGTCTGTACTTGCACGCGAGTTTCAGTGCAGTGAATCATACGTGTCATCAGAAGAAAGGGTAACAGTAACCTGCCTTTGAAATCTTTTCCCTCTTAAACATTAGTCATGACAAACTGAAGACCGGTCTCCACTTTGACTCACTAATTCAGACAAGAAGGGGGTTCATGCACATTTTGTTAAAAAAAAAGCAGAAATTACGTTGAAGGTTGTAGAAAAGGGACACTTGTTTGAATTTCACAGAACCTTTAGCAATTTTCTTTTACTGCAATGAATGAGGTGGGGATAAGAGTGGAAAAGATGTGGTTGAGACTGAGACAGCAGGAGGAAGGGAGATGGATAGTATGTGCATATCTAATCATACTTTTATGAACATACTTTTCATTATCTTACCTGGTCTTACTTTATTTGTATTTTGCTTTTGTACACATGTCAAACAATGAATTTCTGTGCCTGCGTATAGGTAACAAACCAGTCCGGAATCTTGGAGTCTGGGTTCCTAAAAACAAATAACTGAAAAAAGTAAACCCTTGATTTGTGTAGGGGGATCGGGAACAGGTGGTGATAGTGAAAGGGTGATCACCTGGTCTGACTGGTACAACGAGAGGACGTTCTGTTTTCTGTTCTTTTCCTTCTAAGCCTAGCTCTCTGTCAAATCCTAAATTGGTGGGACAAAAATAAATATGACTGCTGAAGAAGGAGCATCAGAGCTCCGAAAGCTCAAAATGGTGTTTCCGTGTTTCATTTGGATCACATATATATATATATAGAGAGCTTGATATAGTTTGTTGGTGTATATATAATCTCTTTTTTAATCATATTATATACTATATATATATATATATATATATCTCCTAAATTGGTGGTATCATGCATCAGCTGGGTCAGAACACCACTGAAACGATTCCCAGCACTGCAGCATCTCCGTTCATGGGTTGCCTGGGACGACTCGCTACTGACGTCTCTTCATGGACTGCCGGCGCTGGACCCCCCGAGCGGGCGTAACTATGAGCAGAGTGGGGATAATGTCACCATCGTGGTACAGAAGGCAAAGGCCTGATAGCAAAAACAAGGAAAAAAAAAAAAAACCTAACACGCTGACCGACTGTGGGTCGAATGCGTCTCCGGAAGGGGGACGAGGAGGGGTGGCGGGTGCTTTCTTTTTTTTTCAGCTTTTAATTACATTTATTTAACGTGTGCTATGTATAATATATCGCTGGCTTGAAACTGCTGTCTAAGGAATAAGGGAGGCAACAGTTAATGTCTAGAGTTCCAAACTAAGGCTGCTTATGGCACCCAGTGTACCTAGCATAACGCAGAGAGAAGACACACACATATTCTCATCCTCTG
Source organism: Conus betulinus (assembly GCA_016801955.1). Lineage (NCBI taxonomy): Eukaryota > Metazoa > Mollusca > Gastropoda > Neogastropoda > Conidae > Conus > Conus betulinus. The sequence continues at coordinate 272,046 of JADBJO010000199.1, forward strand.
TGCCAGGCTCAGGTCTCAGTATGTGGGCAAGGATGGAGAATGCTTGATGCCCTGTATTGTAATGTGCGCCATGCGCAAGGCCAGGGGCTGCCGTAAGAAACTTTGATGCAGAGAGGACCAGTAAGGAGTTTTACCAATGAGTACCGATTGCCTCCCTAGCCGTTCTTCACAGTTGACGTCTCCTCGCTTCGTTTGAAATTCCTTTCCAATTTTAGCCCAGACGGGCGATTTGGGTATTTTGATTACAACTCCACTCAGGGGGTTAACATTCAGCTAACCTCCGAGGCCACAGTACGATAGCAACACCAGTTAAAAAGGAAATGGTACACAAAGAAAAATACCAGGACTAGACTAGCCACGTCAAGTCCTAACACTGACAGACCAGTCTAAAACGTAGCGAGAGCTGAGTAGGCTTAATATGAAGATGCTTACTCAATTTCAGCCGGCGGGATGTCTTTAAAGTAAGGCGGCAGCTTGGGGATGGTCCTGTTGAAGATGAGGTCTTCATAGCGTTTGATGATTGCATCCTGGTAAAGCAAACATACAGTTCACGCACAGCTATCACTGAACAACTTATTACATTTTGCTGACATGTCTACATTTCTACAGAATGAAAGGACAGTAATTATAAGTGTTTATCTAAGGCGTATGTGAGATTATTTCTGGATTCAAATTGTGTACAAGCGGAAACTTATGCTTCTGGTTCTAAAAACATACACACCTACCTTTTTAAGGTTGTTTTTAAGCAATTGAATCAGCATCTATATTAACATCTACAGGAAGACAATATCCATAATAACTCCGAGGCCACAGTACGATAGCAACACCAGTTAAAAAGGGAAATTTCTACACAAAGAAAAATACCAGGACTAGACTAGCCACGTCAAGTCCTAACACTGACAGACCAGTCTAAAACGTAGCGAGAGCTGAGTAGGCTTAATATGAAGATGCTTACTCAATTTCAGCCGGCGGGATGTCTTTAAAGTAAGGCGGCAGCTTGGGGATGGTCCTGCTGAAGATGAGGTCTTCATAGCGTTTGATGATTTGCATCCTGGTAAAGCAAACATACAGTTCACGCACAGCTATCACTGAACAACTTATTACATTTTGCTGACATGTCTATACATTTCTACAGAATGAAAGGACAGTAATTATAAGTGTGCTGTTATCTAAGGCGTATGTGAGATTATTTCTGGATTCAGAATTGTGTACAAGCGGAAACTTATTTATGCTTCTGGTTCTAAAACATACACACCTACCTTTTTAAGGTTGTTTTAAGCATATTTAATTGAATCAGCATCTATATTAAGCATCTACAGGAAGACAATATCCATAATAACTAAATTAGTGTTACAAACTGAAGCACGAAGCATTAATTTTGTTTTGCTCTAATAAGTATAAAAAAACCACCTACCCAAAAAACCCACTGCAAAACTATCTAAATCTATGCAGCGCACTGATTTTATTCCATGCATTTTAAGTGCATGTATGTGTGCAATTTAAGTCTTCTATCCTGCTGACAAATATTAATCAAAACCACACATTCAGTCCTAATTCTCACAGTGCAGTCAGTGCCAGTCACTGAGTACATTCAGTCCTAGTTCTCAAATGACTCTCAGTCCTAGTTGCCATAGAACATTTAGTCCTATTTCCCAAAGTGCATTCAGTTCTAGTTCCAAATCATATTCGGCCCTAGTCTCCATAGAACACTCAGTTCTCCCCATAGTACATCCAGTACAAGTCCCCGGTACCGTCAGTCCTACCTCTCACAATACTTAGCCTCCGCAATACATTCCATCCTGGTCCCTACAGCACGTTCTATTCTAGTCCCCACAGTAGACTTAGTGTTAGTCCCCACAGTAGACTTAGTGCTAGTCCCCACAGTAGACTTAGTGTTAGTCCCCACAGTAGACTTAGTGCTAGTCCCCACAGTAGACTTAGTGTTAGTCCCCCACAGTAGACTTAGTGCTAGTCCCCACAGTAGACTTAGTGCTAGTCCTCACAGTACGTTCAGTACTAGTCCTCACAGTACGTTCAGTGCTAGTCCTCACAGTACGTTCAGTGCTAGTCCTCACAGTACGTTCAGTGCTAGTCCTCACAGTACATTCAATGCTAGTCCTTAGAGTACATTCAGTGCTAGTCCTTAGAGTACATTCAGTGCTGGTCCTTACAGTACGTTCGGTGATAGTCCTCACAGTACATCCAGAGCTAGTCCTCACAGTATACTCAGTGCTAATCCTCAGTGTACATTCAGTGCTAGTCCTCACAGTATACTCAGTGCTAGTCCTCACAGTACATTCAGTGCTAGTCCTCACAGTACGTTCAGTGCTAGTCCTCACAGTACGTTCAGTGCTACCCCTCACAGTACACACAGTGCTAGTCCTCACAGTACGTTCAGTGCTAGTCCTCACAGTACATCTATTGCTAGTCCTCACAGTACATCCTGTGCTAGTCCTCACAGTACATTAAACGCAAGTCCTCACAGTACATTCAACGCTAGTCTTCATAGTACATTTAGGGCTAGTCTTCACAGTACATTTAGTACTAGTCTTCACTGTACATTCAGCGCTAGTCTTCACAGTACATTAGTACTAGTCCTCACAGTACATTCAGCACTAGTCTTCACAGTACATTTAGTACTAGTCCTCACAGTACATTCACTGCTAGTCCTCACAGTAAATTCATTGCTCGTCCTCACAGTACGTTCGGTGGTAGTCCTCACAGTAAATTCAGTGCTAGTCTTCACAGTACGTTCAGTGCTAGTCCTGACAGTGAATTCAGTGCTCGTCCTCACAGTACATTCAATGCTAGTCCTGACAGTGAATTCAGTGCTAGTCCTCACAGTAAATTCAGTGCTTGTTCTTGCAGCATGTTAAGTGCTAGTCCTCACAGTAATGTTCAGTGCTAGTCCCTACAGTACATTCAGTGCTTTGTCTCACAGTAAATTCAGTGCTAGTCCCCATGGTACATACAGTGCTAGTACTCCAAGTATTTTCAGTGTCAGCCCCCATTGTACATTCAATGCTAGTCCTCACAGTATATTCAGTGTTAGTCCCCATGGTAGATTCAGTGCTATTCCTCAGTACATTCAGTGCTAGTCCCCATGGTACATTCAGTGCTAGTCCTCGCAGTACATTCAGTACTAGTCTTTAAAGTACAATCAGTGTTAGTCCTCAGAGTAAACTCAGTCTTAGTCCTCACAGTGTATTCAGTGCTAGTCCCCATGGTACATTCAGTGCTATTCCTCAGTACATTCAGTGCTAGTCCCCAGGGTACATTCAGTGCTAGTCCTTATAGTACAATCAGTCCTAGTCCTCACAGTGTATTCAGTGCTAGTCAACATGCTACATTCAGTGCTAGTCCTCACAATACATTCAGTGCTAGTCTTCCATACATTCAATGCTAGTCCTCACAGTACATTCAGTGGTAGTCCTCATGGTACATTCAGTGCTAGTCCTCACAGCACATTCAGTGCTAGTCCTCCATACATTCAATGCTAGTCCTCACAGTACATTCAGTGATAGTCCTCACAGTACATTCAGTGATAGTCCTCACAGGTCGTTCAGAGCTAGTCCTGACAGTACATTCGATGATAGTCCTCACAGTACATTCAGTAATAGTCCTCACAGGACGTTCAGTGCTAGTCCTCACAGTACATTCGATGCTAGTCCCCACAATACATTCAGTGATAGTCCTCACAGTACATTCAGTGCTAGTCCTCACAGTACATTCGATGCTAGTCCCCACAGTACATTCAGTGATAGTCCTCACAGTACATTCAGTGCTAGTCCTCACAGTACATTTGATGCTAGTCCCCACAGTACATTCAGTGATAGTCCTCACAGTACGTTCAGTGATAGTCCTCACAGTATGTTCAGTGCTACTTACAGTACATTCAGTGCTAGTCCTCACAGGACGTTCAGTGCTAGTCCTCACAGGATGTTCAGTGCTAGTCCTCACAGTACATTCAGTGCTAGTCCTCACAGTACATTCAGTGCTAGTCCTCACAGTATATTCAGTGCTAGTCCTCACAGTACATTCTGTGCTAGTCCTCACAGTACATTCAGTGCTAGTCCTCAGAGTGCATTCTGTGCTAGTTCTTTTAGTACATTCAGTCCTAGTCCCCCAGGTACATTTAATCCTAGGCCTCACAGCATAGTCAGTGTGAGTCTTCACAGTACATTCAGTTCTGTTCCCCACAGTATATTCAGTACTAGTCCCCACAGTATGTCCAGTCCTAATCCCCACATAATGTTCAGTCCTAGTCCCAACAGTACATTTAGTCCTAGTCCCCACAGTACATTTAGTCCTGGTCTCCACAGTATATTCAGTCCTAGTCCTAACAGTACATTCAGTTCTAGTCCTCACAGTACATTTAGTCCTAGTCCCCACAGTACATTTAGTCCTAGTCTCCACAGTATATTCAGTCCTAGTCCTAACAGTACATTCAGTCCTAGTCCTCACAGTACATTTAGTCCTAGTCCCCACAGTACATTCAGTCCTAGTCCCCACAGTAGATTCAGTCCTAGTCCCCACAGTAGATTCAGGCCTAGTCCCCACAGTACATTCAGGCCTAGTCCCCATAGCATGTTCAGTCCTAGTCCCCACAGTACATTCAGGTCAAGTCCCCATAGCTTATTCGGTCCTAGTCCCCACAGTACATTCAGGCCATTCCCCACAGTACATTCAGGCCCAGTCTCCCCACAGTACATTCAGGCCAAGTCCCCACAATACATTCAGGCCAAGTTCCCACAGTACATTCAGGCCCCAGTCCCTATAGTATATTCAGCAGTAGTTTTTAGTACGTTCAGTACTAGTTCCCACGGTACATTTAGTCCTAGACCCCTACAGGACGTTCAGTGGTAGACCCCACTTTCCGATCAGTGCTAGTCCTCTATGGGTTCATACTCACCGCTGACTGCATACTGAAGCGTGGGTCTGCATCCAGCTGGCTGTAGTACTGGCTGATGGTACCACTGAACCCTGTTTGGTCATCACCTGAAATGGCCAACAACACGTGGGTCCACTGTCTGAGTTGGTCGTTCAATCAGTTATCACACCTGTGATTGAGAACATTACGTGGCACTATTGTATGTGTCAGCCAGTCAGTCAATCAATTATCACGACTGTACTGGAGTACATCCTGTGTCCCCATTGTCAAGGTCAGACAGTCAGTCGATCACCTGTAATGGAGAACATCTGGCTCTCTGTTGTCTGGGTAAGTCACCGAGTCCAGCAATCATCACATTTGGAGAGCATTTGGTTTAATTGTCTGGGTCGGTCAGTCAGTCAATCCCACCTGTAATGGAGAACATTAGGAGGCCATTGCCTGGGTGAACCAATCAATCAATTATGACGCCTGTAATGGAGAACATCAGGCGGCTCCACGGTCTGGGTCAGTCAAATAATCAATCATCACACCTGTAATGGAGAAATCAGATGGCCCAACTGTCTGGGTCAGTCGGTTACTCAATCAATAATCACAACCGCAATGGAGAACATTGTGTGGCTGCATTGTCTGGGTCAGTCAGACCGCCAATCAGTTACCACACCTGTAATGGCCAGCTTCAGATGACTCCATTGTCTGGGTCAGTCAGTCTGTTCACACACTTGTAACGGATAATATCAGTTGGTTCCATTGTCTAAGTGATCCAAACAAGCTAATCAGTTATCACACCCGTTATCAAGAACATAACGTGGCTCCATTGTTCGGGGTCAAACAGTCAGCCAATCGATTATTACACCTATAATGGAGAACACCAGGCGGATCCATCGTCAGGGTCAGTTAGTTGATCAATTACCACACTGTAATGGAAAACATGGGATGGCTCCAATTTCTGAGTCGGTCAGTTAGTAAGATTATCACACCTGTCAATGAGAACATCACGTGGCTCCATTGTTTAAGTCAGTCAGTCAGTCAGTTAAAACACGAGTTCCACGCTAAGATCTCCGAAGGGAAATTTTGAGCATATGACCGTTTCAATACCGCCCTAATGGTAGCCACATTCTCTGGGGATGGTGTGCCATTAATCCGATCGGCACATGGAGGCCTACTTTTCTATCAAAGGTAAATTGAGATTTTCTGTTTGTTTGCATGATGCTGTTTGCCATTGTCGTCTTTATTTTGTTTGTTTGTAATGCACGCGTTCACACAGGAGACTTTGAAAAGTGTCATCCGAGGAAATTGCACGGGGTTGGAGTGTGCACAGAAGTTGATTCCGAAGAACAAACTCTCTCACCTGGCTGTCGGACGCAGCTATAGAATTACGATCCTTGGATCAAGAGACCAATGTTTTTATCCACTGAGCCGATAGGATTTCTACTATCAAACACACGGTGGTTCTTAACACGACGTGAGCTACTGGCCTGTTCAAATCTGAAAGGTAGGGCACTTTTCATTGCATTCTGGGGAATCTATGTGCATTGTTAGCATATTTCAACACGGGCAGCTTTTTCCCCACGGGGCTACTCATTTTCGCAACTGCATGAACTGTATGTCTTTGTCTTCAAAGGTTGGCCCTTGCCGTGAGTCCGTGAAAACTATTCATAAAGTAGTAGTAAAGCAGAATTGCAGACGGTCATCCGTTTCATCGATGTTCAACTTCAGAGGATTGAAAGAAAAACCTCCATTGAAGAATCATGTGGAGTTTTCTACTTAAATTTCGAGTAATGTAATGGCTTTTTTTTTTTTTCGTTTGTTTTTTTTGTTGTCGTTTGTTTCTCTGTCCTATGTTCCGTGCTACCTCAGAAGCATTGCGTCCACGGTGCTTATTGTGGTCTCCCGTCCACAGCAGTGGCCTGGCCACTCCCACCACAGCCTGGCACCGGCAATTCACATGGAGCAGTCAAGGCGAAGTCGTCATGTGGCGATCCACCAGAGAGCACTCTGCATTGTTGCCGAGTCACTTCGGTGGTGTTCAGTGATGTACGTTCTGATCTAACGTACACAGAATACCACCGAGTAAGCTCCCTACTGACAACAATAACTGCCTAGTGGCGGAGGGCATCACCACGTCCGTCCAACGACAGTCCCCTTGAATCTGACAATACCGGTGACCCCAACAGAACCAAATGAAAGGCACAGATGTGGAGAGGTAAACGAAACTGAGGTCACCATCAGTGCAAGGCATAAAAGAATTTGATACTTTTTTGCGCGGATCGATGAGGATGAGGTTGATAAAGATGATACTATAGATTTCTATTCTGGTCTGAGACTGCATGACAGCGCTGTACTCTATGCTTACTTTCATGATATATCCCGGTGTAAACAGGCCCGAGAGATACAGCCTGAGAGATACACATACCTGTTGGAAATTTGAGCATTACTGCTAGAGAGGCATCCATCGAGAGGATGAAACACGACTGTGCGGTCCCAGTCTAAGCCCTTACCAATGTCAACTCTGTGTAGGAGCCGGTCGGGACAGAAAAATACCACAAATAAATACCTCTCAACTGGGAGTCCGTGACGCTAAGCACTGCCACAGCGGCTGATTTGAATAATGCCTGTTTGTTTGTTCCGTTTCTAGACATTTGTTCTGTGAAAAAGGATTCCTGCTTGGCATTACTTCAGTGCATTAAGGGGGGCAAAACGGCTCAAAAGATGTCGCCAATAATGTTAGTTCTAATGGCAGTTAGTTCATGCGCGCACGCGCGCGCGTGCGTGCGTGCGTGTGTGTGTTATCAGGTGGGCATTTTCTTCAGGTAGACATGAATCTCATTTAAAAGAACGTTTCAGGCTGATGTCCAAAAACCTGAGAGTACGAACTGGACATATTTTTGACAACCACATAAAAGTGGTTAATAGTTATGATGCATATCGGTACATAATCTTTTAAAGTTCCCTTTTTGACATAAAGACAAGATTTTTCTTTTGCATGTATTGAAGGTAAAGTGGAGTTTGCCCTCCCCCGACCCCTGGGAGGAAATGGAGGAGGAAAGGAGATGGCTGCCCCCTGAAAAGGAGGGGGAAAGGAGATGGCTGCCCTGCCCTGAAAGGAGAGCTGCCCTGAAAGGAGGAAAAGGAGATGGTTGCCCTGAAAAAGGAGGAGGAAGATGGCTGCCCTGAAAAGGAGGAGGAAAGGAAAAAATGGCTGCCCTGAAAAGGAGGGGGAAAGGAAATGGCTGCCCTGAAAAGGAGGGGGAAAGGAAAATAGCTGCCCTGAAAAGGAGGGGGAACGGAAATGTCTGAAATGAAAAGGAGGGGGAAAGGAAATGGCTGAAATGAAAGGACAAAACAGCAAGACTGTATACGGGAGTACAAACAGCAAGACTGTAGACGGCAGTACCGCGAGAGCAAGGCAGTAGACGGCAGTACAGACAGCAAGACTGTAGACGGCAGTACAGACAAACAAGACTGGAAACGGCAGTACAAACAGCAAGTACTGTAGACGGCAGTACAAACAGCAAGACTGTAGAAGGCTAGTACGTTAAAACAGGCAGCAAGACAGTACAGACGACAGTACAGACAGCAAGACTGTAGATAGCAGTACAGACAGAGCAAGACTGTAGACGGCAGTACACAACAGCAAGGCAGTGGACGGCAGTACAGACAGCAAGACGGTAGACGGCAGTACAGACAGCCAAGACTGTTGATGGCAGTACAGAGCCCAGCACGACTGTAGACGGCAGTACAGACAGCAAGACTGCAGTAGATAGCAGACAGAGAACAAGACAGTAGATGGCAGTACAGACAGCAAGACTGTAGATGGTCAGTAGTACAGAGAGCAAGACAGTAGACGGCAGTACAGAGAGCAAGACAGTAGACTAGGCAGTACGAATAAGCAAGGACTGTAGACGGCAGCTATACAGACAGTAAGAACTGTTAGGACGGCAGTACAGAGCAAAGACTGTAGACGGCAGTTACAGAGCTTAGAGCCAAGACAGTAGATCGGCAGTACAGAGAGCAATGACTCTGTAGACGGCAGTACAGACAGCAAGAACTGTAGACGGCAGTACAGAGAGCAAGACTGTAGACGGCCGCACAAACCAGCAACACTGTAGACGGCAGTACAGACAGCAAGACTGTAGACGGCAGTACAGAGAGCAAGACAGTAGATGCGCGGTACAAACAAGGCTAGGCAGAGAGAGTGAAAGGAACAGGAAGTTAGAAGCATAACCTTGCAGAGGGTGGGGAAGATACAGTGACTAAAGGGCCCGCTGCTTCACTGATATCAGGCCCTGATATCATCAGCCGTGTTGTAAAGGTTTTCGGCATTCATTTGCCGTGTTTATCCTGTATGTTTTCAATCAACCATCATTGTCGCCGTCGTTGTGAACCTATTGCTGTCAGACTCTGTCCATCTTCTATCATGTTTTACCATCATCGTCATCCTTATTTTTTATCCTCTTCTTCATCACCATTCATCAATTCAATCAACATCTTCAAGCAGACGGTTACTACCTCAAGGAGGAAAGACGCTGTGTCTACGTTAAGATCAGATTACGTTATCGTCATCACCTAATCAATACATCTGCATCTTGCATGGTTTTCCTGACGAGTGAGCTCAATCCGGAACTCCTTCAAGCTCCTCATTCCTCATCATCAGTGTCATCATAACTGGGACGCGTGAGCTGAATAACATGTCTGACTTCAGTCATCTTAATCATTACCCGCCGCCCGCCGCCGTCAAAACGCCACCGCCCGCCGCTGCCGCCGACGTCGTCGTCCGTTGTCCACTCATCATTTCCAAACTCGATAAAGCTGGGATCTTGTAGAACCTCTATCAGTCTCGTTACTTATTGAATATTTTGAGAAGATATGATCTCTACTGATGATAGACCGCACTTCAGACAGTCTTGTCATTGTTATCATTCTTATCAGCCCCTTGTCATTCATAATCATCCTTACCCGACCGCATCATCAGCTGTGTGATCATGTCCAACCTCTGTCCAGTCTTTCTTTGACGGGCTGAACCTCATCCGTGAGTCATGTCTAACGACAGATGCCACTTCAGACAGGCCAGGTTAGAGTACTCCTTGCCGTAAGGCAAGACATGCGTGCAGATGCTATCCGGGGTACGTGGCGTCGGGTGGTATTCGATGCATAGGTAGGTACGTGTTATCACACTAGGATCACTAATTCTAATAACAGTGATTGTTTTTCCTCAGTAGTCTAGTAGTACATCTACATGATGGGACTGAGAATTCAGGACTGAGCCAATGATCTTCTTGGTCAACATGCAGACGGCGAACCCCACACCACCACACATACACGCAGCACGAGCTCATACACACAGTCACACACACAGTGCAATGACGTCCCCTTCTTCCCATGTAAGTCTTCAGACGACTACAAGCAGGAGTGGTCCACGGCTTGCAGAGCAGCTGCCGCTTGCCCTGTGTTTTCATATCCTCCACTGAGTGTAAAAACGACAGATTCGGTTAAAGACATGCTCTGGCGCCATGAAAGGAAAATGCAGATGGATGATATGCACAAATGTTTCAAGATAGGTCTGACGCCATGAAGGGATTTGCCAGTGGATGATACGGCGATCAGATCACCGGCTGTTATCACGAAGCCCAGCCTCTACTCGTGTTCCCCCCCTCCTCCTCCATTCTTCATATATGCTTGGTGGTTGTTTGCACACTTGGTGCCAGTGGAGGTTGCCAGCTTTTTGAAACGATAAAGTGTGAATTTAATACACTTCTAATCACTCCGGACGGTTTGTAATCGTCTAAACCTAGAAATCAATCAAGACCCTTTCCTTGTGACTTGTCCCTTGAGAGAAGACAGGGGTTACTTGCATCTAAGGTGTTGTTTGAAATGTTTTTATCATCGTCCACCATCACTCTCGAGACTAAGCACCAAAGTGGACAGATTTCTTTTAGTCTCGATGAGGGTCATAACACCTGCCAGCAGATTCACAGACCCCTCCAACTCCGTCGGGATGAGCCCTTCCCCGTTTTTAAAACTGGATCGTCTCGTGACATGAACCATGCTGCCATATAAACGCCCTCTGGCATGGCAGTGTTTCAATTCCAAGTCCAGTTTGTCACTGGGTACAGAAGAAATAAACTCTGTCTTAAGGTATTGAAATGTTTCCTTCCCCAATCACCAATCACGCATCGTCTCATCCATCATCCTCATCATCATCATCATAATTAGCTCATCATCATGCCTATCCCATCACCTCCTCAACACCTCACCCATGACAAGACAATGCAGGCTCTGAGAGCCAAGCTGAGGCAAGTCCCCCACGACTGACCTGTCCCTGGCTGGAGATAGAGATGGGACACGGACATGGCGTCCAGCGTGCGTTGAAGGGTTTGTGACAGCGCGGGCTGTCCTGTGGGTCCATGGTGATCACTCAGAGATCTGGCCTGGCAACCAGGGATCTGAAACCGACCACCGGTCGCGTGTTTTGCACTTCACAACCCAGCCGGACTACAGATGTCAACGTCACACCCGGCTTTCACCACAACCCTAACACAAATACTTTACTACAGGTAACAAAAATCTCATACACAGTGTTAAAGCTCTGGTCATGAAAATAAAAAGTACAGGTATATTCGTTGGAAAGGCCTACGCATCTTACCATGATATCCAGGTTGGCACTGGACCCCATCTTTACAGGGATGAATCCTGAGGGGTCTGGGCACCCACACAGGATCCCTCCCTTTTTTCAAAAAAAGGAAACATAGGTTTATGGAAAATTTCGGAAACCATGATTTTTATTATGACACTTGCCCCCACACCCACCCCCCCCCCACCCCCCCCCCCCCAACCCACCCCCTCCACCACCCGGCCCCTTTCCAGTAAAGTAACTTCCCCTTGTTTAATAAATCCCCATACTTAACATCACCCCACGATGTGGTCCCACCCCCCCCCCCGTCCAGGTTCCATTGATCCTGTTAGGGCTAATGTTAGAATTAGGCCCCTGTTCGTATGCCCACCCCCTAGGTCTGGACACCCCCTTCATATATAATCTTGATCCCGCCAGTACTGCCTCTTGACACTCAACAAAAACGCTCTATTTTCTGTCAATGGGAGCACCGTTTCAGGTTCCTGCTCAATATGCAATGTTAGCTAGGCCGCCTTCTGCCTTTTCTTCATTTTTTTTTGCTCCCATGCCCTTGACACAAAAAATCCAGGCTTTTATGAATTCAATCCCATCATCAAAAACATTTTTTGTTTTTCGTTTGCTGGTATTCACGAAAATTGGCAAATGTCAAAACATTTTCGTGTGGTACACGCTGCATTGGTCTGTCGTGCCCGTACCAGTGTTCATAATCACACTAGCTGGTCTGCAACGGTTCTCCTGACATGTTTTCCGTTATAACAAGAGCGGAAAAAAGCAAGTCAATACTTTCCATAAATGCAAAAAACATTAAAAACATATGAAACAGGCCCCAAAGGGAAGAAAAGAAAAAAAACATACGATTTCTTTTTTTTACGAAAGAAAAAAGAAAAAGGAAAGAGAAGGGAGAGGACAGAGATGGGGTGGGTAACGCCAATGAACAGAGAAACAGACAAGGGGACATTTCGAGGATCGAAATTCCAGGAGCGAATGGACGTTATACATGAAGTAGCTTCCACAGGCGAAAGTGATCCCATGGCATTTATTGAGTTATGCCCCGGCTATATACAGTAGTCTCGGATAATAACTTTAACCCCCGGCGGCTTTGTGCACCCAGCCTTTGGACATGTCATAACCCTCCTGGCCCGAAATATGCCTCCCTGTGTACCTGGCATACACACGCTCTCACCCAGCCCGTCTGTATTCATGTAGAAAGCAAAGCAAGAGTGAGTTCTGCATACGCTCACCACTTTTGTCTGCTTAAGTAAAGTCACATGTTTCAATTGTTTGTGACGGTCAAGGAGAAGAAGGAAAGAATCCATAGCTGCATAGAATTTGCTGCTGCTGCAACATGCCGTTGCAGCTGAGTGCAGACATGAATGTCAATCTCCCCCAGTCATTGCATTGTTTTATACACACTGTGGTCAGTCCTCCTCTCATTTGCGCTGTCGGTGATGGCTGGAGATGGATGATTGGCGTTCTTGTGGAAATCTCTCTCGACTTAGGAACACTGGCGCACTGACTGAATGGTAAACTAAGAGAGGTAATACCCCGTAGCCGAGTGCCATCGGTGTTGCAAAGCTTGCCGTGATAATCCTGCTACGAGGTGGACACTTCAGGCGTGACAAGACACTGGCGAAAACAACAGAATGCTTCTGCCAGACAGCGGTAAGGACAGATGTTACTAAGTACACATGGAACTGTCAGAAATGGTTTGCTACAATCGCACTGACTGCACGCGAGGGCTCTCATCTGTACCTTGAGCTAGTTTCAAGCAAGGTAATGTTCTCTACATACATATTTCAGAAGGAAAAAAAATTGCAAACGCTCAACTATACAAAAGTCCACGCTATGGCGCAGAAGCCGAGCATTGTGATCGCAGACAAGTAAACTGTTACAAACATAAGTTTGGATATATCAAAAGAAAACTTGATTGTAAAACATGTGAAGAAATATGAAAGACGAAAATGTTGATGATAATGAAACAAAGATAAAACACGTTTTAGATAAGGGATAAAAATCGAATCAATTAACCGAGTAATGGATAATGGGATAAAGGATAAACAGATGAATGAATGAACGAACGAATGAATGAACGAAAAAAACAACGAATTTATTAATAAATAAATAAATTAATTAATATCACTCTAAAAAAAAATGACGACATGACAACAAGCTTACAATTACCCATGCGTGCGTGCGTGTGTTGCGTGCGTGCGTGCGTGCGTGTGTGTGTGTGTGTGCATGTGTGTGAGTACAAGTGCAGAACGTACCACGGAGACTCTGTGGTAGGTCGTTCCTTTCCGAACAGCCTGATTCATTCTGTCCTTCATCTGATTAATCTGAAAGAGACCACAACTCCCCAGGATCACCATGGATAGGTGGGCCGGGAAGGGCTTCACATCACCCACAACATCCTGAGGGCAACAACAGCGGTCACTGGCATGCTAAAACAAGGGCCAGGTGTCCTCTGCTTCATTATCATTTGGTCAGTTTGTCTCTATATGATAGCTGTTCTCTCTCTCTCTCTCTCTCTCTCTCTCTCTCTCTCTCTCTCTCTCACACACACACACACACACACACTCGTGCATGCGCATTCATAAATGCGTACACACCATATCTCTCTCTCTCTCTCTCTCTCACACACACACACACACACACACACACACACACACACACACACACACACACACACGTGCACACCTCTCTCTTTCACACACGCTCACTCACACACACACACTCCTGTCCTTTCAGCCAGCCAATCAATTTCATTCTAATTTTTCGCGTTGTCAGCATAATCAGGTAGGTCTCCACACCATCATCAACTGAACAAACACCAACACAATGATAAAAGGCTGAAAGGTAGATTAGCGTCACTTTCATTTCCATTTTTGATGTGTTGCGCCGCCTGGCTACCCGATAGTGTTTTTAAGTCGCGAATGGAAACTCTAAACAAAAGGTTGTTCAAGTCAACCATATACGTTCCAACACACGGTAATAAGACCTTCATTCTGAATGATTAATCTCACGGTATGTACACTGAAGCCTCCAGAACCTTACTTAAACAGTACAGAATGTGCAAGGTAAGTGCACACACACACACACACACACACACACACACACACACACACACACACACACACACACACACGGCAGACTGCATCCCATCTTTACAGTAAAATTTCTACAGACAGACAGAGAGAGAGGAAATTACTGTAAGTCTGGACAGATTTCAAAAGGTTTGTTGTTAGTTTGTGTATTTCTTAAGGCCAAAACCACATGATGAAAAAACCAGCTATATATAACATTAATCAAACATAATTTCGGAAATAAAGGAGTCAAGTGCAAAAAAGAAAAAATAACTGGATTGCCTAACCGCTTGGTTCTTTTTCTTTGTCTTTTTTTTTTTTAAAATATCCAATATTTCGGTCGCGAAAGGAACCTTCTTCTGGGACAGGAGAGCTTTACTAGTCTTAGCACATATTTTCATTTTCAATTAGACCCTAGCACACAAATACTAAAACCAACGGGTAGTATAACAGGTAAAACATCAAGAGTAAAATGAAAACATTGTGTGTGTGTGTGTGTGTGTGTGTGTGTGTGTGTGTGTGTGTGTGTGTGTGTGTGTGTGTATAAACCCTAACAAGAACTTTCTCAATGATTAATTTTTCGACTTCGATCAGACTGACCATCAGCCATTCATGAATATATAAATAACACAAAAATGTCGATCAAGTCATCGACTGACTCGTCAAAAGCACGCAGTCCACACCAAGAAATACCTGTCTCGGCCAAGCCTCCAGTCTGGCGATGTAGTTTTCAAAGTCTTTCTTGGTATCAAATGGTGTCAAGTCGACGATCATGTTCAGATCCAGATAGAACCCCTCCATGAAGTTGATAGGGTTCAGAGGACCGTAACTGCAAGATTCGAATGATAGTGGTCTTAAAAAGAGAGTGATACATATAAGAGAGAGAGAGAGAGAGAGAGAGAGAGAGAGAGAGAGAAAGAGAGAGAGAGAGAGAGAGAGAGAGAGCATCTAGGCAAAAGTTAAGCCAGAAAAAGTAGAACCTTTGGCAAGGCGCTTTATAAATCATGATTTATTGTTTTTATTATTATCTCTCAAAATACGCCATACCCTCTCTACAATACTCCATATTGTCTCTACAACAATTCGTACTATCTTAATAAGACAAGCTCACTACCTCCACAATACTTTACATTATCTTCAAAACCTGCCAAACCATCTTCACAATACTTCATACCACTCCACAACGCAAAATGTTTATCCAAATATACGCCATACTAATCTTCTCAGTAAATCATACTTCTTACCTTCACAACGGCGTATTATTTCGGCAATGCGTCATATCCACTAAACACTATGCTATCTCCTAAACAAGTCACACTAACTCCACAATACATTATACTGTCTTCAAAACCTGTCACACCAACTTCACACAATACTTCATACCATCTCCACAATGCAAAACGTTATCTCCAAACATACACCATACTATCTTCTCAATAAATCGTACTTCACAACGTCATATCATTTCAGCAATGCATCATATCCAGACAACGCTACACGCTCTCCTTAACAGGTCACACAATCCCCACAATACGCCTCAGTGTCCCCTGAATATAGGGACATTTAGATTAGACGTCACGTATCCGATAGGGGATAGATAGGTAACGTATCGACCCCGCATCGCAAAGTATCGCGCGATTTCATCAGACTGTGCGACTTCGACAGGTAAGTGTTGACGTATCACAAGCGATCTATACGTGGCCTTTCCCGTATTTGTTTTACAAGAACACAAGTCATGTGTCAGGGTAAGTAACATTTTGGTTGTTTATTTTAAACCTTTTCTCTACTTTATCTGTATGTTTTCATTCACTGACTTATGAATAGTTTGTGCAAAACACTTTCAAAGATACTACCCCCTCACAGGCGGAAGTCAGGCGACCGGGTAACACGCATCGCCAGTGAGCCTCCTCGTCACGTGAACGAGATTTGAGATCGTGGTTTCACTTCGGTCTATTCATTCTTAAATCAGCTCAGTTGTGACTAAAAGCAATAAATATACACGAATCGTGATATTTTTAAAGAGTTTTTGATCACTTGTTGCTACCATTTTGTTTTGAAAGCATGTATTCCATGTTTTTATGGAACTGGGTCATCTGATGCCCCGTTGCAGAGCCACAGAAGCAGACGACACACAGCAAAAAGAGGCGTTTGCTGTCTTTGTTTTCTTTCCCCCTCTTTTGTTTGTTTACAAATTACAATTTTATCAGAAAAAATATGCACACATGGGCGACATATAGACAACATCAGTTTGATTCCACCAGCTTCGGGGATTTTTTTTTCTTTATCTGAGGAACGTTTTCAGTTAAATATGCAGTCAGTTATCGTAAATCTGTCTTAAGCAGAGTACTGAGCACGTGTGGAAATATTACAGGTAAAAAAAACAAGAACAACTACATAAAACTGTATGAAAGTCGTGCTGTCAGAAAAGGTACTGAGATCGCTGCAGATAAGACTCATGTATGCGCGCACGCATGCATTTGTATGTGTAGGTGGGTGTGCACATAAGGAGGGGTGGGGTGTCTTATATGTGTTTGTTATTTAATTTTTGTCTGTACATGTAGTATTGCTGTATTCTGTTTTGATTGTCATGCATACCTTTTTATTGGCCACTCTTAATTTCTCGAAAGAGATAAAAGTGTTTTTGATTTATTTTATTTCTCCAAACATGAGAGAGAGAGAGAGAGAGAGAGAGAGAGAGAGAGAGAGAATGTGTAAGTGTGTGTAAGTGTATAAGGTGTGTGTGTGTGTGTGTGTGTGTGTGTGTGTGTGTGTGTGTGTGTGTGTTGTATTCTGCATATACTTCAACATAACTTATGTGTCTCTGTTTTCAGATGGCAGCTGAAGAAGGGTAAAGAAGAAATTTTACTTTCTACCAAGGATGGACATTCTCCTCATAATGGAGACTTAAACTTTAGCAGCTGCATGCGTTTGTGCGTATGATCGCTAAACATGAAAACCGTGTAGAATTTCACCAGATTTTATGCTTAAATCATGCACGAAGACTGACACAGCCTGAAGTGTTACTTACAAACGCAAATAGTGATTTACACACAAAACCAATAAGTAAAATAACATTTATCTGATGCACAATACAAATTTAATCTAACAATTACAATTACGAAGACATATTCAGACGTACAAAAGAAAAGCCCCCCCCCCCCCCCCCCCCCTCCTCCACCATCTCAGACAGCATGAAAATCATGTGCCTGTGGCAAAACGATGGCAAATTCCTCTCTAATCCTTCCCTACACGTTTCTCCCCAGCTCAAAAGAGTAGTATGTGTTACTTCCCTTGTCTGAGGGGGACTTGGGGGACGTAAGCCGTAAGCACGTGTAATCTAAACCTAAACTTGAATCACGTACGTCATACGTACGCATCTCGATGCGTGTACATATATAGCGCGATACGTCACGTGTAGATTCCACGTGCTAGATTACACGTGCTTGCGGCTCACGTCCCCCAAGCCCCCTCAGACAAAGGAAGTAACACATGCTCTTTTGAGCAGGGGAGAAACGATAACTGACTGCATATTTAACTAAAAACGTTCCTCAGATTAAAAAAAAAAAAATCCCCGAGCTGGTGGAATCCAAACTGATGTTGTCTATATATCGCCTATTTGTGCATATTTTTTTTCTGATAAAATTATAATTTGTAAACAAAAACAAAAACAAAAACAAAATAAAAGAAAAAAAAAAGAAAAGAAAAACAAGAGACGGCAAACGCCTCTTTTTGCTGTGTGTCGTCTGCTTCTGCCACTCTGTAGAGGGGCATCAGTTGAACCAGTTCCATAAAAACATGGAATACATGCTTTCAAAACAAAATGATAGCAACAAGTGATCAAAAACTCTTTAAAATATCACGATTCGTGTATATTTATTGCTTTTTTAGTCACAACTGAGCTGATTTAAGAATGAATAGAACTGAAGTGAAACCACGATCTCAAATCTCGTTCACGTGACGAGGAGGGCTCACTGGCGATGCGTGTTACCCGGTCGCCTGACTTTCCGCCTGTGAGGGGGTGGTATCTTTGAAAGTGTTTTGCACAAACTATTCATAAGTCAGTGAATGAAAACATACAGATTAAGTAGAGAAAAGGTTTAAAACAAACAACCAAAATGTTACTTACCCTGACACTTGACTTGTGTTCTTGTAAAACAAATACGGGAAAGGCCACACATAGATCGCTTGTGATACGTCAACACTTGCCTGTCGAAGCCGCACGGTCTGACGAAATCGCGCGATACTTTGCGATACGGGTCGATACGTTACCTATCTATCCCCTATCAGATACGTGACGTCTAATCTAAAGGTCCCTATTGTCATACTAGCGCTTACGCGCTTCGACCCCCGTCTCTTCCTGGCGAGTTTGTCGTGTCGTGTAGTGTTCCGTTTGTGGACGCAAACTGCGTCACGACGCAATGCGTCACGTGATCGCCGAACCGACGTTGCTGTTTGTAGGACACGAAGGATACTTGATACCAAATTTGGTGGCGATCGGCCTAAAACTGTGGCCGTGTATAAGCGAACAGACAGACAGACAAACTGAGCTCTATATAATAGATATCGCCACAATACGGTCCTTCGAACGAGACCGTAAATCGAGGTTCCGTGTGTGAACGCACGCGTAACACACAGCACACACGTAACATCCTACCATCTACAATCGGCAGAAAAGACCGGTTTGGCTGTTGGTATAGATGACACTAAAACACATAGCATGCACCTCCCTTTACGAAGAATGAAAGAATGAGCGACTGATTAATTCTAGACTGAACGAAAAGGGAAGCGACTGAATGCAGTGCCAGCAGGGAGCCCTTCTGTCAGCTCTACCCAGGTAGGCAGCCCGTAAACGAAAGCCTAGATTGTAAACTACTCAGACTTTGGGTCTCTAACCGGGGATAGGTGCAATATGAATATTCTTATAATGATAATGATAATACGTCATACCATCTTCACCATTTGCGATACAGACTATCTCCTGCACCACACGTCATACTGACTATCTCCTGCACCATAATAATAAAAAAAATTATGTCATACTGACTATCTCCATCGGTAGTTGTTGACGAAAGTGCTGAGCATGTCAACTAGAACGTCATAACTGTACTGGTTCTGACGACTCAGCTGACGTCGATCAATGCTCAGCGTTCTGTTCAGGAACTGCTCTACGTCTGCCTGTCAGTACACACAGACAATGCCATCGTTACAGTGTGTGTGTGTGTGTGTGTGTGTGTGTGTGTGTGTGTGTGTGTGTGTGTGTGTGTGTGAACATGTGTGTATGCACGTGTATAAATGTGTCTGTCTGTCTATGTGTCTGTCTATGTGTATGTGCAAGTGTTCATGAGTGTCTGTGATTGTGTATGTGCATGCGTGTTTGTGCGAGTCTCTATGCGCGAGTATCTGTGTGTAAGTGTGTATGCATCTCTTGTGTATATGTGTGTATGCGCGCGTGTGCGTGAGTTTATTGCTACCGCGCTCGCGCGTACGTTCGTGCATGCGCGGGTGAGTGCATGCGTGTGTGTATGTGTGTGTGTGCGCGTGCGTGCGCGCGCTTATGTGTAGTCCATTAGTCTTCGCCCAGTCTTTGGTCCTTTGACTGTCAATTTTTACTGTCAAAGTCCACTGTCCACTTTTTTTTTTTTTTTTTTTTTTTTTGCTGTCCCGACTTCTGCGCCACCTCAGAGGCAGTGCACCCATTCCGACACCCGTCCACAGCCACAGCCCGGTCGGCCCCGCCGCAGCCCCGGCACCGGCAATCCACAGGGAGCAGTCAATGTCAAGTCGTCAAGAGGCAACCCACCGGAGGAGACACTGCACTGCTGCACTGTTTCTATTTTAATGTCCATCTCTCTTTTGTTTGCGTGTTTTTGCCGTTTGATTGTTTGCTTAATTTTTTTCGGTGGTTCGGGAGTGTTCTTCCATAAATGTTTTCCTTACCATCATCCCACTTTATCTGATCCGTTCTCAACAGTCTCTCTCTTTCTCTCAGAGAGAGAGAGAGAGAGAGAGAGAGAGAGAGAGAGAGAGAGAGAGAGAAATTCTGTGTGTGTGTGTGTGTGTGTGTGTGTGTGTGTGTGTGTGTGTGCGTGCGCGCGCGCGCATGTGTGTGTATGTCTATACATATGCTTAATACATACACATCCATACATACATATACACATATTGATATCTACACACACACACACACACACACACACACACACACACACACACACACACAGACTGACACATGACAGAGACCGAGAAAGAGAACGAGAGAGAGAGAGAGAGAGAGAGAGAGGAATATGTACGTTTGCTTCACCACTTTCAACATTGTTTTAAATGCACTTTTAAGTCGAATCTTGCTCTAAACATTAATGGTTATGCAAAACACTCATAATAGTGTATGGTTATAATGGCAAAATGCCTCTATATATCAACAATGTTATCTTCTCTCCGCGAGGACCAATAACAGTCACTCACACGCTGCGAATCGAAGATCTCCATGGAGAGATCAGCCAAGCGGTCATTGTACTGCTTGCTCCCCACGTCCGTGCTGAACAAGGGATTCTGTTTTTCGTGCCACTGGAAGAACTCCTCTTCCACCGCCTTCAGGTCAGACGTGGCGTCACCTGCAATGACGTCATATCATGTGATGTCAGGGGTTGGACGTCAAGAGAAGGCGGAGAAAGAGAATAGCGGCGTATGATGATGGAAGACTGCAGCGGTGTTGAAAATTCGCGTAATATTCGCAAATTACATTAAAGTGAACAAGAAATTTTAAATCATAAAACAAAGAATAAGAAAAGTCGCAACTTAACAGCTTCAATGACTGAACAATAAAGAAATACATGTATTTTCGAGGAGTTGTCTTCTACTGACACACGCAACACCACCCGGACGGGACCTGCGCTGTACGCATTTCCCGATCAGTTCACAGGCAGGAAGAAGAAAAAAAAAAAAAAAAAAGGGGGGGGGGGGGGGGGGGGGGGGCACTGCAAGGCATGTTTCAGTGTCTTATATCCGGCTGACCACCAGGCCCTTTTGGGGCAGTCTAAAACATTGTCCCTCCATCCCCAACAGCGCAATGAGATGTTCTCCTGGTGTGAGTGACTCCACTTTACAGCATTCCCGTGACCGTGCAATGAGATGTTCTGCCTGGTGTGAGTGACTCCACTTTACAGCATTCCTGTGACCCCAAGAACAGAGCTCAGGTAAGGACCGACAGCAATGAATGGATGAAAACTGAACAATTGACTTGGTATATACAGTCTTGTTGTTGTTGTTGTTGTTGTTGTTGTTGTCGTCGTCGTACCCTGGCTAAAAGACTCCAGGGATCATCCAAACAGCCGAAGTACTTAAACACTGTAGTACAAATGCATCAGCTACGGATAAGAACATTACGTGTGTGGCCGTTTTTGATTACCCTGCCACCTGGGCAGCCACACTCCGACTTCGAGGGATTTGGGAGACTGATAATGTTATGCTAGGAGCTTGTCACAACTGAAGACAATCCATGCATAACTATGCAAAGCGTAACAACATTTTGATGTAGCCTTGGTGTTCTAACCAATGTCAATTGGTCTGACACAGCCTTAAGCCAAGGCGGGATATACAGTGTTTATTTCTTGAAACTAAGGACGTTGTCTTTGTCGTTCAACTGAATGGCTATCCATGCGCGCGGAACACACACACACACCACACACACACACACACACACACACACACACACACACACACACACACCAAAATGATCGTGTCAAGTCTCGTTCTTAAGAAAACTGTATTGAAGGCTTACATCTAAAGATCAGAGAAGATACTGCTGTGGCGTGTGGTAAATTGTTGCCATGATGAGATCTTAAACTATTACGCTGGTTTTCTGCATGGTTGGTTTCAACATAACCAGAATCTTTTCTTTTTTGTTTCTGAAGCGCTTTTTACCAAGCAAGTAGTACTTGACCGTATTCCTCCATTAGACACAGTGGATGTTAAAAACTGCATGCATGATCCGTGACTTTTGTCCATGTTTTTTGCCAGCCGACTGTCTCAACAAAATACATTCCGCTATGTGAAGGCATCCAAGAAAAGGTGGTACTGCTACCTTCAAAAGAAGGAAATGCATTACATGAGTGGTTTGAGCAAGGAGGTCGTGTCTCACGCTCGAATTTCATTTACTGAAAGCATACGAAAGTGACTTTGAATCAACACGGAAAAGTCTTCAATACGGATTAGGCGGAAAATCAAGTAAATGATACAGAGCAAACAGAGTAGCGGTTGACTCGATTATAAAAACTGGATTCCCCCCTTTCCATTGTAAAAATAGCTTTCTTCCTTTCAAGTAACAAATAATAATGCTGCACCAGCTTCTGGACTTTTGGTGATGGCCCCATCAGGATGATTGTTTAAAAAAATGATTCTTCAGCGAAATATTCAAACCATTAAGTTCGTCGTACTTTTTTTTTTTAAACCAATGAATCATTCGGATATCAAGATTACCTTTCTGTAGTTTTAATGATACAAGGCACTGATGAACCACTGGTTCTCACAATTACCTTCAGATTAATTTGTGCCCCCTGCTGCTGATCCAACGTATGAGTTCCGATTGTTGTTAGAGAACGAAGAAGATTTGTTCGTTTCGAAACATTTGCAAACTCGATTAGTTTTCAATGTTACTTTACTTCATGAACCTCGTTACATTCTTTTTAAAGAACAAGTAGCAGATATCCATGTAAAGAAAGAACTATCATTACGCTAAATGATCCCATAGATGACTGTGAGAAAAAGTACACCTACGGCAAGTTTAAATGCCTTACAATCTAAACTTTGAATTTTCCTTCATTACTACACTGGAGTGCTGAAGAAGATGTTATGGTCAGAAGTCAATCTGGAATGCACACGAGGCGTAATGCTAAATGTTTTAGGGTTACCTACTTAGTGACTTTAAATAGCTGAAACTTGTCCTTGCGCTATTCAGTGAATATTCAATATAATTCTATGTTAACTTTGACATAAGGTGAATATTATATTTCAAAATGACACAGCCGATTCAGAATGATGGCAATATTGGCGGATCAGCGCCGGTATTAAAAAGGAAAAATATTAATATTTCAGTAGACAGAATCACATCAAACTGAAACTGATGGTTTGGGATTAGCTGTGAATTTGTCCAATCCCGGTTCATACATTTTTCGAAAACAAATCAACTCTTCGTAGATGTATTATTTTTCATGGTGACATTTATCCATATTCATTTGTAAGCTTATACGGTGTAAAAGCAACATCTTTTTGTCTAACACTTTAGAAGATCACAAAGTAAAACAGTAACTAGGTGAAGTACCATGACTGAACCTTGTGGAATATTCATTTTAACGGAAGTTGGTGTGGATTCGGAATTTCTCACTCTTCCTCCTGTAAGAAATGTGTGTGTGTTTTTAACGTAATGATAAATATTACACTATACAAGAGGACCGAAGATCATTTATGTAATAAACATTCACATGGGCCACAAATAACCATAATTTTTTTATGTCCGTTCAAAAATAGCGAGCACATTTTTCCTGTAGGGAAACTGATCGATGCTTTATGTAGGTAGGTATTTTGACTACATGATCAACAGCTGATCTCCCTTTCCGGAACCCTGCTTGATTTGAGGGGTTTACTTTATTTTTATTACAGAAATATATATGTCTGTTCAAAATCATTTTTTCCGTGCGAGAGGTTAAAGCAGCTAGTCTAGTGTGTTTTTATCACTTGCAGACGGGTATTGCGATGGAATGTTTCTATATTTTCGTGACGAAGGAGACGAGTTCACCACCAAATAGCTTTGTGCTTATAAAATCTTTAAAAAGTTCATCTCTGACATCCACTTTGGGTGTCTGACTGGATCGATCTTACTGTCGACTACGTTTGTTTTTACTAAGGTAATCGATGGCAATGTCACTTTCGCATTTTGCGAACCTTTTGCTGACAGCTTCAGGGTCAGATTTCCCTATATTATACAACACACGCACTGGCGTAATATGGCATCCGCTTTGTTTTGCAATAGTATCAGTTGACGGAAGACTTGATTACAGGGCTTCGCTGTGTGTATACCTCTCTTCCTATTACTTCAAACCCGTAAGAACGGCTAACTCTCCCATTTACACTGTTCATGACTGTGTCGTGAAGAAACGCTACATATGGTAGGCCTATGCCTTGTTCTTATAATAATAAATAATAATAATAATAATGAGGAGGAGGAGGAGGAGGACAATTTCTATAGCGCCCTCCTAACAACATAGGCTACAGGTTTTACAAGTTTTAACAATTCAACATCTAAAAAATAAGCAGCATAAACACACACACACACACACACACACACACACACACACACACACACACACACACACACACACACACACACACACTTGTCTAATATCACTTTAAGTGAACAGACGTTAAATTGAAGAACACTAACTAACACACACACACACACACACACACACACACACACACACACACACACACGCACGCACAAAGCACTCTCGCGAGCGAGCGCGCGCGCGCGCGCGCACACACACAAACACACGCTGAAACACAATCTTGCATACAGAAACACACTATATGACCGGTGAACGGCTTATTTGTACAAGAGCAAAGTGTGCAAGTGACATGTAGTAATTTAGTAATATTTCAGGTGGTATCCTGCAACTGGCGTTTGAAGATACGTTTTCAGTGCAGACTTGAAAGTCGGGAAGGAGGGGGCATGACGTTGATGGGAGGGTAGTGAATTCTAGAGTATTGCCGCAGAAAAATGAGAATGCTCTAAAACCATGCTGCTTTCGGCTATATGAGGGAATTCGAAAAAATCGGTCATCAGAGGAAGAACGGAGGGGACATGTGGGAATATATATTTTGAAGAATCAGAGAGACAGGCGGGCGCTTATAACATAGACAAGCCGTCTTATACTGAATTCTGTGCTCGATTTTGAGCCAGTGTAATTTCTTCAAGAGACCGAAGTATGGTGCTGTTTTGGCACCTTGCCTTGAAGTTAAGGCGGGTGGCTGAATTTGAACAAGTTGCAGTGGCTGGAGTAAGGCTGCGGGTACACCAAGGAGAAGAGCGTTACAATAATCTTGTCTTGACAGAATGCAGGAAGACGCCAATGTCTTCGTCGGTAAGTTAGAGCCACAACTGTCTATCTTGAAAAACGCCATTTTGAGAAATGGCCACTTGAAGATTTCACGGGTCTCCAAAAATTACACCTCTGCACGCAGAACTTCCAAACTTGGGAAAAACAAACACTAGATGGTGTTCTGAAGCTGTACAAACGGGGGTTGAAAACAACAATCCTCAAATGGAAACCACAGAATTACGCAATCTTAAGAAGTACGCAAAACACCCTTGGTCTGAAAAGAAAGGCTTTCATCTTCCCCAAATTTTGAAGCACAACTAATTAACAAGACTTAGATAGTTGTTGTGTAAGACCTTCACAGCTGAAATCCTCAGGCCACAACTGATCAGCTACAGGATAGTGAATTGTGGCCTGGAACATTCCTATCAGTTTGCGGTAATAGTTTGGAATACAACTGTCTTCTATGGCTCTAGCCACCTGTGGCAGGGACAAACTGTCCCACTGTATGGAACGTTTCAGACCACAGTCTGTGACTGCTAGCTGTTCATTTGTGGCATGCAGAATCTGGTTGGATGTGGACAGGGCAACAACTGTTTCTTTGCTATCAACCAAAAACTTATAAATGTTTCATAACCATGTTTCAGCATGTTAAACAGACTGTATTAATACACCTACAAACATGAAAAAGTTAGAAACAATTTTTTTTTTGAGATAAACAGTTGTTGTGGCTCTAATGCATCGTCGTGGCCTGTTCTGTAAGGAAAGGTCTGATAAAGCTGATGCGACGGAATTCGAGAACGGACGCTTGGCAGATTTTGGCTATGTGGTGTTTCAGGGCGAGATCAGAGGCGAGATAGAAGCCAAGGCCAACAAATGGGCATAAATGAGATGTCAGTGGAGCCTAGGACTATTGACGGATAAGGCCTGGGCCTATTTGATGGTTTGGCCGTAGAGCCTCCGGAGTGTAGCCTATACTGTTGGGCTCGCAGCTGACGTCATTTTTTTCTCTCAGCTGGAATTCTTTTCTTTCCAAGTGTTTTCGTTTGTTTGTTTAAGGGGGGGGGAGGGGGGGGGGGGGGGGGGGGGGGGGGGGGAAGGCGTCTTCCATCGGGCCTACAGGTACTTCAACTAACAAATTGTTGATAAGCACAGGTTGAATTGATCTTGTGGCCTCTGCGTAAGTGCATAAAGTGATAGGCCTATTGTCCGTCTGTTGAGTTAGTTATTGTATTAATGTGGAATGTTGTTGAAATAGCAAGTCTGTCAATCGCGTCTTTTGGTTCATGACAACTTGAAGAACGTGGTATTCTTTTGGCATTAAGATTTAATGAGTCCTGTCGACACACCGATTTCACTCGCCCCATCATTCATGTTAGTGTGGGTTCCTGTATGGTTTTCTTCATACCACTTCCCCAGTCCTTCATCGGCAGTCTGTGCACTTTTCAATAGCGGTCGTTCCTTGAACTTCCCCTCTCACGCTCATTGTCTCTCCACTCTGTTTTAGCCCCTCCAGCACCATCCATAGGTGTCGCAGAGTTGCAGCCTTCCATGCTATTGGGTTCGGTCAACCGCGTTACGATTAAATTGACGGCTTCCTTCAGTTTCTGCAGTTTCTAGGACGATTGGCTTCAACCTCCTCTTCCCAAATCGCAGGAATGGGATGCAAGAATTGAAGAGAGTTGTCCCTCCCTTTCTTACTATTTAGTTTCTCTTAGTCTTCCTTTCACCCCACGTCTATCCCCTGCGTTTTTATCTATTCATTTACTTTCTACCCAAGCTCTGTTCGTTCGGTAGGTACCCCGTCTCCAGCGTAAGAGTGGTAGCAGCCACTAGGGTTCCAGTTTTTATCTATTCATTTACTTTCTACCCAAGCTCTGTTCGTTCGGTAGGTACCCCGTCTCCAGCGTAAGAGTGGTAGCAGCCACTAGGGTTCCACCAGAGGACCTCGTTCACTGTTCCTCTTGTCCACTCGCTATCTCGGTGCTTTACTTCCCTTAGTCTCATTCTTCCCTTTCAAAAGTTTTCCCTACCTTCTGATCCATAAGCGCCTATCTAGTTGTATATTCATTGTAATGTTTTAATATTTTACTAAGGGTGTTTTCTGAATGGTTTGTCTTTTTCATTGCCTTCATTTTCTTTACATATAACTATGTGATGACATACATGTAATCATGTTTGATTGATTTTGCTTTTCTGCTGCATTTTCAGTTTTGCCGCACAGATATCCATTTGGCCCCCCGCCCTCCCCCATTTTTCAGTTTGCAGGTTTGAAGCAGCCTCTTGATGTTGTGAGCTGTGAGCTTGTTTACCACTGAATCATTTAGGACTTTACTTACACTTTTTTTTACTGTGGTCAGTAGCCTGTGCTGTTCCCAGCTTTGATTTTGAAAAAAAAAAAAAAACCACTTCCGTTTGTACTCCTTTCTTCTTTTTTTCAGTTCAAATGTTCATATTCCATTAGTCCTTATAGTTTTGAGCCTAAGTTTTACCTACCTAGTGTTCTATTTTGGATATTTGGGGGTTTTTTGTTTGCTTTTTTCCTCATCGGTTTCTTGTTTCTTGATCATGGAGTCATTTGATGTGTATCTGGCACTAGCCCAATAACTTGGTTTGGACGGAGAAAAACTTATTAATTATATCACTCAATGGGAAAGATCGAGCGGTACGTGTTCTCGACAAAGACATGAAAAGACAAAGCGAGACAGGAAAAAGACAAAGAGAGACAGGAAGAAGAAGAGCAGCGGTAACATGGTCTTGCACTAAAACAAAAGAAAATGGAGGATAAAGCACAGGAAAGAATTACAGCGTCTCCAAGTGCAGGCTTTGATCTCAAGAAAGGCCAGGTTCAATCTCTGTTGGATTCTGAGGAGTCTGAATTTGACCTCCATTCCCCCCAAAGACCCTCGTATTAGAAATACCTCCCCAAGGTACCCGTTTTTGATGAGTCTAACGATGAGAATGATGTTTTCCTCTTGTTTTGAATCCCAAACCAAATGCGTGTGGGTGACCCCCCCCCCCCCCCCCCCCCCCCCCCAAAAAAAAAAAAAAAAAGAAAAAAAAAAAGAAAAAAAAAAGGGTCTTGAACATTGCGTGCCTTTTCAAAGGAAATGCTCTTACTCTCTACCATTCTTTAGCCGCTAAAGAATCGCTCACCTGGGGAGACGTAAAGTCGGAACTTTTAAAAAAGGTTTCAATGAAGGATTCTGAGTAAAATTCAGATTTGTGCGTCCGGAGAAAAATGAATCCTTTTGCGCCTTTTTGATCTGCACTTCTCATTTTCTCATCGATGGGTCGTTTTTGTCCGATACCGACAAGGCTTTCCATTCCCTTCGTGACCTGGTTCTCTGAGAACAAATTTAACAGAGCGTCTCCAAAGACCTCGCTGTCTTTCTCAAGGAACGCTCTGTAGAACGTGCTGAGAAATGTGTCGTCTTGCCGATCAGTATAAAACCGCACACCCGGAAAAACAGTGTGGCAAAAAAAAACTTGTGGATGCCGTTTTTGAGGCACGTGCGTTAGCCAAGTATACCCAGCGACGTAGTTTTAATCAAAATCGGAACTTTCAAAATTCTCGTGGTCAGTCATCTTACAATCATGGCACTTCCTACTCGGGTTACTCACGCCAGCAGCATACATCGCCTTCTTGCTTAACGCAACAAGGGTATCAGCAGAAACGTGCTTCGTCGTTTCAGCGTTCACGCTCATCCCGTCGCGATCGTGGTTTTGGTTGCGATCGTGGTTTTGGTCGTGGTTATGGCTTCAGTCAAAGGTACGAGAATGTCTGCGCTGATTTTCATTGTTGGTTTTGTGGCTGTAAATTTTTCGCTCTGCTAATGAATGCCCGCACACTGGTAAACCTTATGCGCTTTTTTCAAGCTTCTGAGACCCTTCCTAAAAGAGAGGAGGCCCATTGAATGGTCTGTCATGTTCTCACGGACGGTCTCTTAATTGAGCCTTGCTCTGTCAGTGGCTTTCAGGCTACTCTCCTCAGGGATACAGGTTGTACTACTGCTGGAGTACGTCGGTCTTTCGTTCGCTAAGACCAGTTCACTGGTGAGTCCCAGAAGTGTCGGTCTTTAGGTGGTCAGCTCGAAGTCTTTCCCCTTGCCTCGGTGGAGGTTTCTACTCCCTACATTTGAGTCAGATAAAGGCTTGTGTTATTGGTGATCCTGTCACTGACTTTGTTCTGGGTAACTTGCTTGGTGTAAGTTTATCTTGCTCAGGATCAGGTGGATCCTTTGTTCCTTGTGCTGTCAGCACTCGCCAACAGTCAAGTTGGACAAACAATCCCCTAAACCCCTTCCTGTTCCATGCGCCCCGGAAAAAATAAGAAGAAAGGAAGAAGATGGTGTGAGTGTGTGTGTGTGTGTGTGTGTGTGTGTGTGTTTGAACACGCACTGAAAACTCACCTATACTGGGTGCTTGTCCTTAGTGTTTTTTTTTTCTTTTGAGTAGTGATTTGTGCTCTTGGACAAAAAAAAAAAATGCCTGTGACTGGCGGAAGCAGCAGACGAGAGAGCACAGATTTGTTGGAGAAAGGAAGACACTGGCTAGAAGAAGAAGAGGAAGAAGAAGAAGTTTACACAGATAATTTTTTAAATATTATTGATTCTATGGGTAAACACTCTGTACAGAGGCTGTGGTGCTGAAACCTTGACAGCCCCTTCTCAACCTTTGGGATGTGCTGTCTGCTACTTAGAGGATCTTCTTTTTTGTTTTGATTTGATGGGAAGCATGCAGTACTTTGAATTATAACAACTGGGGTCTGTGAACCCAGAGTATTTTGATTAATAAGAATGGGATGTGTGAATCCAGAGTATTTTGATTAGTAAGAATTGGGGTTTCTGAATGCAGAGTGAATTGTTCGGACATATTATGACAATTATAACTATGTAAAGTGATATTTTCTCCTGTAAATGTTGCATTGAAAAAAAAAAAAAACTTCGGGTTGGATTCATCAATGACTACAGTGTTTTAAAATGCATCGACAATTATGAACATACATGTATACAAATGTCTTTATTCTTGCTGATGTTGCTGTTTACATCTATATATTGATTGATAGCTGTTCGTTACATGGATGTACGTGTACGTGTATATGTGTGTGTGTGTGTGTGTGTGTGTGTGTGTGTGTGTGTGTGTGTGTGTGTGTGTGTGTGTGTGTTCTTCTTTTCTTTTTTTCTCATAGCCTTTTTTTTCTTTATGTATGTTTGTTTAAAAAAAAAAAAAAAAAAACGATTACTCTTTATGTGCTAAGGTTATATTTTTGTACGTTGATTAAAACGGATTAAAAAAAAAATTGTTCGGATATCTGTGTAACCTTAAGGAAAAGAAAAATTGCAGTTTGTGCGGTGAGCGAATGTGACTTTGACATAAATCTTTGCGAAGAAGAGACATCTTGTTGAATGATATATTGGCCAGGAAAAAAGGAAATATTAAATCTCCTTGCGCCAAAAGAAATGAGGCGCAGATGATTTTTTTTTTCGGGGGTGGAGAATGGGGTGGGTAACTTTAAAATTTAGCTTGATCTGTTTTGTTTAGAAGGGTCGGCGTCGATGTGTGGTTGCAATTATCTTTGTATGCGAGCGGTGTGTAGAGACCGTTGTGTGAAACTTAGTCCAGTATATCCACCAACTGCAAGAAAGTGAATAGTTTGGGGACAGTTACGCTGCCCAAGACATGTCTAGTTTATAAGACTGGATGTCAATTAAGGAGAAGGAGAGACTCGTGTCTGGGAGCAACTCGTCTTTAACAACCCTGGCCAGTGCCGGACATTGATCTCATCAACAAATCCAGAGACAGGCCAGAAGGTGCCGGATGGCGGAGTGGTCGGACACCAAGTTAACAGTTCAGGCGTGGCGAGTTCAAATCCCGGTGGTGTCCCCTTAAAAATGGCCACCGTCGCTGTCCGTCTTAAGATTCTGTCCTTGTGGTGACTGCAGTATAGTTTAAGTGCCGTCCGTTTTTCGCTTTCTTGTGTGATTATACTCACATCACCTTTCATAGGTGAGGACGTTAAACCTGAATGACACTAACAGGAAGAGCTGGATCTCTGTTTCATCTTCTTCCCGTCTACTTATTACTGTAATTTGCAATACAAAGACGCTGGATTTTAGAGCTAGAGATCAGAGAAGAAATCCTTTCAGTTATACAACATTTTTTCTTCTTCAGAATACTATAAACAAACGTTTGAGAAAGAATCACTCCGACTGGCTCGTGCCACATTCTGCCCCGTCCTGTGATTGGCGGATAATTTCAGCCCAGTTTTCCTTTAATCAGCCTAACAACAAAAGATTTAAGAATCGATTGTGTGTACATGCAGCATCTTTGATCTTTACACGTTC
The DNA here is from genome assembly GCA_016801955.1 of Conus betulinus. Taxonomy (NCBI): domain Eukaryota; kingdom Metazoa; phylum Mollusca; class Gastropoda; order Neogastropoda; family Conidae; genus Conus; species Conus betulinus. The sequence goes on from JADBJO010000199.1 coordinate 304,088, forward strand.
GTAGCACTAACCGGCGAATTAAAAGTCCCTTCATCCACATTCATGTGCAATGTGTTGATTCTTTAGCTTGCTTTGATTAAAAGTTAACTCTGTAAATCAAAATATTAGATTAAGCAGTATAATCGATCAACAAAATAGTATAATCGATCAACAAAGGGTAGCATCCAAGACCAACAGAGCCAACGCAAAAACTGGATCAACTCTCCTTTTCTTAAAAACCGATTTCACGTACTTGTGGAGAAAACAGCGGTTTAACAAACATGATTAAAACAATGGCCATATCAAATTTATAGTTTCAACAAGAAATACGTTATCAATTTCATTGGTGACGTATGCGGGTGCGCGTGTATTCGTGCATGTATGTGTGTGCGACCGTTTAAAGTAATACATATCTACCTTAAAGTCCTAGTACATCTTTCTCTGGACGGACGGACGTCTTAGTGTGCGGACGCCAGTGAACAGCTCCGCAATTATGTTGCTTTTACAAGTGTAACTTGCTGTGATCGAGCGCTGAGTTTTTAATGGCAGTGTGGATTACGTCCTGCACCTGGATTCATATATGTATTTGGGTTTTTTCTAACGGGAAAGGAAGTTACAGATGATATTTCGTTTTCTCTTAATACACAACATCACGGATTCTCGTGGAGTCTCGGCACAGCCCTTCTTGCGACCTGCTGTCTCGATCCTTCGTTGCTAGGCCCTGAACAAGCGTCCAGTGTTTGTGATCTTCAGCTGGCCACTTAGCTCAGCTCCAGTCGTCGTCTCGGCCCGGTTATTTGGACCCGATGCGAACAAGGCCCGTGGTGTTCCTGGTGCCTTGTGACATCATCTGGCCACTTTCCACTCCTACAGACGTCGTTCCTTCCTCTTCCCATCAATACCTTCCTCGCCTATGGACAAATTGAAGGGTCCAAGTGCGTGTAACTAGTGCGTGTGTCCTGTGCCAGTGTGCGAGCCCTGGGCCAGCTGTGAAAGCTGGTTAATCAGAGCCTCAGCTATCTGTTGCGCTGTTCAGCCCACATTCTTCTCTCACGGTGTTCGTCTCCCAGGACCTCACCAAACAAGTAGGCCCTACGTACTTTGTTTATCCTCCTCTAAGGGGGACCAGGATGCGTGGAGCTTAAGACTTTGATTTGTTGGCAGTTTACTTGGCAGCGCCGCCTTCTATCCCATACCCCTACTCCTCCCCAATCCCCCCCCCTCTCCCCGTTTTCTCCCTGCTCCATTACCTAACCCCTATCCTTATCCTCTTAGCTCCAAGTGTCACTGGTTCAGCGGCGGGCACGGCTGCTTATCGGCACCATGTAGTTTGAAACATCTACGACCATGAGTTGACCGTGATATCTCCCCCATCCTCTCCCTCACTCCCACATCCCCCCTCCCCACTCTTACTCTCCAACATCCCCCCCCCCCCCCCCCCCCCCATCACTCCTTCTCCTCACCCTACCCATGCTTTCACAGTCATGTCTGTGGTCACAAATAACAGTGACGCGCTTTGTGACTGGGTTCCCCAGATTGACATCAAAATAGACCCCAGCAACTCGCATTCAAAATTCCACTACACCTGTTCCCAATCGCAAGACAGATATTATACAAACGTTATACTGGTGACTGTCACAATGGCCGTGCCTCGCCCACACGCGCGCAATCGCATACACCTGCACACGAGACTCGACCTCTCCGGGCACAACCGCAATCTGACTCCAATCACACCAAATATCAATATAAAGATTTTACGAAAATTTCTCTCCCTGGCCAACAACCTCAGCGGGATTTTTTTCTTTCTTTTTTTTTTTTCTCCCAAAGTATATATTGAAGTATATTAACCCTTCACATCAACTTTGCACGTCATTTCAGCCAATGCATATTCTTTTACTTCCATTTTTTCTTACCACACTATTGTTTATTACATGAATTCATAACATTGGTTGGTACAAATGGGGACTCAGATCCCAAAGATTCAAAATTATATATTTCTTCTTCCTCTTCCGGATACACGAATTCCACACGGAATTCCTTCCCGGCGCAGCGGGATACCAAATAAAGTTTTCTTGACATAGCGGGGTAACAAATAGTTTCCTCCCGGTACAGCGGGGTAACAAATAAATTCGTCCCGATACGGCGGGGTAATAAAATCTTCCCAGGCTACTGGTCCATCCGACTCCCGTCAGTGTTTCTGAACTGGGCGACTGGCTGCTCTCTGACTTGTTTCGGACTCCAAAATCCACACAGTATACGGTCCTGTAATACAGACGACTTATAAATGAAAATTATATTAAAAAAAAAGGACTCACCGATTCTCATCGAATTCTCGAACGACAACCTACCTACCAGATATGTGGATCAGAGGTTTTCAATATCGATCTCAAAACCAGAGAATGCCGAATTATACAATTAATCAAAACCGGATCCACATATCCACTTACTCTGAGTGTACTTGGGTCTGGCCTCCAGCCCAGTACCGCAGCCTACATATCCAACTTTGGGCTTAACCCCACTCTAGGTCAAGCCTAGTTACAATCATATACATTTGCTGTCTTCTTTCCTGACAGCTCGACCAGTGCAGCAACGAATGACGATTTCTCATCCAGTCGCCTCAGCTGGTGAACAGCCCTGAGTTCCACTCTTTTTTTCCTACACCCAGGTACCGTATTCACTGTCAGTTAACCCCACTCACTGTCTACCAAAAACTCTAAAAAAATGGCCATTTCATTTCATCTTTACAGGCAACAATCACACATACAAAAAAAAAATCACAATAACCAAACCATGGCCTACACTGGGTCCATGACAGTGACATTAACAACAGACCAGCGTTTAGCGTACAATGGGCTGACTACGCCAAACCTAATCGGCCTCTTGTCCTCAGCGACAATGCTGATATTTCCTCTATCCCCACCAGCCTCCCCAGTGATGAGTTGTGCCGGACCAAGGTCCAAGTCAACTGTACACCCTGAAACTCATCACCATCACTGTCTTTCACACTACAGGTACTGTTCTTGTAGAGGGAAACCTGTGTAGAAATGGCTGCGGTTTGAGTTCGAATCACTAATCCAGGTGATTCGAACAATCTTCTCATTAACCCGCCAGGATTGCCATCCCAACCTCAACAAGGCTGTATGCGACAACCTGTCTGACCTTCCCCTTCCCTCCCTGAAGACGCTCCCTTCTGGTGCCCTCTCTGCACAGGACATCCTGTCTCCCCATGGACCTCATCATCTCCCCAGATTGCATTTGCTGACCAGCCCAACCACCATCCCTCCAGCCAGCGCTGATACCACTCCGTCCCAATCCACATCCTCGCCATGCACAAAGCCTGCCCCTACGGTCCCGCTACAGTCGCCTGAGGGAAACATGCACACACAGTCCATCCCGGCACTTACCACAAATACTCCACATATTCCAACAAAGCA
>JADBJO010000199.1:317500-335000 GCA_016801955.1 Conus betulinus
TCAAAAACGGTCACACACACGCAACGTTCTCATCCCCAGCTGATGCATTTGTACCATAGTGTTCAAGTACTTCGGCTGTTTGGATGATCCCTGGACTCTTTTAGCCAGGGTACGACAACGACAACAACAACAACAACAACAACAACAACAGCAACAACATATATGTTGAAGTGTATTGTGTGCGAGTGTCAAATGGAGCCGGTTGAAGTCTGCGTGGTTTCCTGTGCACGTGTTATTGTGAGCGAATGGGCAGGTTCAGTGATCATCAATGTATTCAGTTTCTGACACATTTTAATAAAAGACAGACGGGATGGGGAGGGGAGAAAAATTATTACGTTTATGATACAAATAATTACATTAATGGCACATCTCAAACATTCCTAGGGTCAAGTAATGACGATGAACCACAAACATTTCAACGAGAGACATTAGAGATTATGAGGGAGTGAGGCAGCAGGTACAGAAAGGGGAAGCGGTGGGTTTATTAAATGGTGGAAAGGGTAGAAATGAAGCGGGAGTGAAATAATATACATTGATTTCTTCCCTCGACAGGGTGGACGGGGGTGGGGTTATGTGTGGATGGAACGAATAGCATCCGTATTTTTCTGGCTATTGTTTTTACTTGGCCAATTAAGTGCCGCCTGAGCTAATAACGTATATAATCACACTGTTTTTACTTGGCCAGTTAAGCGCCGCCTGAGCTAATAACGTATAATTACACTGTTTTTACTTGGCCAATTAAGCGCTGCCTGAGCTAATAACATATAATTACACTGAGCGTGCGTACCAGTTACACTGAGCTCTGTCTGATAAACTAGAGAGCAAAACAGCTGTCCATTGGTCCCCACCCCCCCCCCCCCCCCCCCCCCCCCCCCCCCCCCCCCCCCCCCCCCCGTCTTGCCACCTCCCATCTGTCATAAACGGATGTAAGTCGAACAACATGGTAAGAGTCGAACACCGCAGTCATGGACTGTGGAAGTCAAGCATTTAAAGGAATCAGGGTAAAAATGTTCATGGCTGGATTCTAAAGAATCTAATTGTGTGTGTGTGTGTGTGTGTGTGTGTGTGTGTGTGTGTGTGTCCGTGTGAGTGTGTGTGGTGTGCTGTGTGATGTGTAAAACATCAAAGAGTGTGTTGTGTGTCAGTGCCAGCCGTGTGTGAAATGTGGTACAAAGTGTGTTATACAGTGTGTGTGTGTGTGTGTGTGTGTGTGTGTGTGTGTGAGTGTGTGTTCTCCACTGAGGACTGGCAGCTGTCGATACTTAAAACATCAAAAGCTATTTCCTTCAGTGCCAGCCGATTTGAAATCGGTCACAAAGAAGTTATACAGACACTGATGGTCTAAGAAGGTTCTGAGTTCTGACACAGATGGAAAACAACCGCTCGCAAGCTATAAACTTGTCTCCGTTATGGGGGCAGAACAGGGAAAAGGCAGCTTACACTCTCCCTGACTTGCGATCAGAATACATTACAAGTTTCAAAGATATTTCGGAAAACGCAGCGTGAACATGTCTCTCTCTCTCTCTCTCTCTCTCTCTCTCTGTGTGTGTGTGTGTGTGTGTGTGTGTGTGTGTGTGTGTTTAGCTGCCTAACCATTTTAAAAAAAATTATTACTCCTTTTGAACTGGCAGACAATCATCGTGTGATTATCTACCTATTCAGCAAAAAAGGGGTCTAATGATAGATAAGGCATTTAAATGGCAATCTCATTTCAATAACTCATGCAAATTATCACAAAATTACTTTTTCCTCTTATCTCCCAATATGGTTTTATGTCTATATTAATACTTTTGTTTTTCAATGCACACATAATGCCACACCTATCAGTCACACTTCAACAATTTGGGGGTAGGGGTAGTGATTTCACACACACACACACACACACACACACACACACACACATTAATTAATTTTCTCTGAAGACGAGCTGCAAAGCGATGTGTTCAGGTGCACATCTAATGGCAGATGCCAGTTTGCGCGCAGTTGCTTACACCGTAGGGAGAGAGGCTTACGTCATCACAGCATAAGCTTTCAGGGACAACTTGGTCGCCGCAACAAGGTGCAGCATGGAGTTGTCTGTCTTGGCAAGACTTGAAAGCTGGCAGGTTTGGTCGGAGTTGGATGTCGCTTACACCATAGTCGGCCATCTTTTGTAGTGAGCAATTGGCGCAGATAGTCACTTGGAGAATGCCGCAACCAGCGAAAAATGCGTTCATGAGAGTGATGAAGAGCTAGATCTTGAAAAGAAGGTTGCCAAAACGAGGGAGCAAACTTTCCTAAATGCATATCACGCAACTTGGAAGTGCTCGATTCCATGCTAAAAAAAGGTCCAACTTTCGTGTGGTGCCCTTTGTGCGAAACGGGTTTTAGTTGTGCTCATGGAGGGCGCAACGACTGCATAAAGCATGTTTCGTCAAAATCGCATAAACACTATCAGCAGTGGTGAAAGGAACACCTTCAGTTGTACAAGCATTGAAAAAGGCCAAGGCGAAGTCTAGTGGCGACCTGGAACAGACAAACGCAGAGGTGATGATGTGTATATGCTGGTGGCTGACGCCAGTCTGTCCCTGTGAACGACCGATCGTCTTGTTCGCTATTGAAGATGTTTCCTGACACTGATGACAGCACAACTGCTCAAGGTATATCTGTCACTGTTACTTCTACTGTTTATTAGCTCCACCCCACCCACACCCCCAAAACGTGTGTGGGGGGGGGGGGGGGGTGGGGATGGGGGGGGGAATGGAATGATGTAATGTAATGTTAAAGGATATTTATAGAGCAGTTCACCTCACAAGAGCCCAAACAGCATAATACAGAAAAAAACCAAGAAAATACTAATTCTAATTCAAAGCACACACACACACACACACACACACACACACACACACACACACATGCGCGCGCACTTGCGCGCACACACACACACACAACACACACACGTTGCACACACACACACACACACACACACACACACACACACACGCACCCCGAAAAACTCACACACGCAGACAGACACACGAGCGCGTCAACACTATCAAACACGCACACAGTGTTAAGTGGATATCATTAATCAGTCCGAGGGAAAAGATGCGTCTTCATAGAGGTTTTTCAAAGTCTCTAAACAGTCCGTATTATGCAGAGAAGACGGGAGACTATTCCACAGTGCAGGTGCCTGATAAGAGAAGATCGTTGGCCTGACGTTTTCAGGCGAGCGGAGGGAAGCCGAAGCAGATGAGAATGGGTGGATGAGCGTGGAGTGGCAGTGCAAAGAGAAGAAAAAAGATGAAAAATGAAAACTGTATGAAGGGTATACATGTGTGTGACTGCGTCACTCTGTGGGGGGGGGGGGGGGGGGGGGGGGTGGGGGGTGGAGGGGGTGGGGGGGGGGGGGGGGGGGGGGGGGGGTGGGGGGGGGGGGGGGGGGAGGGGGGGGGGGGGATGGTAATGGGGGGGGGGGGGGGGGGGGGGGGGGGGGGGGGGGGGGGGGGGGGGGTATTTATCATTATTTATATTATCATTTTATATAATATTTATTTTTTTAATGAGATGGTCAGCTAGATACGTGCAGTGTATCTCTGTGTAGTGCACTTGTGCTCGTTTGGTGCGAGTGTTTTTGAGTGTGAGTACAGCGCAATGAGTTGGGCTGCAAGAACTGCGCGATGCAAGATCCATATTAAAGTTCAAGCTAAGAAAAATACTCTTTATTGTCATGGAATACTAAAATTTACTCCATGGAATACTAATGGTTCAATTTTGAGGTAGGCAGGTCTGGTGTATGTGTGTGCGTGCACGCGAGCGGTGTGTGTGTGTGTTGTGTGTGTGTGTGTTGTGTGTGTGTGTGTGTGTGTGTGTGTGTGTGTGCACGCGTGCTGTGTCCCTCTCTCTCCCTGACGGGTTTTTCCTTCTTCCTCCTTTCCCTTTCTTTTTTTCCGATTCTCCTACCTCCGTTCCCCCCCTTTTTTTCCTTCTTTCTTTCTCTGTCTGTTTTTCCTCTTTCCTCCTTACCTCTCATATTTTCTGACTTTACTCTCTAAACCCAACCTCTCATCTGTCTCCCTCCCCCCCCCCCCCCCCCCCCTCTCTCTCTCTCTCGCCATCGATCGTTCCGCCCACTGGCCCAAACCAGTTATTTCTATAAAACACAAAGCCCAGCCTGATTCTACATACTTGAATGATCAGTTATTTCCATGACAAACAAAAATCAGCCTGACTGCTTACACGAATAATCAAACTTGACTACTTGTGAATGATCAGTTATTTATTACACAAGCCTTAACTAGGCTGACCCTGGAGAAAGGTCCAGTGATGGTGAGGAAAGACCCACTGACCACAGGGAAAGTCCTGTTGACAGTGGGAAAGACTACAACTTTGGATTCTCTCTTGAGGGTACATAAGACCGTATGGCCAAAGCTTGGCTGTGTCTGGAGTGGCACTGTCTTCATCTGTCCGTGGGCAGGGGTGGTTGGGTCTGTGGGGTGTGCTCGACAGCTGGAGGGTGGTGTTTTTGCCGGTGGGCTCTGCAGTCATGAAATACGGGCTGGTACACCCATGGGGATGCTACTTTAAGGCTGTTATGAGTTGCATCCTGTAGTCTGATTTACCTCTGTTCAGGAGCAGTTATGTCCCTTGATATCTTAATGGCGTGTCCTGCGCGTGCCTGTACCCATCGTCAACACACAGAGCAGACCTCCAAGAGTGGTACAGGACTGCTCTAAAGGCAGGTGAAGACAGTGCTTCTCTGGGTCCTCCCCAGCACCTTCGGGTGTTTCCTTTTCTTTTCTATTACACATGAACCAGCCTGACTCTACTTATTTGAACGATCAATTATTTCTATAAAACAAAAGAACCAACCTTACTATAACTATTTTAATGATAACGTATTTCTATAACACACAAAAACCAGCCAGACTGTAGGCCTACCCGCTTGAATTATCAGTCATTTCTGTAACACACACACACACACACACACACACACACACACACACACACAACACACACACACCTGACACACACACACAAAGCCTGACAATACTTAATTGAATTATCAGTTATCTCTATAAAATACAAAAACCAGCCTGACTTGATTGACTTGATTGATCAGCTATTTCTCCTAATAATGTAACAAGAAGCCAACTTCGGTGCACAATCAACAGTGACAGGGCCCGATTCCCAGCGTGTCACTACATCAATCCACCTGTATGCAAAGACTTCAGCAGCACGGCGCGACAACTGCAGCACCATGGGCAGCAGCAGTCGTTAACGGAAAAGTAATATAACGGGGGAAACTGCTGTTTACAGTTTAGGGACCCCTTTTCGAAAGTCTCACGTTTTCAAGAATCATTTCCCTGTCGTTTTCTGTCTGTCAAAGGAAAACACCATAGGCTTGTAACAAAATAACACATGACTTAACCTGCCGCATGTAAGCTAATTCGACTAATTAGGCGCAAACAAAAAGTTTCAAACCAAAACTAATTAGCTTGATTTTTGCAAGCCGATAAGTTGGGCGCCCATAAACCCCAACATGAATTTCATTTTCATCAAGCATTAGTAGAGACGGATCTACGCTAGACACGTCACATACATGATGCTCATGGAAGGCGTAACGATGCTGTCTACTAGCGCCTTTTTTTAATCGGTAAGTAAACTGAAAGACCCACGTTTTTGTTCACTGAAACAGAATGAAAAGAAAACACAAGGCAAATACCTTGGTAAACAACTAAACATCAGTCAGAGCACTATCTTTGGTTAGAGGCAGCATCTGGATTCTCCCTTGTGTGCAGTGTTGTCCGCGCAGAGAAAGTGGCAGCCTACCAGTTTTTTTTTTTTTTTTTTTTTTTTTTTTTTCTAGCGACGCACCGGATGTCGCCTGCCGGGGCGTAGCTGACGGACAGTCAGACCACAGGAACCAATCACGTTGTGATTTGCTAACCCGGTGGTTTCAACTGTCGGTGTTAGGAAAATAAAAATTGTCTTTTTCGAAACTTCTGTTTTCTAATTCTTAACGTATTTTATCCCATTATGTTGCTTCTGCAGGTAGAGTGTTTATGTGTGATTGCTTTTTTACTCAGTGAGGAGGGTAAATTAATGTGAAACAGGAAAATGCTTTCTTGTGTGTATGCAGCAGGGTCATTTGTTTTTGAAAATTAACGTTTGACATCATCATCATTATTAGCATCAGTATTAGTATTATTATTATCTTGACTTAATATTAAATGACTTATACTGATAAACCTTTATTAACTGGGTATGAAGTAAAGGAGATACATAATAATGAATTGCGTTGGGGCATAACATAAATATTATGATTTGTCTAGGAAAGTAAGAAACTGTTTACAAGTACAATGAATGACGTATATGTTGCCCATTCATCATAAATAAGGTTTATTTGATTTTAAAACCACATGATTTTCACTAGTTACTGGAATTACTTTTCAGAACGGCTCTACATAGGGGTTAGGTGGTAGAAAGGCTAGATGACATGTCTTAACTGTCAAAATCAACCAACTAACTGGAAAAATACTGTTTGTGAAATAAACATTCAATTAAAAAAATAATCTCGTGAAATTTTCCACGAAGCTCTCATCCAGTACTTAATGACCTATTATAAGTCAACGTAACACAGCGGTTAACCTTATGAATCGATGGCTGAGAGGAGATGAATTCGGTCCCTACCTGTAGGCTGACATATGTCTGTGGGGTATTCAAGGCCTTGACTATGCTTCATCCCCGAATGAGTATGCTGTGGACTAGGGCGGGAAGTAATGGATGACAGCACAATCGCGTTTTACTTCGAGAACAGTAACTTTAATTCGTGTAGTGTGACAAAAGGAACATTTTTTCTCCTGCCTTGACCTCTCTGCAGCTTGTGATGCCATCACCATTTTTCATTTCCTCTTTCGTCTGCGTAACCCATCCAGCGACTTATACAGATTGGTTTTATTCCTTACATGACTGAATGTCAAGCAAGCTGTTTCTGTCAACGGTTCTGCTTCAAGCTCTGTCGGAGTGCGTTGTACCCCAGTTCTGGGCCTGTCCCTCTCATCTGGGACATCAATCCTGTCTCTCTGCCTTTATCAGTCAATGTTCTCCCCATCACAGTTTTCCCTGATGATATCAGCTTTGATGATTCTGGAACTTTGTCTGACTGATCTTTTCACAATGATTGAAAGCTCTCTGTCTTGAGCTTCTTTTTTTTTTTTTTCTGTCAAAACATCTGTGTAGAGAACTGACATGACGAGATAACAGCTCTAATACGGCTGGGCGATGGACAACTTGAATTTGAACTGAAAAGTATGTCTGGCCCAGAAAGGAAAAAAAAAAAATGTAAATGCACGACGGGCAATAAACTCGGGTTGAACAACGACAGAACTGAGATGTTTTGGTTTTTCCACGCCGCCATATTTGAATCATCTTCCATCGCCTACCAGTCTCACTGACTTATCAGTCATTCTTCTTCTGCTTGTCCCCTTGGTGTGACACTTGATCAAAACTTCGTTTCAACAGCAGGTGACGAACGTCTCAATGAGCTGCTTCCTTCCAGTCCCTTGCACAGCTTCCATCTCCCTCAGAATCCACCTGGTTTCTGAGGACTCCACCAAAGGTCTTGTTCACGCGTTTGCACTCTCTTGTCTGGATTATAGTAGTGATGTTTTGTGTGGGTCCTTACTTTGTGTGATCCGTAAACTTCAGAAGATGCAAATCATTCTTGCCTTCTCTTCACTCGCCCCCAGTTCCACAAAGGATTTGGCACAGATTCACATCGCTCTGCTATCTGTCTATTGAAATCTCCTGTCCTCAGTATCTGATTCATCTGTTGTTCCTGTATACCTAATTAGCTACACCCTGTTCTTCTTCCGACACTGGCATTTTTAATGCCCTCTCCGTACTAAGGCTTCCAGTGGTCAACACTTCCTGGCCCTCCACGCCCTTTTCTTTTGGACCCCACGTCCACTTCAGCTCTGCTGCTCCATCTTTGTCCTTCAGCCCAAACATGGAAACTTTTCCTTTTCCCTCTGCAGTAAGATTTGTTACATGAGCTGACGTTACTTCGAGATATGGGGGATGAGTGGAAAGACGGGGTAAGAAGACCACTTTGGGTGATGGTGTGGTTCAATGTGGTGTAAATGTTTGGCAGCATGCATTTGGAGTGGTGTGTTGCCGTATTTGTTCTCATTCATTTCTAGTGTGGTTTATGTTGATGGTAAATACTTAGTGCATCATTTTGATCACGCCTCGATCTAAAAGTAGGCATACCGCCACGCTGTTGCGGATTAAAAAAAAAAAAGAAAATATACATGATATTTTTTATTGTCAGCCTGCTCAATCTCTTCAACCCACAACAATGTACATGGAATTTTTATTGTCTGCTGCCTGCTCAAGCTGTTCAACTTACAACACTATCACACAGAATTTTTATTGTCAGCCAGCTCAAGCTGTTCAACCTACAACACTATCACACAGAATTTTTATTGTCAGCCAGCTCAAGCTGTTCAACCTACAACACTATCACACAGAATTTTTATTGTCAGCCAGCTCAAGCTGTTCAACCTACAACACTATCACACAGAATTTTTATTGTCAGCCAGCTCAAGCTGTTCAACCTACAACACTATCACACAGAATTTTTTATTGTCAGCCAGCTCAAGCTGTTCAACCCACAGCAGTACCTGAGGGGCGATTTTGGGGTGGTGGTTCCATCGGCTCCGGCCTCCCTCCTCCACCTCCGTTAAGAAAAATGTTACACATGCACAGTGGATAGACACCTTGCTATCTTCCTCGAGAGGCATCCAATGCAGCTCATAAAACTGACATCATTGTCTTCAGTGTTTGGGAGGCTCATGTGCCACGGCTTCAGTTTCCACCCATCCCTCTCCTTGTTCTGGGCCAGGTAAAAGTATGCGGTGTTTGACGTGTGTGTGTGTGTGTGTGTGTGTGTGTGTGTGTGTGTGTGTGTGTGTGCGCGCGTGTGTGTGTGTGTGTGCGCGCGCGTGTGTGTGTGTGTGTGTGTGTGTGTGTGTGTGTGTGTGTGTGTGTGTGTGTGAGTGTGCGCGCGCGCGCGTGCATGCGAACGCCCATGCATATGTTGTGTTTGGACCTATGGCTTTTTAAAACCATTGTTTTGATTGTCATTCTCATTCCCCCACCCTTTCCCTTAACTCACATATATAGATAGTAACACACACACACACACACACACACACACACACACACACACACACACACACACACACACAGAGCAAGTTTAGAACCTCTACGACACACTCAGACACACACAAATATACTGTTCAAAAAAAGAAACGCATACTTTTCTTGCAGAAAATCTACCTCAAATTTAATTAATCTAGCAAAAATTCGATTGAAATAATTTCAGAACAGAGTTTTGTTTGTTTCAAAGGTAATCGATTCCAGTTTCATTTCCAGTGTCTGTACAGTTCACATCGCCGATACACACCCTTCCAGGCAGCGAGGACTCAGTAAGGGGTATGTCCACCACCTGCAGCAACAACGGCCCGGCACCTGGCTGGCATGGAGAGGGATCACATTGCGGATCATCTCTGCTGGCATGGTGTCCCATTCCTCCTGGAGGGCGGTGAACAGCTCGTTGACATTGTTAGGAGCGTGCACTCGCGCCCGGACTCGTCTGTCCAGCTCATCCCATATCTGCTCAATGGGGTTGAGATCTAATGACATTGAGGGCCAAGGAATAACGTTGTTGTTGTTGGCGAGGGTTTGCATTGTTAGTCGCGCTGTATGACGCCTGGCGTTGTCCTGTTGGAACAGCGTGCAAGGCCCGGCCATAAGAGGCAGGACATGAGGCTGGAGAATTCCAGCCACATATCGCTGGGCGTTCAGCGTGCCTCGGACTCGCACCAGGGGACTCCCGCCAGCATAGTGGATGCCCCCCCCCCCCCCCCTCCCCACACATCCACCCACCATGATGCCTTCGCCACCACGGGCAGGTGTCTCATCCACGCAGTTCTGGGCACAGTGCTCGCCATGTCTGCAGTAAACGCTCCTCCTCCTGTCATGGCGCTGGAGCAGGAAGAAAGGCTCGTCTGAAAACCAGACCCCGTTCCAGTGGTTCCTGAGGGTCCAGGGACGATGCTGAGTTGCCCAAGGCAGCCTGTTCTCACGATGACGCTGTGTGAAGACACGTCCTCTGACAGGTCTCAAGCCCATAGCCCTGCGGCATGCAGGCAATTCCGAACAGTCCTTTTTTTTTTTCTGTCCCAACCTCTGCGCCACCTCAGAGGCAGTGCACCCACGCCGCTCATTCCGACACCCCGTCCAACGCCACAGCCCGGTCGGCCCCGCCGCAGCCCCGGCACCGGCAATCCACAGGTAGCAGTCAATGTCAAGTCGTCAAGAGGCAACCCACCGGAGGAGACACTGCACTGCTGCCGAGTCACTTCGGTGGTGTTCAGTGGCGCCTGTTCTGATCTAACATACACAGGACACCACCTACTAAGCCCCCTACTGACGACAATAATTGCTTAGTCGTGGAGCCGGCGTGAGTGAGCTCTCCCTCTGGAGGGCGCCACCACGTCCGTCCAACGACAGCCCCCACGGACCCGCCGATACCGGTGACCCCGACGGAACCAAACCAAGACCATAGACGTGGAGAGGACATCGAAATTGAGGTCACCATGAGAGCAGGGCATGAAGGGCCACAGAATTTGAGATTTTTTTTTTTATGCTGATCGATGAGAATGAGGATGATGAAGATGATGCTACGGATTTCCATTTCGGTCTGAGACTACATGACAGGGCTGTACTCTACGCTTCCTTTCATAATATATCCTGGCGTCAACCAGGCGTGAGAGATACAGGCACCTGCAGTGTTGGTCAGGAAATTTGAGCAACACTCTCAGAAACGCATCCATTAAGTGGATGAAACTCGACTGTGTGGTCCCAGTCTTCCCAACTGAGTCCGCAGCAAACTCAAACTCTGGGTAGGAGCCGGTCGTATTCCAGAGCGTGGTCGGTCTCTCCGTGGAGCCGCTGATGCGATGACGACTCAGAAGCCTGCTGAGGGTGCTCTGGCTCACGTTGAAGTATCGGACGACGTCAGGCTGACTTTGCCCAGCTTTCAAACGCCCCAGTGCGTTCTCACGTTCTTGCTGACTGAGTCGCGGTATCTTTGCACTTTGTATTGACGGACTGGTTTTCCTCAGAATGATTCACTGTGTGTATGGTTTGTTTGCCTTTCTTTTAGCATTCATTCATCAAACGTGCATGAATTTGCTTCCCTCAGGCGCAAAGCACGACCAAAAATGAAACACTGTCCAAGTGTCCATTTCGTGCATGTGCAATCCGAGTGGCGCTAAATGCGTAAGCACGCGTGAAGCACAGACGAAAACATTTTCCACTGGTTGGTTGCATCCTACCAGTGCTTTGGCATCCACAGTGAATATGTTTGAAAGTATGCGTTCTTTTTTTTTTGGACAGTAGTACTACCCCTTACAATACTCTCTCTCTCTCTCTCTCTGAAACATTTATCCTTCAAGCTCCCTGCTGGGAGAAAACACAATCAACAAACTACAGGTGCCTTAAAAGATGTCACAAAACATGTCTGCTGTACATCAGTCAAACATCGTGCACTTCATGGATTGGCGCTTTGCTCAAATGCAGGAGAGTTTGCAGCTACATACAGCTGGAATTAAAGAAAACATCGATGAGAAATTCTCTGAGCTGGAAAACAATCCGACGCTTTTCTTGCGGAAATTAGTGAGTTGACAGAGAGTACTGCCATGAATATTGGCGACATAAGGAACTTAAAGAAGACAAGACTGTCATGATGGAAAAAAAAACTTAATCTGTTGGGAGAGGAAGTTTGAGGAAGCAGAACAAGGTTCAACGCGTTACCAACGCCCATCTTGTGCCGAATCTGACAAAGATAGTGACTGCTCGTTTATCGTTTTCGTTGTCCTACGTGTTATCTTGCCTGAAGAAGACCTAAGAGGTTGAAACGCGTCGTGTTTTGCCTTGTGTATCATTTGTCCAATAGTTTGGCGGAGTTATTGCAACACTTTTTAAGATTTGTTTAGATTTCCATCTGCAGTCGCCTCACTTTGCAACTCACTTTATTCTACGGAACAAAGACAGAAGAGGAACAGACGTTGAGGACGAGTACAGATACAGGGAAAATACAAGAGGCGTTGACATGATGACAGACCATAGTTTTATGTCAAAACATAAAAAACCCTCATCAGAACCAAACTTTTCTGATCAAGACAACGCGTCCAGTGATCCAAGAGAAGACGTTACAGACGTTGTTCATTCCTATTGTCCTTCACGAAATACAGAACAAACTGAAACATACATAATCCTGAACAAACAGATCGAGACAAAGAAGACAAATTCAGAACTCGGCGCTAGCCAAAATAAGAGCGATGTTAAATCAAAAAACAAAGATGATGAAAAGCAAGACAGGGGACGGACACAAGACAAGGCAGTTAGAGAACTGAATTCAGAACAAGGATCTCTGCCCATAGCTTGTACTACACGACCAAGAGTGTGCTGCATCTAGCCCCCAAACTGGTCATCAGATCAAAAAAAAAAAAAAAAAAAATAGTACTGAAAGGCACAACACTCAAAGCAACATCGTAGATTCTTTAAAAAAAAAAAAGTAAAAAATCAAAAAAGCAGAGTCCGGAAACCAACCAAAGTATAAAAAACCAAATCCCAGCCTCCCGGACCTGTGTCCAAAAGGAAAGGGGTTATTGATGATAGGAAACGAACCGGACCAGTATACATGAAAAATAAATCCTTGACAAGTAAGGGTAAAAGGCTTAAGGGTCCAGGAATCACTCCCACAACTAGTACTCCTCCAAATCAGTTCAGCTTTTAACACCATCCAGCCTCATCTCTTAGCGCACAAACTTTTATCCTTAAATGTCAGACCCAAGCTTGTCCTGTGGATCACAGATTTCCTCATCTCCAGATCCCAGTCAGTGCGCTATCAATCTGTCATGTCATCTGTCCTCTTTTGCTCCACAGGTTTCCCTCTCAAGGTACCGTTCTTTCTCCTGTCCTCTTTACTCTGTACATCAACGACTGCATTGGTACAGAAGAAAACACCAGTCATTAAATATTCAGATGATACAGCCCTTGTAGACCTTTCCAATTCTGACGTAACATATTTTGATGAAGTTGAGCGTTTCAGCACCTGGTGTAAAGAAAATTATCTTGAGCTTAACGTAAAAAAAAAAACAAAGGAGATGATCATAGATTTTAGGAAAGCGGAAAATTATGTGCCTGATCTTTACATTGATGGATGGAGAAAAAGTGGAATGGGTAGAGGAATACAAATATCTGGGCACAACATTAGACAATAAGCTCACTTTCAATACACACACCAGGTCCGCATACAAAAAGTGCCAAATCAGAATGCATTTCCTACGCAAATTGAGGAATCTGCATGTCCAGCCAAAAATTCTTAAAACATTTTACAGGAGTTTTATTGAGTCTGTCTTGACTTTTTCATGCATTTGCTGGTATGGAAATCTTAATTTGAAAAACAGCAAACTCTTGGATAGCATTGTGAACATCTGCGGTAAGATTGTGGTGAGAGACAGGAGAGTATGAGTGAGTTGTATGAAAGGCGTGCGGTCAACAAGGCTCGTGCGATTGTTAGTGACAGTGGGCATACGCTCACGCGACAGTTTGTGCTCCTTCCATCAGGCAGACGATTTTGTGTTCCCAGAGCTAAGCTGATGCGCACAAAAAAGAGCTTTGTGTTCAAATCCATTGCGCTTTTAAACAAACACAGCGTGCAAGAAGAGGCGATGGATCACCTGTGACTCAGCATGTGCGCGGGTGTGTATGTCTGTGAGCAAGCGGGAAAGTATAGATGCTGGAGTGTGGGTGTGTTTCTGTTTTATGTGTGCATGTCCTGGAACAGTGAGGAATAGAAATGTCTGGAATATGTCTTATCTTAATGATTTTTAATGATAAATCACCCTCTCTCTCTCTCTCTCTCTCTCTCTCTCTCTCTCTCTCTCTCTCTCTCATACGTGCACACATTTATGTATATATAATCATGAGTGGCTGAGTACTTTATTTGCACTAACAAAAAGAGACAGATTGAAATTCCCATTTTGGTGTTACACGCATGTTTTATTGTTTGTAAGTAATTTCAATTTCCAGTGTCACGTTTGTAACTATAAATATGTATGTCTTAACTTTTAGGGCAGCGGTCACAAATGTAATTTATCTTGTAACGAGAGATAATAAAGTTTTCTGAATCTGAATCTGAATCTGAACTGAACAACATGTAAATAACAATAAAGACAATGTTTCGTTTCTAAATTACAATGTAAATGGGCTTCTTCAAACGTGAGAAAACATTGATTTCATTCATCATTTCTTACGGCTTTCTCTGCCTTACTGAAACGGTCATCGAATTTAACTCCGAATCATCACTCTTCAAAGATTTTATGATATGTACGTCAAAAGCAAACAAACTGTCTCATCACGGGAGGTACTCTGGTGGTGTCATTGTTATGCTTAGAAAACGTTCCTCACATTTCATAGAAAGAATTCAGACACACCAAGAAGAGATAGTTTTTAAAGATTCGCAGAGATTTGTTTTGCATGGACAAAGTTCTAATACATATTTGTTCTTATATTCCCCACGTGACTCAACATTTTGGAAGACCAGCAGGGTCCCTATAGTATTGAACTATTAGAACAGTGTTTAACAGACTTGCATGACACTTATGACGAGTTCTACAAGTTGCTGAATTGGGATCTGAATGTAAGAACTGCGTACAATTCACCATTTCATTGCAGCCATTGATTTATTTTCATCTATTCATTTCATATCTCTCATCCATTCATTTCATATCTCTCATCTATTCATTTCATATCTCTCATCTATTCATTTTATATCTCTCATCTATTCATTTCATATCTCTCATCTATTCATTTCATATCTTTTGTTGTTGACAACATGCTTGACTGATCACCTGTCAATTAGTCTAAAAATAGAAACGAGTTAAAAAAAAGATAATGTTTGTTTTCCTGATACGAAGCAAACGAAAACAACAGTGAGATATTTATCCGGAATAACGATCATGAAGATGAATTTGTCAAATCATGTTCCTTGGAAACACTTGTATGGTGCTAAAAAGAATCTGTCAATGCTTGGTGAAACGCTGCCGTATATAGAGGAAGAAAAGCTCAAAATGGTTCAACGATGAATGCTGCAAACAGAAATCAAAAGAAAATTAAGCTATTTCAGATGCATTATACAAAGAATCCTCAACTCAGAAAGAAGAAATTGAAACTCAGGTTGAAGAAGCCAGAGTAATACATGTCGATGCAAGGAGAAGTATAAATTCTGATTAAGGATGACAAAAAACAAGTTTTTTTTAAAAACAGAAATTAGAAATATTAACCAAGGAAATTTACAACTCGTCAGAATCGTCAGAATTTGGGAGGGGGGGAGGGGGGGGGGGGGGGGGGCGTCTTAGAAACATGGAATGTGAAAATAGACAAACAATTAATGACGACATTAGTATTGATGAACGGTTTAATCATTTCAAGAACGTTTTTTTCAAAACCACAATGAAGGCAGCGAAAAGGACCACGTGTTAGACGAATCAAAACATGCTTTGAATACTGCTTTTTCAGAAGAAGAAGTTGGAGAAAAGCTAGATAAAAACTAAAAACTGCCACAGCTAGTGGAACTGATGAAGTGCTGAAGCTTGGTGGAAGAGTGTTCGGTTATTTCTAACAAAAATATTCAATGTAATTTTTGACAAAGGTATTTATCCCAGAAATGGCCTAAAAAGATTATAATCCGAGTACATAAAAGATGACCCTGGAAACATCGATAATTACTTAGGAATTTCTCTTCTGAGTATTATATCTAAATGCTATACCACAATATGCACGACTGCACACTGGTTAGAAAGCAACAATGTAATTTCAGAATGTCAAGCAGAAAAATATTCGACTGCGGATCAGATATTCACTTTACCTGCCTCTGTTTAGAACTGTTTAAGTAAAAAGGTAGGAAACAATACATCACTGTTGCAGACTTTAAAAAGGCCTTTGATTATGCATTAAACAACAGGGAGTGAAAGGTACATGTCTGGCCTCACTAACAGCTATGTATTATTCTTTGTTATCCTGTATTCAAGCAAATCAAGAACTCTTCGAAATGTTTGAAACTTCTGTTTGAGTTAGACAAAGACGTGTTCTAAGTCCTGCGTTATTTTCAATTTTCATAAACAGTTAGCAAACCATATGAATGAAAAAGGTAAACACGGGGTTAGGTCACTTCCGAATATCACTGAATTATTTGTATTACAGTTTTGCTGCTGATATCGCATTGCTGTCTACTACACCAAACGGCCTACAAGATCAGCTGAATGTTCTAAAGATCGGTTGTGATAACATGATAGTATCTGTAAATATCAACAAAACCAAAGTTACAGTATTTAGAAAAGGAGGATACTTAGGGAAGCATAAGAAATGGTTTTACATGGTGACAGGCTTAAGGCTGTGAATAGTTATTGCTATCTAGGGTTTAATTTTACCACTATGATTAGCGTGAAACAGGGTACCCTGACTTTAACAACTAATGCCTAAATAGGCAGTAACCTAGCTCAGCGGAATCTTTCAAAAATGTAGAAAAATGATGGCAAGTACTTTTTTTCAAAATTTTTGACACCAAGATTCAACCAATCTTGTATGCCGAAATAGACGGATTACACAGATTAGAACATTTAGAAAAAGAGCGCACATGCTGGCATGCAAAAGATTTCTGGGTGTTCCAGGCAAAACGCCAAACAAAATGGTACACGGAGATCTAGGTCGATATCCATTTGTCACACTGTCTTGCACACACGCATTCATGACAGTATTTACTCCATACGCACACGCAATCCTCCAGTCAACCAAAAGGCGCACTACAGAATGTTTTTTTCTTCTCCCCCTCTCCTCCGGGGGGAAACACTTTACTAAATGAATTGAACAATTCCGACAACGTTCATCACACTCCAGTATTCATCAAACAAATTCTATACATGTTTCTCTCTCTCTTCACACTGAGAGATAAATCAAGTCACGAATTTATATGTATACAATCTAGCTAGATTCCTCCCTCTTGCTGGAGAAAGAATACACACATCCTCCAAAAATATAAAGTCATGGCCTTTTACTCAACATTGGCCCAAGATCCAGACCAGGAGAATAAATAAATCCTGCCATCATGATGCCATACCTGCATCAGAGAAAGTGCTCGCCCATACCATCATGTTGCCCTGCCCGCATCAGAAAAAAGCACTTGCCCCTTGAACTCTCCAGTCACTGGGGGAACGATGAGCTCCGACTCCTCTACCCGGGGTCTTCCAATTGTTGGGGCTGAACTATCAGTGTGTTCCCCACGCCATGGCCATCGTTAAACACCCGTCTCAGCATTTAGTAAACAGATGCCGTCGCAGCATCAGAGGAGGAATAGCTGACGGGGTGAAGGTTGAAGGGCTGAAAC
>JADBJO010000199.1:340000-410000 GCA_016801955.1 Conus betulinus
TTCCACACAGAAGATCCACCAAACATCACCATCGTGCCCGGCTCTCAACACATGGACCGTGGCTGGCGCCTAACACGCCAGCTATGGCTACTTACAGAGACTAGCTTTGACACTGGCATGGCTGAAGCTTTCTAATTGTTTCCATGCAGTGCGGCACCAGGACCTACAGCCATGGGGCCAACTACACGCTCCATGGCCCAAGACCGTTTTATTTTCACTGGACCATTCAATTGAGAAAATTTCAACACAAAATCGACCCAATAAAAACAAAAAAAACAAAAAAAAAATTTTTTCTTTTCAGCAAAAACATATGCCACATTGGAGCTATGTACTTTACCACAGATATGTTGGCATTTATGCACCAAAGGGCCTTACTACGACATGGACCGACTATGGGCCTCATCACAGACCGTACAGTGAAAAACTGTTCCACTGTGGAGTTAGCATGTCCCATCCCATCAGATTTGTACCAGTCTACATTAGGGATACAGGCTGGTCTGAAAAAAAAAAACTGCTCAAGATACATATCTATTACACAACACACAATATCCTTGTTCAGGGTAGGGCATGTGAGGACTGGGTGGACAGTGAGTTCAAAACATGCATTGCGCGCCATTGTGCACACAATTGCCACAAGCACTGTCCGCCCTGAACTCCTGTCAGTGACAGACTTACGTCAGCCAGACCACTCCACTGCAATGGTCATTCTGACCAGTGGCGATGCCCGACCAGCCGAGGATGATGACGAGCGCCGCATTGTCATTACCACTGGCACGCCCACCGTACACACTACCGTGGCACCAGGGGAGATCATCGACGTAGGGGAGATCGCCGTGTGTGATCAGAGAGACGCAGATATGTGCCTGAACTCTCCCTATCAACCCCCCCACTCCCAATTCAAAAGCATCTACCCATGCTCATCTCCCAACCACCTTGCCCTCCCAGCCTGCTGCTCCCTCCTCTTCCCATCCCCCAGTACCACACCACAGTGGAGAAGAAAGCTGGGTTTTCTACAGTGAGCTCTACACAACACCAAGACACTAATGACGTCGTCCCTTCCCCTACAGAATCTACCGTCAGTGAACATAGTGCATGTGTCACCCAAAAACATCCCTCAAAACTGTGCCACCCCTTCCTCCAATGACCCTCAACACTGTCCACCCCTACCCCCAATGACCCTCAACACTGTGCCACCCCTACCCCCCAATGACCCTCAACACTGTGCCACCCCTACCTCCAATGGCCCTCAAAACTGTGCCACCCCTACCTCCAATGGCCCTCAACACTGTGCCACCCCTACCTCCAATGGCCCTCAACACTGTGCCACCCCTACCTCCAATGGCCCTCAACACTGTGCCACCCCTACCTCCAATGGCCCTCAACACTGTGCCACCCCTACCTCCAATGGCCCTCAACACTGTGCCACCCCTACCTCCAATGGCCCTCAACACTGTGCCACCCCCCTACCTCCAATGGCCCTCAACACTGTGCCACCCCTACCTCCAATGGCCCTCAACACTGTGCCACCCCTACCTCCAATGGCCCTCAACACTGTGCCACCCCTACCTCCAATGGCCCTCAACACTGTGCCACCCCTGCCTCCAATGACCCTCAACACTGTGCCTGGGAAAAAGAGAGCGCCGCCTGCTGAAGGCAGCGTCAGGAAACCAACAAGTGGTAATAATTCCCCTCCCCCACTACTACACAACAGGGACACCCTTCCCCCCAGGCGCCCCACCAACCAGCTGAGCCACTCTGCTCCCCACCCTCCCTCGTATAATCGAACCTCTCCATTTCATCCCTCCCACTGATAACCATCCCACCCTTGTCCCTCATTCAACTGAACATCACCCCTCCGTCAGTTCTCCTATCAACCATATGGATTTATATGATTTCCCGCCCTATTAAGCTATCACCCCAGATCCCGACTACCCGTCTCTCCATTAAGTATGAAACACTCGTCACTATCACGTGACAATGAACGTCATTGTTATATGCCACCTAGGAAAATGTTTCCTCAATTTAATTCCATGTATTATCCCCTTTTCCTCCTCGCACACCTCCTGGTTTCTGCCAGTGGCCATATTACATGCCTGTTCCTCCCTCCCCACCCCTGTATCCTCCCAACGGGCATCCATGCTGAAAAAGCCCTCTGGGATAATGTTCCTACTACACGGAGAGTACACAAGCCGCAATTGCAGACTAAAGAAGTCGTGCAAAGCAGTATTGGAGGTGTCTAAAATTTTTACAAGTGTGGTGTAACATCAGCATGTGTTTTATGCAGGTATGCTATATACCCATCTCTCTCTCTCTCTCTCTCTCTCTCTCTCTCTCTCTCTCTCTCTCTCTCTCTCTCACACACACACACACACACACACACACGCGCGCGCGCGCGCGCGCGCACACGCACACATACACATACACACATCATGATAATAATCGTTATGACTATTGACGCTAGGACTTCATTGTTGCTAACTGATAATTGATTGTAGTACTGCACTTTCTTGTTTGCGTTGTAACCACATCATGTAACTGTTAAAGAAAAACATTTTTTTTTTATATTACTGATGCATTGTAGCTGTCTAATTATCATCCTTAGCAGCTTGCTGTATGTTAATATTTTACAAAAGGAATGTCACACACACACACACACACAACACACACACACACACACACACACACACACACACACACACACACATACACACACACTCTCTCTCTCTCTATGTTAATATTTTACAAAAGGAATGTCACACACACACACACACACACACACACACACACACACACAGAGACACACACACTCACTCTCTCTCTCTCTCTCTCTCTCTCTCTCTCTCTCTCTCTCTCTCTCTTTCTATCTCTCTCTCTCTTCGATAGGAGGATCGCTTATTCTATGTCTGTGTTTGCTGATTTTTTTTTTCTCGTCTTTGAAATCAATTTCTTTTTTTTTTTGTTTGTTTGTTGTTGCAATTGCTTTTTTTCTTTCCCTTTAAAGTCATCTACGCCTTAAATGTTAGTGGGTGGATGAACAAACTCATCAACTTTTAATGCATTTGTGAAGATATGTGTGTTCGTTACAATTTTTGTAAGTCTTAGTGGCTAGTTGTGCTTAGTAGTGGCTAGTCATGCTTAGTTAGTCCCTTAGTGGGGAAAGGGCCGGATGAAAAAGAGCATGCGTTTGCTTATCTGTTACCTTGGAAATAAAGATTATCATCATCATCTCTCTCCCCCCCCCCCCCTCTCCCTCTCTCTCTCTCAAAAAATCTATTTGGAAATATTCGATTCACGGATACAGCCTATTTTGACATATACATCAGAGGTGTAGTGCATGTTGGATAACAACCAAATGGAAAAGTTTCATACCTATGCTATACAGCATACCCTTGCACACTTCAAATAAAATGGTTTATGGCAAAAGTGGACGATACCCTTTCTTTGTTATAACTTACGTTAGACGTACTGAGTACTGGTTGAAATGAGTAATAACCAATAACCAGAGTCTGCGGCCAGGCGTATAAAATGCTCATGCCGCAACATGAAAGGGGAAAATTTAACTGGGTCTCCTGTGTTAAGAAAATATTGACAGAGAATGGTTTTAGCATAGGTTGGTTGTCACGAAGAGTCGGTAATAAAGCAAACGTTACTTCTGAATTCAAGGACCGTTTGATTTGTACTCATAAACAAAACTGGCATGCTGGCATGGATGGAAATGATAAGCATGACTGGTTTCTCTCATTTAAAAGTAATCTCGAAACAGAGAAACATCTTAAAATTGTTACGTGTAAGTTTAACAGAATGCTTGGTCTTAACGCAAACCAATAGTGGTTCGAGAAATGGAATAATAAATCTTGTCATATGTGTAGAGAAAGAGAGTGTGGAGAAAGAAATACATGTGGTGTATGACTGTCCCGCACATGCCAATATCCGCAGAGGTTGTACAATGTTCAATGAATCAGTTGCTCAAAGAAGTGATTTGATAGCGATTTTATCAAGTGGAAACGAAAACAATACAATAGAATTTAAGAAGTATATCGCAGAAGTTAGCACTTTTCATGAAAAGAATATAACGAATGAATAAGATAATCACTTGCTTAAAGTTCATAGCCTGATATTCTAAGGCAATTTTTTTTTGATTGTTTGTTTGTTTGTCTTTTGCCGTCCCAACCTCCGCGCCACCTTAGAGGCAGTGCACCCACGCCGGTATTTCGAAACCTGATTGTTTCTCCTCAGTGACCGCGGAAAGTGGTAATCCCTTGCGGATTCATTCCAAGAACTGGCCCTCAGCACTTGTGTCTTAAGAGGGTATCTTTTTTATATTTTCTACTTTTCACTAGAAAATGTAGCCTGGTTTGCTCTTTCATGATTTTCTTTTGCTTCTTAGGTGGCACCTTTAGTGTGTTTTTTTTTAAAACACAACAAATATACTATGGTATTGCACACCAGCCTTTTCTGGGATAGCATTCTTCTTAAAACCGAAAAGGCAGAGAAGTTAAGTTACCACTTTTCGCGGTCACTGAGGAGAAACAATCAGGTTTTGAAATACCGGTGTCTGATCAGGAGTTTATGTTCGGTGTCTGATCAGGAGTTATATGTTAGTGAGTTTCCTCCCCATTGGAGAGTGTTTCCTCCTTGGAGACTATAAGCTTGCTGAAGACTCATTTGAGAAGCATTTATTATTCTCCACTCACTCTCTCAAGCACATACTGTTAGTTAGGCAGAATTAACTGCTACTGCAAATATGAATATTTACCTCCCCTATTTCTTCACTCTAAGACATAAGAGCAAGTCTTGTTTTATAATTGAATATTTCTTGCAGTCTTTGCAACAGAAAGTTGCTGGAATGGTGCTTGGTTACTTAAACTTGGAATTTATTAGCCAACTATATATATATATATATATACGTACGCCTGTCTGTCTCGTTCTTATCGAAGATAACCTGCTTTTCAAAAGAAAAGAGTTGAAATTAGAGACTAGATTGATAAAACTCTTTTTTTCATCCGCCTCTTTTAAGTTGTGTCGTGATGGTGGGCTAAGAGGGGAGGAGGGGGAGAGTGACAGCGAAAGAGCATCGTGAAGTGCTGACGTGCGTGTGAGTCAAGCATCAAAGAGTTCAGGTGGGAAACGCTTGTATCAAAGGGGTCTCTAAGAATCCTCTGGTGTCCAGCTCTTCCGAGTTGCTTCTTTCCGTCTTCACGGCGTCCCTCTACTCACTGACCTGTCCCTTGTTGTCCACGCGCTGTACAGAGTCAGCGTCCACCGTAGTACAATCGCCAGGCCAGATAACACACACACACACACACTTGAAAGAATGTTCAAATCTAGTTTCTCTTAATTAATGTATGTTCGCCGGAATCTTGTGCTTTGCTAACGATATGCTTTACGCTTGTGTGCACGTGGTTTACATGTATGTGTGTGTGTGTGTGTGTGTGTGTGTGTGTGTGCTTTACGCTTGTGTGCACGTGGTTTACGTGTGTGTGTGTATGGGTGTGTGTGTGTGTGCAATCGCATGCATACGTGTATATGGGCGGGCGTTTTGTCACACTAACCTAGTTTACTATTCATGTAGAGTTTCTGTCACTTCGATTGTGTCCTATAGGGTAAGTTAATTACGGTCTGCGCCGCTAACCCGCCTATCCCCTCTCCTATGTCTCCTACCCCATCTCCCTCTATACCCCCCCCCTCCCTCCCCAATCTCCTCAGTTTTGGAATGTCAGCATTCAGGGCCTCTGAGATTTACTCAAGAGATGAGATTGTATGATAAACCCGTTGTCTTCTAGCATCGATCTGGCAAGGGAGACACACATACCTGCAGTGTTGGTCAGGAAAGCTTGGCTACATTCTCAAGATGCCGTGAGTGGAATCAGCACATGGAACTCCACTGTAGGATGTCAGACCCCGTGATCAGAGCACAGCACCAGCAACACACACACAGCTTGGTTCATTGTGGCCAGGTTAGCAAACAGAAAGAAAAGACCCACACTGAGAGATTTAGGTTTGGAACGCACAACCTCTCACGGGAAGTTATTTTCAACCACAGCGGTGAAACACAATTAATTTCCTTTTTCATCCGTCTGAAACGTCGTTAGGTCTGCCGTTATCTGCAATCTCATGCTTGCAGCTGTCCCCCGCATTTGCCATCACACGGCGCCATGTGTTGCTGGCATATCAGAGGTTCATCTATGTTATTCTCCGCCTCATCAATTACCTCCCTTATCAATCTCGGACGCTAAACCTGTCTCTGTCATGCTGGGCGCGTCTGAAAAGCGCGAAATTCCGATTGGCAAATGGAGCGCATGACCAAAAACGCGAGCCAGCAACCATGTAAAAGCCGGCGCGAATTTTGACATCGAAAAGAATGACGTTAAAGTTGTCCGTGTGTGTTGACTGCATTTCAACAGCATGGCCACTTTCTTGAGGTCCTTCCTCAATTTGCCCAGTTCCACATATTTCAGTGATGGTTTGATTTAGTTAAATTTGTTGTTTGAAATGTGTGAACAGTATAAATAAGGCAAAAGGAGCCTCTGGTGTTGTGTTGTAGGAGCCTCTAGTGATGTTTTTCTATCCTCTATTGGCTTCGGCAATGTGGAGTCCCGATCGTTGTGTTCGAATGTCAGCTGGAGCCAGTTTGAGGTTCACGGTTTCAGTTCTGGATTCAGTGCGGACTAATCACGGACAGATGAACGAGATGCGCAGTTTACCAAAGCACGTTCACTTTGGGTCGACGTACACGGATTCCGGGGAAACGTCTGGCTTTGTACTGGAAGTGGTATCTGCGCTAGTTTCTGACGCTGGAAGGTCATTTTTTTTCGCACCCGCGCACGCGTTTTGTGTTTAACATTAATTATTCACGCTTTTCCAGCATTTTTTCTCACGCTTTTGAACAATTCGCGTTTACGGGCGTCTGATATTTATAACTTTAGTGTGAAAGAGTGGCATTGGTTCCAGTGGACCTGACCAGTTACGAACTCTGCTTATCTGACAGAGCACCAAAGATCTACTTGTATGCTCGTGATAGAGTTCATGTGATGTCCTTTGAAACTAAATGATGGAGGAGCACTTGTAGCATCTACTTTGAAACTAAATGATGATCTACTTGTGCTCGTGACAGAGTTCATGTGATGTTCTTTGACACTAAATGATGGAGCATGAACGATCTAATTGTAAGCTCCTGATAGAGTTCATGTGATGTCATTTGAAACTAAATGATGGAGCATGAACAATCAACTTGTGTGCTCGTGACAGAGTTCATGTGATGTCCTTTGAAACTAGGTGACCGTCGTGCTGTGACCGTGCAGGTATGCTGCACAGGATCGTATTGTCTGTAGTTCCTGTGTTCTGTTCCGACCCAGTGGAACACACAGGGCCTGTCAGGGTGGTCACCACTCAGAGAAGGAATGTCCCGGCCGTGTCCCCCCATCTGACCCACACTATCTGTCATGGACACAGCCAGGATCACAACAGAACCACGCACAACAGTTTATAACATGATAGCTTTTCTGTTGATGTGTCTTTTCCAATAAAGAAGAAAAAAAAAAGACAACCGAGCAATATAACGTTAAAGAAAAAAAAAAATCCCAGCAGGCAAATATAAACAGCCAAGTGGATAGTTAGCGACCTTTCTGGAAAGAATTCACATCTTCCCTACCTTACCACCCTATTATGGGGAGAAGGGGCGGGGGATGGGAGTGGGGGAGGCTGACATGCTAGGACCGAGAACGCAAAACTGCTTTGGACTTTGTGGAGCAATGGCAGGCGTTTGGCCACAAAGGGAGAATAAAGTTTCGCATTGTCTTGATTCATAATGTATTTCTCCTACAACTTATCTGTCCAACATCATAGTTATAAGGCCGACTAGTATAGGTTTGCATCTCTCAGGAGGCCCGAGTGAGCACCGAGTGAGCTAGTCGGTGCTGGTTAACACCATGCTGACCACTGAAGCGTTAGTCGAACTGTGCTGGTTATTACACTGTCATGCTGACCAACTGAGTGCTTGGGTTATTACACTGCAATGCTGACGAACTGATAGTGCTTGGTTATTACCACTGACATGCTGACCAACTGAGTGCTTGGTTATTGGGTTATTACACTGTAATGCTGACCAACTGAAGTGCTTGGTTATTACGCTGCAATGCTGACCAACTGCAGTGCTTGGGTTATTACACTGCAATGCTGACCAACTGACCACTGATAGTGCTTGGGTTATTACACTGTAATGCTGACCAACTGACAGTGCTTGGTTATTACACTGTAATGATGCTGACATGCTGACGAACTGATAGTGCTTGGGTTATTACACTGCAATGCTGACCAACTGACAGTGACGAACTGATAGTGCTTGGGTTATTACCCTGTAATGACAGTGCTGACTACAAATATGGAAGGAGCTGACCACTCAAACTGTTGGCACTGAAGCTCCCTTTCCTTTCATATCAACTTCCCCTTTTTCATTTTCTGCTGCTTTTGGCACCTTCCCTCTATTTCCCTATCCTTCCCATTGTTGGCTGTGTCGGAGGTTGTGTCAACAGCGATTTTCTCCCTGTGAGGCTGAAGTTACAATTAACAGACACACACGTGGTTTTTCTGTTAGATCCACAGACAAGGTCACGCAATTTGTCAGGTCTGCGTTGGAATTTTGCCTGGAAGAGTGAACGCCGAAGGTAAAATCATGGCTTCTGTTCTCATGACAGAATATAAGGTAGTCTCACGAGCAGCAAGTGAAGAGCTTGGTATCAACAATTCAACATCCTGTTCATTATCCCCCACTCACACCCCCTCGCGACTCCCTTGAATGTGCTATAAAAATTTCTGCTTACTCATTATCACAATGACGAATTGTCTCCGCTTGTTTCCCCCCCCCCCCCCCCCCCCCCCCAATTAGAGACGTTATTTGTCATAGTTCAGCATACAATTGCTGGGTCTGCTGGTGAGGGATTGCATTTCTGGAGTTCCAAGTAAAGCAGTGTGTGTGTGTGTGTGTGATGTTTTTGGCACCTTCATCCCATGTCACAATTCTGTCCCTGGCTGGCGGTTTTGGGAGGCAGTTTGGGTGACGCTTTTCTCTACTGCGGTTGCCTGTCAGACAGCACGGATGGTCTAACAGAAGGAAACCCGGTGTAACAACCCGTTCTTACCCCCCCCCCCCCCCCCAGGAACTTACCCCGGGGTAAGTCTGGGCTAGCCTGCATTTACCCCCAGGGGTCATTCTAGGACTAGCTAGAACTTACCTCCCTAGTTGGAACTTCCCCCCCGTGGGGCAAGTTTGGGCTAGCCTGGATTTACCCCCCCCCCCCCCCCCCCCCCCCCCCCGCGGGTCAATCTAGGACTATTTGGAATCTTCCTCCACCCCATCCCACCCTTCAAACAAAGAGGGTTATTTCAGGGTTTTCCTCTGCCTTTTCCCAACCCGCCTTTAAAAAAAAATTGTGTTAGCCTGCATATTACCCCCCCCCCCCCCCCCCCCCCCCCCCCTCCCATTTCCTATATACAGTCAGTTGGGTTTAGACAAAGTGTAGTTATAGACTCTTCTCAATAGATGGATCTCCTCCCCCCCCCCCCCCCCCCCCCCCCCCCCCCCCCCCCCCCCCCCCCACACACACACACACACACACGTACAAACTGGTTCACTAACATGTACGTATTAACATTTCTCGCGCTACCTTACATGCGTGGGTCAATATTCGGGTGTGCGAGTACGCCCGTGCATGCGTGGAAAAAAAGACGGTTACATGCCAATGTGACCAAAGCGTAGTTGTGACAAAATGTTGTTGTGACCACATGTCGTTGTGACCACTTACCGTTGTTGCTTCATCCCGGTTTGCCTCTTTTAACTATTTTACAGCTACCCCACTTGTTTACTGTTTGTTGTTTACTGTTCCCTGCCTCATTTCATTTCCAATTTTATTTTACAGCTGTTTAGTCTCTAAGTACCTGTGTACCTTAGTTTGTACAATGCAGATGACTAGTGGTCAGTGCCACTGATGACTGGTCATTATGACGTAAATCGGAGATTTTAATTATTTAACAGCTAATTAGTGTTTCCCGAGTGCTTGTGTACCTTGTATAATGTGGATTACTTGTGGTCAGTGCCACTGACTACGGGTCATTATGATGTAAATCGGAGATTTTAACTATTCCACAGCTAGTTATAGTCTCCCAAGTACCTGCGTACCTTGTGCAATGCAGACAACTGGTGGTCAGTGCCACTGACCACTGGTCACTATGACGTAAATCAGATATTTCGACTATTTTACAGTTTATCAGGGTCTCATGAGTGTTTGTATACTTGTGCAATGCAGACAACCAATGGTCAGTGTCACTGACCATTGGTTGTCTGCATTGCACAAGGTATACAAACACTCATGAGACCCTGATAAACTGTAAAATGTTATCTTGTAAACTTTTGAACTGTTGTGGTGATAGGAGTAACAGATAGCTTATATGTTAATGAGTTTTTATCAGTAAACGTTTATGCTGTTGTGGTAAGAGGAGTTGTAATGGGTTATTTTTATCAGTAAACTTTTAAACTGTCACAGTAAAAGGAGTTTTAGGTAACAGTTAATGGGAAGGGGTGCCTTTTTTTTTTTTTTTTTTTTTTTTTTTGAAACCACATCAGAACTTTGTTGACAAAAAATTTTTCCTTTGTTGACCAAACTTTTTCGTCTCTAAATAGTGACGGCCCTGTGGTCAGCTGGACAATCATTGCATTGACACTGAATCTGAGACTGTTGACCATTGGAGTCACATTGCGTTTGGAATCTGTGTGTTGCATCTTGCAGGTTGTACAGTGTTGTTCTCTCTGTACTTCTGATGTTTTGTCAGTGCCTTTTTTTTTCACTTGCCCTTTTATTCCCTGCTAACATGTAATTATCTTCAACTCTTCTTACCACAGTTAACAGCTGACAAAAATAACCTAACACAACTATCTCCAACTTTTATCACTACAACAGTTTCAAAATCAACTGACGAAAAATATGCCCCCCCACCCACCCACCCACATGGTTATTTGCAACTCTGATTTCCACAACAGCTTCACAGGGAACTGTTAACAAAAATAATCCCACTGACATACAGTCATCTACACTTTTATTACTACAACAGTTTAAAAGTTGATACCAACATCCTTCAAGACATACACAGCATCAAGGTATGCTGGGGGTATCAACCATTCCCTTTGAATCAGCACCACCAAATTAAAAATGAAGTGAAAGAAAAGAAAATGAAATAAAACAAAACACTGCACAAAAAATGAATAAAAAAGATCTACTAAATTCATACGACCTCAACTGGACTGTAAACAATCAGCATGTGACCTATTTAAAGACATACCATTATCCACGCATTTTCAAAAACAACAAAACGAAAAAAGACTTGGTGAAGCTGCTGGTGTCGTACATTACATGCTATTCATCATTATAAGATAAACACCATTAAAAATGTTTTGATAGTAGCAAATTCAATACATTAAAAGATATCAAATTTACAGATACAGACCTCCAAACTAGATCATATGAAAACATTTCAAAATATCAACATCAGCAACAACAACACAATAACACACACACACACATACAGAGGCAATCAATGCCTGTCTATTTCAGTATCCATGGGTGTAAAATCATCATCATTTAATATCCCACCAAGGAACCTGAGAACACAAAAAACAAATATGACATCATCAGCGCCCTATCTGAAGCTGAAGGATGTGTAATATTCACACAATGCCATGCATTGTGATATAACACACATTATCAGCAGAACACCTGCACAGCAACTGTGCAAACAAATGGTTGTGAAGTTACACACACACACACACACACACACACACACACACACACACTAAAAATTGTGTTCAATGCAAAATATGCACATTCAAGAAATACAAAGGACTTGCTACACAGATTTCAGTGATTGTTAGGATAGGATTAAAACCATCCCTTCCATAAAAATAAAGGAAAATATCACAGGAATGTAGCAGAAGGTCCACATTAATACATGTACCCATTTTCATCACATCATAGGCAAAAAGCAGAGTTAACAAAATAAAATGAGTTTGACACAGATTTGGCAGTGGGCACCATTAGGGAGAGGAGGGGCAGTGGAGAATGGGTTAACAAGAGGGTGTAGTGTGGGAAGGGAGGGAGACATAGAAGTGGTGGGGAAGGTGTGTATATGGAGACCAGATGGAAGCCAGGGAGGGAGGGTAAGATGGGAAGGGTGGTAAGAGACATCAAGGAGCATTCAAAGCATCTGGGCAGGGGCGGCAGATGTTTGTTTCTTGGCTGTCTAATCTTCCATGCCACTTCAGTGACCTTACTTCCATGCTGCTCATCCAGCTTCCCTCTGACACTTTGTCAAGCTGCACATCCTGGAACCAGGTAGCAGCAGCTGTCAAGTCATTATTAGGCAACTCATGAGAGGAGACACTGCATTGCCACCAAATCACTTCAGCGGTTTTCAGGTGTCTGTTCTGGTCCAACATTCGCAGGACAGTGTCCTAACGTACCAGCGTAACCTAACATACTATGTACTAAGTTCCCAACGGACCACAATAATTCCATAGTCATGGAGACTTTGTGAGCTTGCATCCGCCTCCAGAAAGTTCCACCACATCTCTTGAACAGTCCCTATGAACTTGAACTCATTATGGGACTGAGACATAGAGAGGAAATTCAAACTGTGGCCATCATGAGAGATCGGTATATAAGTCAAGAACATTTGAGAGATTTATGCTGATTGATGTTGATGTTGATAATTCTATGGAGTTCCATTCTGATCAGAGACTACATGACATGGCTGTGCTCAATGCTTCCTTCCATGATATATCCCAGCTTCAACCAGGCCCAAGAGATACAGACACCTGCAGTGTCGGTCAAGAAATTTGTGTAACGCACTTGGCCTAGAGACTCATCCAGAGTGAAGTGGATGAAAGGACTGTGTTCTTCTTCCAGTCTCCCCATTTTTGAGCGCATCCAACATTCAATGTGGGAAGGTGCCAGTCAAGGCCTACACATTTCACAAATAAATGGCTCTGATGAGAATCAAATCTTCAACCTCCCAGCCCACAATTCACAATGCGAACCACAAAGGCAATGTGGCTGTTGAACAGCTTTGTGTCAGACACACCTAGACCAAGTTTGGATATATCTATGCTGATCAAATGTACATGTCATGAACCTCTGAAAAAATTTTTAATCAATTAATCACATGTACATACAACCTTGCTTGATACACAACATCTTTCAATGTTTTAACCCTGCACTTAGAGCATGTGTTCATCAGGGCTCTCATCCAGGAAAAGCAAAAATCTCTGAAATTCACGGGGGGAGGGAAGTCCGGTGGAATGTCCTCCCTCACCTGGAAAGAGTTTAATTTGTTTTCAGCATGCTCAAATCAGATGCAAATTTGGGCACCCAGAGATGAATTACCCACTTTCAAGTCCATTGCAACCGCGACCATTTGTGCATATAGCTTATGTCAATGGCTCTCCTACTGATTATCATCACAGCTGGAGCAGTTCCTGACACGGGAAACTCATCCTAGATTGCCTCCCCTCAGTTGTGACCTCTTTTTCCTGAAAGGTGCCCTTGGGACAGCACTCTTCCATGTTCATCAATTTCTTTAGTCTTCCTTTCCTTGTGCTAAGGAACTGGAGTTAGGCCAGTATCAGGCCTCCTCAGGATGATATCAGTGTGCCAAGGAATAAGCCTGTCATCCATGCCCACTCTGTCGGGCGTCTCTTCTTCCTTCACTTCGCTGACAGTGGGTATTTCTATGATGTAACATTTTGCTAGGGAGATTCAGTATATCCACTGATTCTCCATAGAAATTGTTAACTCTGGTCCTAGCAAGGAGATGTCACCAGCTTGTTTCGCTTTCCCCCATGATTCTTAAAAGTCTTTCTACCCTGATTTCAAGTGTTTTCATAGGAGACCTGGTACATTTTCTTTTAGATGTTATCCCATTGTTACTATCCTCTATGCTCCAAAATGGGTGAAATGGTATACGCATTGTTCATTTGAACATTGTTCATGTGTAAAATTGGTAGTTGAAGCTATTTGTCTGACATACAGAAATAATGAACATCTTTAAATGTGTCTGTCTGTCTCTGTTGCACTCTATAGATGTACACAGCCCCTGTATATGATGACTCCCTACCCACAATGTCCAACCTTTCTGTGACAGACCATTTTCTTCTATATGATGACACTATTTTGAGCTGCATAGATGCCACCCCTTGCTATTCTAACTAGCAATCAGCCTATCCACAATCTATGACAATATTTTCTTTCTAGCTAAGCTGTTGAAATAAAAAATTCAACATCAGTTCTTAACCACCCAATCCCAATCACTCTACACATCTCTCAGTGTCTTAATCAGCCATTACCTAAGTACCTGAAACATCTCTACTCCCAACTAGCAAGTCATGTTGGTCATTTTTGTTTCTCTGCTGTAAAAGGATCTCACAAGAACTTTTCTTTCAGTATGTGACATATCTGTGACTCTTGTATCATTTATGTTTTGACAACTGTTCCACCCTATTCAGCCATACTCTACTTTATCAATTTGCTCTATTCTGCCTTTCTCAACAACCCTCTATTTCATTCCCCTATGGGTATTCAGGACACCATTCTGAATCTGCTTCAGTTTGCCTCTAGAAGAAAAAAATGGTCAAGTCTGGTGTGGAGTGTAGAAACAAGTCACAGTGACAAGGGACATGACTCAACAGGGCTGAGGACAGCTGAATCAGTGATGATGGTTCATAAAATGCTGTTGCCTACACAGGAGCACTCACACTCCCTTCAAAATTCTATGGCAGTGTGGTGGAACACCAGGCGGCTTCATAACAATAGACAGTTTCTGTATTTTCCAAAATGTGGTCAGTGACTACAATGGTTATTTATAAATAGGACCAACGTCAAAGAAAAGCCACATTCATAGCAAACAACATCCACTTCTACGTTTTGAAACAAAATTTGCAATGGTTTATGTCATATGTGTGTGTGTGTGTGTGTGTGTGTGTGTGTGTGTGTGTGTGTGTGTGTGTGAGATATATTTTTAAAAGATTATTCAACATCAAATTTTTGTTTGACACTTTCGTAAATTAAGTTGGCAGTCACAGTAACTTTAAGAAAGAAAAAGGTTGGAATTTCAAAGGTGAAACTGTTGAGGGTGGTCAGAACAAGATTCCAACATTCTTGTGTGCATCGACACAGCTGTCACATGATGGCGAATTCTGAGCTTTGTCACACGCTGAGAACTGTCGGTCAGTCTGTCACTTTGTACTGACTGCTCTCTGCAAACACTGAACTGCCAAGACATGTGCAAGTTCACTGTAGTGTCATTCCTCTGTTTCATTCTGTTCTGTAGAAGATAGAATTCTTCTTTATGCTTCATCTATTTGCATAGTCAATCAGTCCCAGAAAAATTCTACATCCCTCTAGTCTTTTGATGTGTGACTGATTGAATGATGTCCTCAACCTATGATCTCTTTTGCGCATTTAAATGGCTCCTTCTTCTATGTCATCATTTTCACTCGCACAAAAATATTTGAACAGTAAACCTGCACTTTGAATTATCAAATGCTGTATCAGTGTCATTTGTGAGGGCAGCAGACGTCATCATCTTGTGATCTAAGGGAATACGTCAGAGGGGTGAAAAACAACAAAGGCACAAAAATCAGAGGACCACAAACCAAACTGTGAGGACAAATGCCTCAAGACACTGCAAACCAGTCCCTGAAGTCGTCTCCTTCACTGCACTTACTTCCCTTTTTCATCTTTACTACATCAAAGGAAACCATTACATAAAAAAAAAAAAAAATAGGTAGGATAACACTAAGAAATCTGCAAATTTTCATTCCTACCTAAAGACCTTTTTTCTGCTTGTTTGTTGGTTTGTTGTTTGTTTCTCCTACTTAAATCTTCAGTCAACTGGTGATCAGAATCAGCTGGAATTGTGTCAACGCGCTCTGTTTAGGTAAACTTTCCCTGTAACCAATCAGACTCCATCTAGATCTAACGCCTGCACGCAACATGTTGGTTGTAGTTTTCGTTTGCCTTAAAAACAATCCTTGGAATATTGTACATTTGTGTGGATCAGCATAAGTACAAAAGCAAAAACCTAGTAATTTAAACTGGTCAGAATGAGCTTGAAATGGAAGAGTAGTCTCCCTTCTCTTGGTAAGCGTAGTCTTGCGGTTCCATGAAAAAGGAATAACAAATATCAAAATGCCCTAAAAAAAAACCCAACAACAGCAACAAAAAAAAAAAAAAAAAAAAAAAAAAACAGCACAACTCTGCGTAGTCTTGCAGTGCTGTCTAAAAAAACAACAACAAAAAAAAAACCATAACAAAAATCTTTACTTGGAAAAGATCTCTAGCTAGAGTCCGCAACACGCATGAAAAATTCACCGATGCCCATTTCTTTCACACTGTGTCTCAAACGGTGGTCAGGTCTTTGCCCCAACTTTGCTGGGGAAGTCAAATCTTGTTTAAAGCCCAGCTGACCACAACGGCCACCTCAGGGCTGCTTAGTTCAAATAAAAAAAAGAAGAAAAACATTTTAAATGCCAAGACTAAAAATCCAAACCAAGTGTTGAAACTACAAG
Source organism: Conus betulinus (assembly GCA_016801955.1). Classification (NCBI taxonomy): domain Eukaryota; kingdom Metazoa; phylum Mollusca; class Gastropoda; order Neogastropoda; family Conidae; genus Conus; species Conus betulinus. The sequence goes on from JADBJO010000199.1 coordinate 356,613, forward strand.
ACTGAACCAGAACAAAGTCATCACACCATATGTTTCACTTTGACTAGTTCATTTTCTTTGAAAACACTTGAAGATCACATCAGGTAATCATCCACAGCCTATGCTTTTTATTCCAATATATCTGATGGTCAACTGGACCAACTTTGAATGTGAGCACCTGACACCACATCTGATCACGTGTCACCACTCTGCTGCTTTCACAAGACTTTGTCCAACATCAATGCCCCAATCACACTTACGTTCACACCCTAGCTTGAAATCAAAAACATGTACAAAATATGTGGACCTACCCAAACCTACCTCTTTATACAGACACATGTACAGTCAGATATGTTTACCTACATTGTGGTCAGGCTGTACTCCAGGACCGGCCGATATCTTGGATCTTGGAAGTCAAAAGTTATGTTCCTCTGTAGACCAACAGTCATGAGTTCAAACCAGTTTCAGGAATCAAATTTTATTGGCGTGAAAACCCTCTCTGCTCACCCAGCAGTAAATGGGTACCCTGGTCAAGCTCAAGGAAGGTTAAGGCAAAGGAATGTGTGGAATGGGGCCTTCACTTTCACAAGGTGTAAGTGCCCAAAACATAGTGAACCTCTTGACAGTTCTCCGTCTCTACAGCCATTATGTTATGGGACCTTCAAACGTCTGCTTAGTCCAGTCCCCAAGCTCCCTTGCCCCCACCCCCCCCCCCCCCCCTCCTCCCTTGTTTTGTCCTCCTCCATTTCCCTCAATCTTTGTTGTGTTTTTGTTTTATGTATTCATATACATGTGTTTAAACCTCACACACACACATCAGCCTCCTGACCTAGCTGATGTGGTGTGCACTAAGACGCTAATGACATGAATTTATAGAGGCATGCCAGTTCATGCAATTTCTGTCTCTAAAGTGCACTCGCTATCACTTACAAGCAATATGACACTGTGAACATATAACTTTACCAGCTGACAAAAGCCACCACCGTCACAATGCCACTCTGTCTCTGTTCACTGTGAGGCCAACTTGCATGTTCTTGTTCGTACAATTTTTTTCCCATCCAAGTTTCAATGACGTTTCCAGGACTTTCTGCTTTTCAACAATTGTCAAACAGATGTCAACACAAATAAAAACATCATGACTGATGAAGTGCACAGACAGCTGAAATAGGTCACCAGCTTACCCACAGTGATGTCAGTTATCAGGACAGCTTTTAGGACTGTTTCAGGAATACTTTGTTGTGAAGAAAGAATAACAACTGGCTGTAACAAATGCAAGCACTTTTCCAGTACCTTTGAACAAAACTGATCTTTAAAGCATTTCCAGGTCTTGATTTGTACGCTTCATATCTAAGAACTTTCAAGGATCCTTACGGATTGTATGAGGCATGAAGCATGATCTTGGGGTTGAACTGTTCATAAAAAAAAACAACACAGGCAAAAAAATGATTTAAAAAGGCATACTGAACATGTCCACAGTGACTCAGCAGCAGCAAAAGGTCTCCTCCCAAAGGTGGTCTTGTGACAACTTTACACTGAAAGTTGTGTGTGCTCTGCTAGTGCTCAGAATGACCAGAGTAGCCTGGAGATGACTTTCTGTGGGGATTAAAACAATCAGCACAGAGGTAGCATCACTCATACAGCACACACGGTATGGTAGCAAGAATATAAAAAAAAAAAATCAACCCAGAAAATGAAACTTCGCAAGTAAAGAAATCCCATGAAAACTCTCCTCTTTTTTTCCCAAAGCAACGGGCTGGACAGATCTGACCTATATGTACGGGCCTCATGGCCTGGGATCAGGTCAGAAGACCTTGTCTCTTTGTGGTCCACAGGGGTATAGACCCAATGCCCTCCAACACAGTTTTCATATAAACCTAGCAGGAAAAAACAAAAAACTTGCAGGCACAATAAATCCCCAACAAAGAATGTAGCTATCTTAAAACACTACTGAAGGGATTAAAATTGGGCAAATAAGCCAACATTTCACTCTAGATGAACTAATGGAGGGATTAAAAATGGTGACATACAAAAATGAGACACTTTGTTAGTAAATATATGTCTAAACTAGTAACAGATGACAGGATAGTATGTATACAAATCCGATGAAATCCTGATGGAAGTGAAAGCATTTTATGAAAACCTATATACAAAGAGAAAAGTGGAAGAATGCGAGATCAGGGACTTGACTGAGAAAATACCAAAATTAACAGGGGAAGAGCAAAAATCACTTGAGGGAGAAATCACAGAGGAAGCAGGATGTGCTCTTAAAAACATACAGAACGACAAAAGTCCTGCTTCAGACAATTACAATTTTTTTTTTTAAAGTACATATTCTGGAAACAGCTGGGTGTTTTCATAGTTAGAGCTTTAAACCAGTCATTTCAAAAAGAGGAATTATCCAATACGTATAAAAGAAGGAATAATTACAAGCATCCCCAAAGGAACAAACCTAAGGAATTCACAAAAAAACTGGAGGCTCAATGTTATCTACAAATAGGGTCTTCTTGCATTGCTAATCATATTAAAACTGTTCTTCCCAAATTTATTAATGAAGATCAAACTGGGTTCATGGCAAAGAGATGTAAGGGACAACATTAGATTAATCTATGATTTAATACATTACCTAAAAACAAAGAAACTGCCAGGCATGTTCATCTCCATAGATTTTGAAAATGTGTTTGATTCCTGAATTGGCAATTGATGCTGACGGTATAAAAAAATCATTTGGATTTGAAAATGATGTATGTTGCTGGATCACGACCTTTCGTACGGGAATTAAATCCTCTGTAATAGTGAACAGTCAGACCTCAACATGGTTTGAAATACGAAGAGGTTGTCGACAAGGTGACCCCTTACCTCCCTATTTTACTTATGTTGTCCGCAGAAATCTTAGCTATTATGATCAGGGAAAATAAAAACATTAAGGGAATACACATTAACCAAATTGAACACAAGCTATCTCAGTTTGCAGATGATACACAGTTGACAAACGAAGGCGACAAAATATCATTTGAACATTCAATAGAGACCTTAAAAACAATTTGCAAAAGGATCTGGGTTGTACATGAATACCAAAAAAGCCAAGGCAGTTTGGCTGGAAAGCAAAGTGTTTTCAAAGATTAGATAGATATCCCACTTAAAAATAGACTGGAATCCAAAAGAGTCTGTCCATTTTATTGTTTTTGTACTACTCTCTGTTCATGTTTTCCATTTTTGTACATTTCTGTACAAGTGACTAAAAGTGTTTGCCCTTTGAAAACAAGAACTAAAAAAAGGTCACATATGCAAACATCTTGCCCATGACAAACGAATGGTGGGATAAAAAAGGGCCACATGAAACAAACATCTTACCCATTCCAGCTATGTCAATGGTGGGATTAAAGGGGGCACATGAACAAACATCTTTACCCATTCCAGCTATGTCAATGGTGGGATTAAAAACGGCCACATGAACAAACATCTTACCCATTCCAGCTACAATGGTGGGATTTGGCCCAGAACTATGTACCCATTCCAGCTCTCTCTTTAGGACTGTGGGAAAAGAAGTAGAGGCACAGACTGCCAAGGCTAGATTCCCACATGGAGCCGAGTGCAGGGTAGACAACTGAGGTGGAACTCATGGCCAGCATGGGGAGGGTTTTTTTTTTCCCTCCACATTTGCTGTTCAGCACTGCACACTGACCATGTCAAACTGGCTGCAAGCAATGACCAGTTTTGCTAGCCCTGTCTAGCCCATACTTCACACAGGCCAAAGGCACTCTGCAGACCATCTAACATGGCCAGTATACAGCACGCAAAGAAGGGAAACAAACATCCGAGGAGGGTTGGGGGGTAAGGAGGGGCGGATGGGCAAGTCCTCACAGTTCTTGTCGTTCATAGCTTTGTGCTTTGTGGTGGTGATTATGCAATATGCTCAGGCATTCCAAGGACAGAAAACTCAGATGACTGTGGGGATAAATGACGTTTCAGTTGAACAGGGAGGCAAGAACAGAGATCTAGAGCCAAGCATGCTGCAAAGATGGGGCCAGGTGAGCTGCAAAATTAATGAAGAAAATAATGCAAGACAGGCTAAAAAAACAAAATGATAAAAAAAAAGGAATAAATGTGTTGTTGCAGTAATGGAAAGAGCAGAAGATGGCATGAAATCAGCTGTACAAAACAGAACCTACACAGGCGTGTCATGGACGATTCCATCACACGACCTGCCTGCATCGCCGTTCATCTCTGCAGCTAACCTGCTGTCATCACTTTCTGCTTCACTGTTTCTTTCCGCAGGGTTTTCTTCATATCTGGAACCTGCAGAAGCATTCTGAACTGAGCTGCTTCCTTCCTCAGTTTGCTGGTTGACCACTTCACTTTTCCCAGAGTCCATGTCAGCGCTCTTTGAGTCACTGTTCTCTCTCATCTCCCTAGCATGCCCATTTGAAAGACTGTGTCTCTTCCTGGCTTCCTCTCTGGTCTGGCGCAGAGAGTCAGTGGAGACCCGGGCAAAGTCGTGGCGACTGTAGCCTCTGGGCAGAGGGTAGTCAAAGACAATGGGATCATGGGATGGTCTGTAGGCGTTGGTGCAGATGGCAGAATTGATGAACGTGGTTGTGCCGTTGGTCCACATTCCGTAACCTGAAACATCATCACATACAGCCAGTCTGTACAGTCCTCTTCTCTTCACACAGATACTGTCATACCTGAAACATCATCACATACAGTCAGTCCATACAGTCCTCTTCTCTTCACACCGATATTGTCATACCTGAAACATCATCACATACAGCCAGTCCGTACAGTCCTCTTCTCTTCACACAGATATTGTCATACCCGAAACATCATCACATACAGTCAGTCCATACAGTCCTCTTCACACAGATATTGTCATACCTGAAACATCATCACATACAGCCAGTCCATACAGTCCTCTTCTCTTCACACAGATATTGTCATACCCGAAACATCACATACAGCCAGTCCATACAGTCCTCTTCTCTTCACACAGATATTGTCATACCTGAAACATCATCACATACAGCCAGTCCATACAGTCCTCTTCTCTTTACACAGATATTGTCATACCTGAAACATCATCACATACAGCCAGTCCAGTCCTCTCTTCTTCACAGATATTGTCATACCTGAAACATCATCACATACAGCAGTCCATACAGTCCTCTTCTCTTCACACAGATATCGTCATGTCCAAGAGGCAAGAGGGAAGTTCTGTGTTCCAAGGCAAAAAGATTGTCGCTGATTTCCTATCACCTTTCACACGCCCATCATTTCTTCCCAGCAGTCTCAGTTATCTATGCCTGAATTGCTCATAAAATGCTGGAAGCAGGTCCTTTGGGTGACTTTCATGTGTTCCATTCCAAAGCATACCTAGTCATGTGTTCTGCTATTACTGTTTGAATCCCAATAAAGTTTAGGAAACAAATTCTCTTTGAAATGAATTAATTCTGTAACAGACAAAAATACCCTAGAAAGGAATAATTTCACTTTGCCACTGTTGAACTCATTTCAATTCATAATTACCAACATTGTTGATTACTGCAGTTTTTTTCCACTCTACACTGACAAATTTATCCACCTGCCCGATTCATCTGTTCATTGAATATTCTTCACAATTTCTTTGTTCTTCACACGCTTTTTAGAATTGCACAATTTCTTTGTACTTTACATACTTTTGGTTGCAGCACAATGTTTGTAGATGAAATACTCTTTACATCACTACTTCTCCATCGTAAACTGACCACAAATAAACAGCATAAATGCTAACTTTTTCAGTGAAGAAGCAATTAACCAATCCTTCTGCTTAAACACCCAACCTTGAAACTCTCAGTTCATACTGTTTGCAATGCATTTGAAGTTAACAGCTTTAATGATTTTTGAAGTTGCACCTTTACATAGGTCTGTGAGCTGAAAGCCCCATCTCAGATCTTTTTCTTCTGGAAACAACCAATCAAAATGAATTCCATCTTTATGCGTAAAAGGGATGTAATTGTTTTCTTTATCCACGAGTGTGTTTATTACAAATCTATGGCAGAACAGAATGAACTGACTTTCTTTTATCTTAAGGTGATCAACTTTTGATGTTAAGAAACTTTCACTCTTCTGCATCTACTAGTTGAATGACTGTCTATTCACTTCTGAAAACTGCTTTCCCTGCCTTTACATAAGTAATTTTTTTCAGTGAATTTCCTTGTTTCCCCATCATTTTTGATCAGCCTTATAAATGGCTAGCAGGGACCAGGGGAGAGAACTGGCAGTAGGGGTGTAATCGACCAAGTTAAGTTTTGTTCCACATCCTGTTGTTATCAAGAATGTTCGCTCTATAACTCACAGAGGCAGATCATTTAACTTGAACTATTGGGTTGGCCGATTTCCCACTCTGTCATCAGCTAGCCATCTGCCCAGTACAATTCACCAGTCTGTTTTCCTTTACTGTTGACCACAGATTTTCTACTTGCCTGGACCTACCTTCTTAGTGCTAAAAGTCTACACACATTTTTAATTCTTTTTTCCCTCTCACTTCATAACACTTAATTTGTTTTGTTTTTTCGCCTTGAATAATATGAACATTTTTTTTGTTGTTGTTCTGTGTCTGGCTTCTTGGTACACATGAACAGAACATGTCCACTTGCAGACATGCCAGCTCACTAATTCCATAAAGAACAGATGATGTATATATGAGTGAAACACTGAAATTTTCTGGAGTTTTGTGAAACCCATCATATTCTTACATATGTAATGCTATGCAGGAGTACATGCGTGCCTGTTCCTACACTGACACCAGCCACCATGACAGTCATGCAGTAGCACAAATCATTCCTGTCATGTCATGCAAGTAGCACAAATCATTGGCTGTCACTGGGTCACGCAGTAGCACAAACCATTGGCTGTCACTGGGTCATGCAATAGCACAAATCATGGCTGTCACGTCATGCAATAGCACAAATCATTGGCTGTCACGTCATGCATAGCACAAATCATTGCCTGTCGCCAGGTCGTCACCAGGTCATGCAGTAGCACAAATCACTGCCTGTCACCAGGTCATGCAATAACACAATTCCACCGCAGGCTGGGTGGGCTACTTCTAAGTCTGTCTAGGTAAAAAATGTCATCGCTATAACAAAGAAACTGTACTTACAATTAGCCAGGACTTACTACTTGGTATGTAATGACAGGTCATTGGAAAAAGGGGGAGAAAAGTATTTTCACCAACTGTTTCCTTGACGCAGCATACAACAGGTTCAGTGAAGCCCGGTGCCTTGTTTGTCACTGGGTGACCTGTTTGCATTGCCTGTCACTGTATGCTGGGTTGTTGAGAAACAGTTCATGCAATTTGTATGCTGCACACAATGTTTGTATCATTTGTGGTTTTAAAAGCAAATCAGTTTAAATGAGTTGGCTTTACATACACTATTTGAGTAGGTAAAATAAGTTTCAGGATCCAGTCTTGTTTTGTGATAATGTTCAGGATGTTTCTGGGTGACCACAATTTAATTTCAGGGCAGCGGGAATGGCCACAACTCACTTTTCATGGACTCTTCCCCACTTTTACCTGTGCCATGGAGTGCACCAGGTTCAGTCAAGTGGTTTTGTCACCACTATGTGTTGTTTTGTAGGTTCTGTTGCTTAGTTTGGTTCTGGGAGGGGGGACACTCACCACTGTGAATATGACCAAACACGTGGAACCTGGGTTTGACCCGCTTTACCACCGTGTTGAGCAACTCGACACAGCCCGCTCTTTTTTTCCCATTGCCCACATCATCGCCATAACCTGCACAAAGATGGGACCAACACGTTCTTCACCTGAAGCATACAATGACCAAGATTTGGGGTATGACCAATACCTTACCCCCCCCCCCCCCCCTCCCTCCCCAACCCCATCCTTCCCAAACCCCTTCCAACTATCCCCTTCTTTCAGAGCTCTTTCCCTTCCTCAGCTTCCTCCTTTCTCTATGTGTTAGGCCAATATTTTCCTGTTCTTAACATCCCTTCTGTCACATACCAGTTTCTTCCTTTCTGTCACATACCACCTTGCACACACATTTTCTTCACAACGTATGTTGATCACGTCTTATTCACCTTTTTGTCAATTTCATACCAACTCACATTCATGCATCATTTAACATCATGACATTTGAAGCTGAGCATCACTTAGAGAAACATGATGAAAAGCAACATCAGTTATATTATGTCTCAAGGGTCTCATCAGGTACCTTTAATGGTCTGTAGAGTCAAGCAGTTTGAATAAAATTCAATCTACTCATTCAGACTCGCAAGACTCGACTTGTTTTTTTGTCATAGCCAAAACTGTCAGTAAGGAGTAATTAACAAACACTAGCTCAATGTAAACAGTTGAGCCTCAGCTGTTGTGAAGAAATGACTGTCCATTATCATTACAACACTTTCCCTTTGAAAGCTTGCATTTTTTGGGGCACAGTCAGAGTATCCTAAAATGAAAGTATCCACGCTTATAGAGCAAGCGAAACTTTCACCATTTAAAATAAAAATACATAAAAACAAAAAACAACAAAAAAAAAAAGAAAACTTACACCACTTCAGTCAGTACCCTTCTCAATTTTTGCTGGCGGTATAGCTATCGCTTAGTTTCTACAAAAGAGTATGACTACACCTTGTACAGAGATGGATGAGAAACAGTATTCATATTATATCAATAAACATTTTTGCTGGCGGTATAGTTATCTCTTAGTTTCTACAAAAGAGTATGACTACACCTTGTACAGAGATGGATGAGAAATAGTATTCATATTATATCAATAAACATTTTTGCTGGTGGTATAGTTATCTCTTAGTTTCTACAAAAGAGTATGACTACACCTTGTACAGAGATGGATGAGAAACAGTATTCATATAATATCAATAAAAATTTTTGCTGGAGGTGTAGTTCTCTCTTAGTTTCTACAAAAGTGTATAACTACACCTTATACAGAGATGGATAAAAAACAGTATTCATTTTATATCAGTACAAATTTCTTATCTCCTTATGCACATGTGTGCCTATATGAAACGGGAGTAAAAAAAAAAACACCTTTTAGTTTGTTTGTTTGTGTGCTTGCCTGTTTTTGCTAATGTCCATAATGTCTTGGCTTAAAAAAAAAGAAGAAAAAATGGATAAATAAGAACATGTAGCCCAGTGAGAGAAGATAACCTAATGGTGGAAAGACATTAGATTATTGACCAAGCCTCTTTACTTCAACTGATTACCTTCTCTTACATAGCAGATGTTTAATCTGGTCACAAACTCAACCACCTTCATAAATTCATGTACACAACACACACAGTACTGATTCAGTATAACCCATTACAGACCAAATATATATCCTGAGAGCAATGAAGAAATATAAATCTAAAAACAAAGAAAAAAAAAAACACACAAAAACAAGATGCAAAGCATATAAAAATACTCCCATTTTATCTGGAATACATGTGAGATATTCCATAAAGAGGAAAAACCGTTTTGGAACATATAGCCGCTAGTAATGGCTATTCTGGTAAACATTAGCCATCATCTGTGACCCACAATGAACATACCTACAAATTTTCAGAAAGATCGGCCCAGTGCTTTCTGAGAAATTCCATAAAGAAACACAGTTATGGGCCATTATAGCCGTTAGTAACGGCTATAAAGGTAAAATAAAACATCGGGCATCATACAAGACCCATAATAAATACACCCACACATTTGTAGAAAGATCGGCCCAGTACTTTGTGAGATATTTCACACAAAACCAAAACCATTATGGGCTGTTATAGCTGTTACTGTCAGGTATAGTGGTAAAGTAAAACATCAGGCATCATCCATGTCCCATGATAACATACCTACTAATTTTCTGAAAGATTGGCCAAGTACCTTCTGAGATATTGCATAAAGAAAAAAAATGTTATGGGCCATTACAGCCGCTATTAACGGATGTAACGGTAAAATAAAACATTGGGCATCACCCGTGACCATAACGAACATACCTACAAATTTTCGGAATGATCGGCCTAGTACTTTTATCTCGAGTGAGTGGAACACATTTTGACCACGGACGGACAGACAGACAGACAGACACACACGACAGCATTTCTTCGTTCCCATTGTAAAGTACTCCCTGTTCTATAAGAACTGGGAGTGCAACAAAACAAAACATAGGATGACAGAACAAAGGTTCTGCTATGCCAGACTTTACTGGTACATTTCATGCACTGTTAAAAACAGTTCCAGTAGCAAGAACAAATAAATGAATAAGCAACGACAACCACCAGTGCAACATGGCAGTATGTGCACCATCACTCATACTCACCACAGGGAGGTCCGTGAGTGATGAGAATGTTGGTGTCCGATGGAATCTGGTTCCACTTCTCCAGCAAGTTCTCTCCCCTCTTGGCACTGAACCCCCAGGAACCGAATACTGGAAACCCTGCAAACCACACACACACCTTCTCCACTTCAGATGTTGACACCTCCTCATGTGGCACCAGTGGAACTGGGTCAAGTCATGTGGAAGTCATGGAAACGAGACAGCTGCCCTGAGATCCCTTTTTTCCCCTCTACTGGCCTATGTCCTGCAATTCAAAAACTGTACTTGCTCTCAAAATTCCCACCACACCGCACAGCCATGTGTTGAGCACTGGCGGTGCATGCTACCTGTGCCTGTCAGCTGGGCCGTGCGAGTTTGGCCGCACCTCTCCATTCTGCGCCTTCCCACATTGCTCTTTCCTCCCGTCTGATGACCAAAAATGCAAATTTTTCGAATTCCCTCATGTAACCGACAGCAGCACAGTTCTAAAGCATTTTCATTTTCTGCAGCAATGCTCTGGAATTCACTACCTTTCCATCTACGTCATGCCCCCTCCTTCCGACTTTCAAGTCTGCACTGAAAACGTAGCTGTTCAAATGCCAGTTGCAGGACACCACCTGAAATATATTACTAAATTACTACATGTCACTTGCACACTTTGCTTGTGTACAGATGAGCTGTTGATCGGTCATATTGTGTGTGTTATGTATGCAACATTATGTTCCAGTGTGTGTATGTGTGTGTGTGTGTGTGTGTGTGTGTGTGTGTGTGTGTATGTGTGTGTATGTGTGTGTGTGTGTGCGCGTGCGTGCATGTATATGTGTATAAGTGTGTGCGCATGCGAGTGTGCTGTGTGCGTGCATGTGTGTGTGTGTGTGTGTGTGTGTGTGTGTGTGTGTACGACTCGTGAATGCAGAACTCTGTGTGTGTGTGTGTGTGTGTGTGTGTGTGTGTGTGTGTGTGTGTGTGTGTGTGTGTGTGTGTGTGTGTTTCTGCTTATATTTTTTAGATGCTGAATTGTTAAAACTTGTAAAACCTGTAGCCTACGTTGTTGGGATGGGTGCTAAGAAATTGTCCTCATTATTATTGATACAAAATTACCAGACAATATAGTGCGATTCCTTGCATATCAAAACATAACCGTTTATTCAACCTTAAATACTTAACTGTATTATTATGTAAAAAAAAAAAAGCACAAAAGGATTAAATAAAAACTTCATAACTATACAACCTGCAAAGAGAAAAGCTGAGAATCTATCGTGACATCTGATCAAAATTTATGTCCAACTTGTTGTCATCTAAAACATTCATGTCACTAATGTGTCTTAAATCTGTTTGAGTAAAGTCTGCGCTGCTCTGCAATATACAGAGTAATACTGAACTAAGAAAATGATAAATATGGGTTACACTTAAAGATATACCTTTAAAAAAACGCACACATCAAATGCTGTGCTTTGCTTTTCATCAAGAAAGTCATAATTTGCATCAACTTTTTCACTCAGTGAGGGAGAGAGGTGATTAGATCCTACAACACTGATTAAACTTTCTGTGGGATGTGTTTTGATAAAGAGAGATTCCCTACATTACATCAACAGGCTTAGAAAAACACACACACCCAAAAGAAAAAGAAAGGAAAGGAAAAGACCAACTATATTTTTCATATGTCGGTCAATAGTGAATTTTTACCATTCCATGAAATTATATAAATTCATAAATACTCATGAATTTGATACAGTAACTTTAGAATGTTCACCTTCATAACCATAACTTCACAATGATCATGTCTATTACCATAACTTCACTCTGTTCATGATCACAGCTGGAACTTCACAATGATCATGTTCATTACAGTAACTTCACACTGTTCTTGATCATGACTGCAATTTCACAATGCTGACATTTGGTGGAAAACAGTAATAATTCTGCTGAACCAAATCTGGACCCCTAATCTGATCTGGTCCCCCTTCAACATTCAATGGACTCATTCCTCAGACCACATTCCATCTTTCCACAAAGTCTCGCCCAAGTCCATTCACCGGTTTGTGCGCCAACCTGGTGACAGAACCACCTGCAAACCAGTGAACCCTAGTGGAAACATCAGCTCCTTCATGGCAGTTAAAAACCTCTTAAGAATCAATGACTCTTCTCAGAACCATGCTGTCTGTTTGGATATAACGGGATCTCCATGCTTCAGCCTTGACGCGGCTCCTCATGGTCAGCTGGGCTGTAAACATGATCTGAATTCCATTGAATCTCTGTATCTTCTCCTCTTTCGCTCTGAGCAACAAAGTGTAGCAGCTGTAAACCAGTCCATTTATAGGATGGAACATACCGTCCTAAAACCAAACAACCACAGACAACAAACAATTACAATACATGTGCCAAACCCACCAAAGTTTTAGAGTTTATTTTCTTACAGACCAAAATCCAATGGCGCTTGAGGCCTTAGTTGATTGACTTGCTTTTCTATTTTTGTTGTTGTTAGTGGTGTCCCCCCCCCCCCCCCCCCCCCCAGGTCTTTGTCAGAAACCAAGGAGATGGGATCTTGGTACACTTTCTGAAGTTTTTCCAGTCACGTTTCAGGGAGATCTTGACTGAACTGATGTGTAATTGATCAAACTGGGGCATATATCAAGGAAGGGCAAAAGGGATGCATTGCTTCAATAATATGAACATGCTGAACGAAACCAGTTCTACAAAATTTTCATGATATGGACACTTACAGATCTGTGACTGTGTACTAGTCTCAAACATGAGTTCCTGTGCATACATGATGTGTGGTCAAGTCAAAATGTATCTTTACTGAGAGTTTAAAGAAAAAATCTTCAGAGTGGAAAAAAATTGTCCTTCCAGCCTTCAGAAAAAAAGGAACAATCCACAAAGTTAAAAAATTACCAAAACAGAATGCATCAGATCCATATCACAAAATAACTGTAACAGAATGTTATATAATACACTCTGGTGGGTAAACACAAGAATTTGTGTACAAACACATGCATAGGTACAATTTAACATGCCTTAGATCTTAACAAAGAACGCCATAGAACACTGATGCTACATCAACAGACACAAAAAAGCACACCCCTGCCCAACATTAACAACAGAAGAAAAACAAAACCAAAAACAGAGAAAGAAACACACACACACACACATTTTTATTGCAATTACATTTCAAGAAAAAATGTTTATATTTGGAAGGTGGGAAATGCTAGAAGCCCATGTTTTTCTTCTGTTTCCACAAGCTGTGGAGTCGGATGACCTGACTGGGAAAGCCGCAAGACAATGTTACAGTGATGAAAGGCAAGTTCCATGAACCTTTCCATGAACTCACCTTTGGTTTCACTTGCCAAATGTTTTCTCTCCTTGCTACAGTGAGCAAGACACATGCCTTTACAGGGCAGCCACAGAACTTTTCAGCTTGGGTTGACATGGAACAATACACATTTGGATGGTCACTTACTGTTACAGGACTTACCAGCTAGGGATTGCCACAAAACGACAGATCGAGGGGGTCACTTAATATTACTGAACTCGCAGACTTGAGCTGGCATAGATATATATATACAGAGATCTAAATGATCACATAAAATCATGGAACGCACCAACTTGGATTGCCATACAGCTGCAAATCTTCATAGTTATTAATACAACAGAACTTGGACAAGACAGATTCAACTTGATGCCACACAACTTAGCAAGGGCTGCCATAGAAGTTGATGTTACGCAACTTAGACACGTTACACAACTTAAGTAGCAACGGCTGTCATATGTTGACGTCACACAACTTTGCAAATGCTGCCACAGATGCTGATGTCACAACACTTACCAAGCACTGCCATGGATGTGGACACCACAACACTTACCAAGCACTGCCATAGATGTGGACACCACAACACTTACCAAGCACTGCCATAGATGTGGACACCACAACACTTACCAAGCACTGCCATAGATGTGGACACCACAACACTTACCAAGCACTGCCATAGATGTGGACACACAACACTTACCAAGCACTGCCAAAGATGTGGACACCACAACACTTACCAAGCACTGCCATAGATGTTGACACCATACCAAGCACTGCCATAGATGTGGACACCACAACACTTACCAAGCACTGCCATAGATGTGGACACCACAACACTTACCAAGCACTGCCATAGATGTTGACACCATACCAAGCACTGCCATAGATGTTGACACCATACCAAGCACTGCCATAGATGTGGACACCACAACACTTACCAAGCACTGCCATAGATGTGGACACCACAACACTTACCAAGCACTGCCATAGATGTTGACATCATACCACAGCACTGCCATAGATGTTGACACCATACCAAGCACTGCCATAGATGTTGACACCATACCAAGCACTGCCATAGATGTGGACACCACAACACTTACCAAGCACTGCCATAGATGTGGACACCACAACACTTACCAAGCACTGCCATAGATGTGGACACCACAACACTTACAAAGCACTGCCATAGATGTGGACACCATACAACTTACCAAGCACTGCTATAGATGTGGACACCACACACTACCAAGCACTGCCATAGATGTGGACACCACAACACTTACCAAGCACTGCCATAGATGTGGACACCACAACATTTACCAAGCACTGCCATAGATGTGGACACCATACAACTTACCAAGCACTGCTATAGATGTGGACACCATACAACTTACCAAGCACTGCTACAGATGTGGACACCATACAACTTACCAAGCACTGCTACAGATGTGGACACCACATCACATACCAAGCACTGCCATAGATGTTGACACCATACCAAGCACTGCTATAGTTGTGGACACCACAACACTTACCAAGCACTGCCACAGATGTGGACACCACATCACATACCAAGCACTGCCATAGATGTTGACACCATACCAAGCACTGCCATAGTTGTGGACACCACAACACTTACCAAGCACTGCCACAGATGTGGACACCATACAACCTACCAAGTACTGCCATAGGTGTGGACACTACACAACTTACCAAGCACTGCCATAGATTTGGACACTACACAACTTACCAAGCACTGCCATAGATGTGGACACCACAACACTTACCAAGCACTGCCATAGATGTGGACACCACAGAACTTACCAAGGGCTGCCATAGATGTTGATGCCGCAGATGCTGACAGCCTCATCCTCAAGGTACAGCATGTGTTGCAGCAGCGCCTTGCAGCCAGCAATCACCTCCTGCCCTGAGGCGCTCAAGGGCAACCCCAGCTTCTGACGCACTAAATAGGGGTGAACACCATAGGACACATCCTCAAAGGTCAGTTCATGGTTCCCTGCGATTACCAGCTTGACTGGATGAGGCAGTTTACCTGGCAAGGGAGGAAAAATACATTACAGTTATAATCTGTAAGAGTTTCATAACATTTCCATCACTAGTATTCTGTTATTATTTGTTTGATCATTTTCATCAAGGTCTGGTCAGCATGTGTGTGTGTGTGTGTGTGTGTGTGTGTGTGTGTGTGTGTGTGTGTGTGTGTGTGTGTGCATGTGTGTGCCTATGTGCATGTGTGTGCATGCTTGTGCCTGCGTGCTTGCATGCATGTGTGTGTGTGTGTGTGTGTGTGTGCGTGTGTGTGTGTGTGTGTGTGCGCGCGTATGCGTGTGTGAATGTTCCCCACTATGTGTAACTGCAGGAGCACAGCAGATGTAATGAATTTTCTCTTTTATTCTGATTGCTGAATAATAGTTAATGAAATATAAAAATTCAAGTTTATCTTGGAATCGCTAGTGTTGAAAACTTCAATAAGCTTGTAGCACTTGATAAAGAAACATATCTTAATAGCAGTATCAATAGTAAAATTAAATAAAAAAAAAATACTATCCCCCATAGCAACAGGACCTAGATAAACATAAAAAAATATTAGCACAGACTCATAACTTAAAAAGACCAAATGCTGTAACAAACTCACCAATAAAACTGTCAAAAGCCATCACCTCCGACGGATCACCACCCATGGAAAAGTCACCACAGTGAATCAGGACATCACCATCCGGCACCCGGTTGTGGAACTCTCTCCTGGAGTGTTCCACAGTCCCATGGGTGTCTGACAGACAGACAAAGCGCAGCATGGTGTCCTGGAGAGGTGTCATCAGGTACATATCCAGGGGAAGCTCTTGCTTTCTATGAAATCTTTCCAGCATCTCCCATGCCTCTGTGGGCTTGTTGGACAGAGGGTCCACATCTATGCGCAGCTCCTTTGTGGAATCAGTCCCCTTCTTCTTCTTGTGGCTGGACTTGGTTATCTTCAGGGACTTAAACTTCTCTTTGAAGGAAAGCATTGGCCATGTCTTAGAAGTTTTTCTCTGGGCACAAGGTATTGTTGCCTATCAAGATGTCTGTCTTGCAATGCTGAGTGATTCCTCAAGATCTGAAACACAGTTTAATTCAGTTATGAGAACATGTAATGATCTAGCTTGCTAACAGGACTAAAATGGCTTACAAAGAACCAAGCTGGACCAAGCTGAACATACACCCAAGCTGGACCAAGCTGAGGTGTATGCTCTTGGTGTGTACATTGTATCACTTTTGATGTTATATTTTCACTTCTGCAGATATTTTACAACCATGTGGCCCACATTGAATTTTTCCTGCAGTGAATTTTTGCACACACACACACACACATGTACATACTAATGTCACACACACACACACACACACACACACACACACACACACACACACACACTATGTGCACACAGTGATCACAATGGTCATTTTTATACGCATAATGGCAAACTCTGCAAAGACAAATTGGTCAAACAAAACCAGTCACCTGGTCATAGCACCTGTGCTTAGACTAGTAAGAGTCAAGTGTTATGAATGCAACAGTCCACTTTTTTACCACCAATACCCAATCAAAAATGAAATAGCATTGGTTCGTAATGCCCATGGGCCACATTCTTATCGGTAATTTATCTAAATACAAAGCCGGATATACACATTCATACAACAATACATATCATTAAATGCAAACAACCTAAAACTTAGAGCACGTTGCATACACACACGCTCACACATACAGTTAGATTTGTTATGTACATTCACACACACACACACATATGCATGCTTGCACACACACACACACACACACACACACACACACACACACACACATGCTCGCATGCACAGAATTTCATCATTTATTTCACTATAAATAAATACATGCACAACCATCATTGTCTTCTTAGCCTCATCAAGTGGAATATTACACTGAACAAAACACAGACAACCTAATGGCAACTAATTTGACAAACATTCATGAAGTTCTCATTTACCTGGGTTACCATTATGCACACACTGGTACACACACACACACACACACACATAGTCTACAGAACACATGTACAGCGGTACACACATACACACTTTCCATAGTCTATAAGACACATGTACACTGGTAGACACATACACACACTTTCCATAGTCTATAAGACACATGTACAGTGGCATAGGAACCGTGGGAGGCAAGGCAGTGGTGGTGTACCCCATTGAAAAAAATTTGGCCCCTTCCTCCCTCGCCCAGGCTTATCAAGTGCCATTCTAAACAAATCCTCACATAGCTGCAAAAGCTGTTCCTTTCACTGACTGACAAAAGCAGCCACAAAAATAAGGGGTCAGGTTTGGGCCTAGTTTAGCAGCCCTCTTTGTCTTGATGCCAGAAACTGATGGTGTCCTGGACAGAACAAAAACCAATCTGCATTCAACAATGGCTCAGGGGAAAGTCAACCTGACCTTGCATGCTGCCCCATACGTTTGAAGAGAAAAGAGTATTAACTTGAAGCAGATTGCATCTGTGTCTGTGTCAAGGTATACTGTAAGGCAGAGCTGAGTGGACGAATGAAGAGAAAGGGGGGATGAAGAAAGGGGGGGGGGGGAGGGACCGAGTGGAGGAATGAAGACAGGGGGGGGGGGGGGGGGGGGGGGGGGGGGGGAGGGACCGAGTGGAGGAATGAAGACAAAAGGGGGGGGGGGGGGGGGGACCGAGTGGAGGAATGAAGACAAAGGGGGGGGGGGGAGGGACCGAGTGGAGGAATGAAGACAAAGGGGGGGGGGGGGGGGGGAGGGACCGAGTGGAGGAATGAAGACAAAGGGGGGGGGGGGGGGGGAGGGACCGAGTGGAGGAATGAAGACAAAGGGGGGGGGGGGGGGAGGGACCGAGTGGAGGAATGAAGACAAAGGGGGGGGGGGGGGGGGACCAAAGGGTTGGGAGTAGTGGGTCCAAGAAGCAAAGACAACCCCACATCTCTCATTTTTGTTTTAAATAGGGGTGCATTTACACATGTATATTTAGTGAAAAGGCATCATGTTATCTTCTGGGAGAGGCTTTAAGTGCACCTGGAAAATTTACAGTACGCCCAGCGTCTTTGGGAGCAATGTCTCATATACCCTTCGACCAGAGTATCTCCCCTGGATACCTCCAGAGCTGAAAAACAACCCACTGACCACACACCTCAGTTGGGACAAGCCTTTCATCCTTTAACAGGACTGTTAGGAGCCATCTCTTTATGAACTTAGCTACTTTAGGCTTTTACAATCTTCGTAACAATATAATACTTTTAGCTTTTACAATATTCATAACAATAACCATTTTCTTTCTCCTTGACTTTACCTTCATCCCCCTCCCTCTTCTGATTTTAGCCCTTCTGTTTCCCCTTGAAAGTCTTAACACACACACACATACACATTATGGAACTATCATTCTGCAAGTGCTACTTTACATTTTGTGGAAGGTACAATTGTTACACACACATACAGAGAGACACAGAGAGAGAGAGAGAGAGAGAGAGAGAGAGAGAGAGAGAGTACTCACACACTGGCTACTTTACTAGACAGATGGATAAGTTTAAAATGTTGCTGACGATGTCCCCTGCGGTAATTTCATTTGACATGGTGATGAACAGTAAGCTAGTGGAACTACGTTGTAAACGTTTAAAGGTACTTCCTAGTTATTCGAGCTGCTTGTGCAAGGTTCCAGTCAAACACAAAAATACATGGGTTATTCCAAAAATAGTATCCGACTCATTCATGACAAACTCACTGACGCACTTTGGCTGGAACCTCACGAGAGGTTGGCTATGCATTCAGCTAACGTCAAACGGTGATTTAGCAAAACATTGTGACGAATGTCTGTGTTCGACCCGCAGAAAAAGAATGACGACGCATGTGTCCCTGTTTCAAAGCGGTTAAAAGTAAATAACGAGAATTACTGTTCGGCTAAAACTGCAGACACCGTGTTACCTTCCGATTAAGCCCTGAACCCACAAGTTTTGCCTAAACTTCTGAATTTGATCAGTGTTTACGAAATTTAGTCTTGTCCTGTACTCTGCTTGTCTGTGTGCTTGGCGGTCATTAACCCCTCTCTTTCTGAATTTAGTTCATTTTCCGCGCTCAGTCACTCCGTTTCGAAGCAGTGACCAAGTTTTCGCCAGCCCGAGTGAGACGGGGAAAGAAAACGTTGGAATGGAAAAGTCAAGATACAGCCGTACTCGTAAGAATTAATAATTAATAATTAATACATGTAAAAATATAGAGGACAAATTCAATAAAGAAAAGCAAAATGTCCTCTTTTACAATACCCTTTTCTCTGGAAAGTGCTCTGGAAAAACTGTTCAACCAGTATAGTGTGACGTTTTGCCCTAGTTAAAAATGCCAAACGTTTCAAACAAGCAAGCGTCATTCTAACACAGGTAGGCCCCTACTTTTTTACCCCCCGTGTCAAAGCTTGCCACCAGTCCACCTCACTCCTCTTCTCGCTATCGCCGCACCATTCACCGTCCTCTCTCTCCCCCCCCCCCCCCCCCCCCCCCCTCTCACACACACACACACACACACACACATGTACACGCACACACACATGCGCACACACAAGTCGTAGAGAAAGTTGAGTTTTACGTCCTCATAGCAAAAGCTTTTAGGGACATGTTGTTCTTTCGCGGCAGTCTTGGACGCCTTGGCTTGTAGGTTCATGGTCGGTGTTGTTGTTCGATAGTGGTGGTTGTTAATGTCGTCTTCCTTCGTTGTTGTTGCTGGTGTTCCTTTCGTCTTCCTCTGGCGTGGGTTAGAACAGTCGTTGTATGTGTATCGGCCCAACCATAGACGTAGTTCACGTCTCTGCCCAACTCAGGAAAAGCGGAGAAGCACTCACCTCTCCCTCATCCTCTCACTCTCTTCACTCCTTTAGCCTACCTAGCCTAGCTGCCGTCGTGGGCGAAGTGGTGGTGGCGTTGCCCTGTGACCCTTGCACCGATTTCCAGCTGTGTTTTTGTGAGATTTGTCAGTCTTCGAGCGCAGGCCAAAAAGACCAGAAGGTAAGCAAACAGCTAGGGAAGAGATAAGTGGAGAGTAACCCCCACCCCCCCCCCCCCCCCTCTCTCTCTCTCTCTCTCTCTCTCTCTCTCTGAGTGTGTGTCTACTTCTTCTTCTTCCAGTAATGTCCACCTGCCGAGCAATCGGCAATTATTGACATGCTGGAGGGTCACTGAGCAGCCTGATGGAAAAAAAAGAAGAAAAAGAGATATGAGGATTTACACGGAGGCTCTGGTCACCTTCGAAATGAAGGAGGCCAGGGTGGGGGATTTGACGATTTCTTCGGACAGGTCGTTCAGTCGCGGATGGTACAGGGGAAGAAGGCATACTTGCGGTAGTCTGTGCGGGTATTGATGCGCTGGTATTGCATGTTGTGGCTTCTTCTGCTTGTGGGTGGCAGGGGCTTCAAGTCTTTGCATTTCACACATGCTTGACCGTTTGGGATTTTATATAGCATGGAGAGTCTGCACGTGCGGCGGCGTTCTTGGAGCGTGGTCCACTGCAACTCTTCAAGCATGTCGCAAGCGCGCGCGAACGTGTGTGCGTGTGTGTGTGTGTGTGTGTGTGTGTGTGTGTGTGTGTGTGTGTGCGTGTGCGTGCGCGCGCGCGCACGTGTGTGTGTGTGTGTGTGTGTGTGTGTGTGTGTGTGTGTGTGTGTGTGTGTGTGTGACCCAAGAGGAAAAGGAAAGGAAAATGTCAACATGAAACGATGAGAAGTCGTGTGACATGTAGGACCTTGAAGTGAAGTTAGAACAATATCATGATTAGTAACCCCAATACAAATGGAATTGCTGCAGGAGAGGATTGAACTGAACAGCTGGCGCAGAGTAAACAAAAATAAAGCTGAGCGAGAGTTTGCGTGGAGCGAGGACGTCTTAACGGAACGAAAACCTCCTCGCATACCCACCTACACCTTCCTTACCCCCTCTCTCTCTCTCTCTCTCTCTCTCTCTCTCTCTCCAGCTTCATGCACACACACACATATACACACAACCTCTCCCCCCATACGGACTGACTGCTTCTGCTGACTGAATAGGCCCCTCTGTAGAAGAAATTAAAAAAAAAAAAAGGGGGGGGGGGGGGGGGGGGGGGATAAGCAAAGAGGGAATGGAGAAATGAACTAAAAAAACAAATGGAATATTTGAAAATAATAAAAGTGGAGTGGGGGGGGGGGGGGGGGAATAATGGAGAAAAACAGGAATGCAAGAAGAAGAAAGAAAAGTCGACTACGGGCAGGTAAGGTTGCAAATATCACTAAGTCATGCACTTTATAGCAGAAGCATGGCGTTTAGGTGGTGAGTAACCAGACTCTTTCTGAATGAGATCAGAGAGATAAACACGTTGGGCAAGATCTCTGGAGGAGGGTATGGCCGTAAGGTTTAATTGCGTCAGTGTGTCTTATTCTTTCTTTTTAGGTTTTTGCACTAGGAACGTGAACTAATGTATCCAAAATTTGCATAATAATCAATAATCCTGTCTATGTATTGACTGCATGTATGCAAAATGGGTCATACTGAAATTTACTGGTAGGGCATTGATCAAGTAGGTCGACCTGAAAGTAGGTCAAATTAAATAAAAATCGATTATTTTTATTTTTGACAGTGCCTTTGAGCTCCAGGTAGTTTGCAAAGTCATTAAACATAACTTGGATCATCTCTGTATCATGTGGATGGTTTAAGCATGCTTTTGTAAGAGAAGACGGGCGTTTTTAGTAGTGGTAAGTTGACTAGATCAAGTCTGTTCATGGGTGACTAGCTCATCCTGATGTGATCTGATTTTAGTTGCATTCAGTTGCTTTTAAGAGAGAAAGCTGCGATGATGAGTACTTGCTGTCCTTATATTTATTGGCTGCATTAGTGTGCTAACACCTTTGATGTATTTTATATATTTGGCTGATTTCACTTTATTAGTATTCATTTTTGCATAGCCTGACAACTGTTTGGTGATTTTCGATTTTTCAAGAAACATGGCGTAGATATGTTGTTAACATATTCATCAGGTACCTTGGTTAGTTTGGTGAGAGCATCTGCAAAAGCATATCAAGCAAATCTTGATCAACTGTGAGAACGGACTGGGGGGTCAGAATACCTGCAGAATCTAAAAGACATCCAGCTGTGACGAGTAGGGGTGGCAGGTGTGGTCTTCAAGGGGAAGGACTCAGAATGTTCTCTGTTAGAGTTATAAGGTAGTTTGCATGTCAAAATTTCACCTCCATGTCAATTTTCACCTCCACCCTCTCTCTTACTAGTCATCCAAAGAAATTTTGTTTTTTTTCTGTTAAAAATACTCAAGAGTGGCTGAGGAATAACTCATCTCAGGCTTGTGCACTTGAGGTTGCTTGTGCTCCAAGTGAGAGAATGAGGAATGAGTTGAAACATGAAATAATGTATGAGCAACAAAGAACTGACTCAAGTAAAGTGCACTTTCACACACCACCTTTACTTGTGTGCACAGGAGTAAAAAAAAAAAAAAGAAGTAAATTAATAGAAGTTTAGTCGATTCAATCTTTGTTTGGGCTGACTTTTACCCACGTTATCTCATCAGGAAGAGAGGGGATGTTTTGATAACTTGAGTTAATGTCCAGTGGTTCTTCCAGACTTAACTCGTCAGCTGGTGAGGTGTGTGGATTTCTCTCTGGTTGCTGGTAACTGGCCCACCATCGCTTTAGGCAGGCTGATCCGTGTGGCTTGCTTGGCCTTGCGGTAATGTGAAATCTTAGTCTTGTGCTGGGCCAGTTGCTGGAAGACAAGGAAGACCAGGGACCCAGGGTCTGGGGACATGACAGAACCTGGTTTATATTTTAAGTAACTGAGAATCTGGCTTGGCGAGTCCTCACACTTGCCCTCTGGCTTTCAGTTAACATGTAAGGTCTCAGCCAGCAAAGGATTAGACTAGATAATGTATCTGCCTTTACCTTCAGTCTCCACATTAGTTCTTCACTCAGGTTTGAGTGGATTTTAACATGTGTTGAGAGACAGTAAGAGAATGCTGCACTTTCGAGGGGAATTAACACACAAACTCAGCTGAAGTAACTAGATACTGGAAAACACGTAGACCAAGTACATTCTGTTGATTAGAGTCACCTGCTACAAAGCAGTAAGACAATTAATATTATTCATATAAATCACTTTAACAGTTTTCACCCAGTATAGGCATACTGTTATCCTGTCAGGAGGTGACATTCAGCGATCATCTTAACAGATAGTGTTGAATACTGACAAAAAGTTATGTTGTTACAATAGAATGTTAATCAAGCATCGTAACAGTTTTTTACCAAGTTGTGGCAAAAAGTTAAACGATTACAATAGAGCACTCATTTATCTTTTTTTTTTTTTTTTTTTTTTTACAGTTGTCAGCAAGTATTGGCATTAAGTTAATCTGTTAAAACATGTCGCATACATGCAAGCGATGCGTCGTCTCAAGACTGTGAAACTTTAGTTTCAACTTACATTTCCTCTGGGCTGATCATGGAAACCTGACACAGGATCTCAGGAAAGGCGAGATGAACATTTCCATATCTGGTATACACCGGGTTCTTTGTTGTCTCACTGTCTGTGATCAGTCTTACAGCCTTTGGCACAACAGTAAACTGACTTGATCTCCCCGTTTTTATGTGTTAGGCTACCCATCATGCCTCTGTTGCCTGTCTGATTGACAGGTTGTCGCAGAAACGGGACAGCCAATGATATTATAGACCAGAAATTTAAAAAAAAAAAAAAAAAAAAAAAAGGGGGGGGGGGGGGGGGGGGGGGGGGGAGGCGGTGGTGGTGGTGGTCAGTAATCTGGGGGGGGGGGGGGGGGGGGGGGGGGAGATCTGGAATGGGACAGTCATCCCCCATTACCTGCAGTCGATGTTCGTCAGCATTTATGCCAATGAACAAACTACGATATGCACCCATGTGAGACACGTGTAGAGACATGGACATCTTGCCGGTCTGAATTTATTGCATAGCGCATGAGTAGATCGCACGATGGTCAATGGCCGTCGTTCCTGCGACCACAATGAGAGAAGAAGAAGAAGAGGGGGGGGGGGGGGGGGGGGGGGTGTCAGCGGCTTCTCTGAAGTAGTGAAGGAGTGGGAGCATGAGATCCTCATCTCAACCACAAGTGATCACCTGCACTGTCAGAGAAGCGGGGGGGGGGGGGGGGGGGGGGGGGGGGGGGGGGGGGGGAGGAGAACTGGCGACATGCACTATAGTTACGTCAAAATTCTTTGTTGTTGCCAGTAGACGTCTTAGCGTTTATTGTCATTACCAATGAGGTCTTTTGACAAGGGGGGAGAGGTAACAGAACAAAAACATTTCCCTCTTCCTTTCCTGCAAACAAATAGTACACTTTCATTCCTAGTGTGTATCAAATCCAAAGTTAACAAAAACAAATAAATTCGTAACATTTCGTTATGTCCTCACCTCACGCACAGGAGTAATGCAGTAAAAAAAAAAAAAAAAAAAAAAAAAAAAACACAAAAAAAAAAACCTAAGACTGACGACCATCCACTCAATCAATGATGACATTGTATTTCACGATCTCTTCAACTGAAAAAAAAAAAAAAAAAAAAAAAAAAAAAAAAAAAAAAAAAAAAAAAAAATTTAAAAAACCTTAAGACTGACTGACTCGACCATCCACTCAATCAAATGATGACATTGTATTTTACCGATCTCTTCAACTTGGAAAAAAAAAAAAAAAAAAACAAAAAAAAAAGACTGACTCGACCATCCACTCAAATAAATGATGCATTTGTATTTTACTGATCTCTCCACATGCGATGAATGATAATATTCATTCAGATATCTCTTATAATGTATTATCTTAAACTTCACTATCCTTCATCTGTCTAATTTTCAATGCTTCCGCGATGAATTTCGCAACTGATTTAATTACAAGTTCATCATCTGATGATAACACGCCAGCGACATTTTGTCTTTTCGCTATATCTAACTGGAAAAATGAACAAATTGTCCGCACTTCATTATAAGCAGTACAGTGGAACAGAAAGTGTTCTTCGTCATCAATAATATGTCTACATGCAGGACAAGGAGATTCTGTGGATGTTTCACATTCAAACCATCTTTTGTTCGCATTAAAACCTAAAGTTCTCAACCTAAATCTTGCGTAATTTATTGTGCCATCTATCTGTTATGACATTGAGAAACTTTTCAGAATGGAACACATTCTTAAATGAGAAAAACCAGCGATATTTTTCTTTACTTTCCATATCTGAGTGCCAATTCTGTTTAAAAGAAAAAATAAGCCTGTCTTTAAATTCCGCAATGAACTGTTGCTCATTTCCTACTTCCTGGGTCATCCACACTATTCCAAAAACCCTGTTCTGAAAGGACTTTCTTTACTTTATAAGCCCAGTTTTCTTTACCTTTTTCCATTTCTAAAAGCATCATATCATATCATAGGCTTGCCTGCTCAAACGGGGACTGGGGTAGCTTCAAGATCTTCAACCAGTACTTAATACATTTCACAAATGTACTTATATACAAAGGGTATCTGCCCATTTCTCCATATAAAACGGTGTTGGATGATGAATGAATAGGTACTTGAAGGAAACGCTCATAGCATACGTATGTACTTTTTCCATCTGCAAATTTTCATGTAAGCCCCAAATTTCAGCTGCATAAGTAAGAAGAGGTTTTTTATCTGTGTATCAAAAAACATTTTCCAAAATATACCACAGTCTGTACAATTCAGTTTTCTCAGGGATTTCAGAATTTCAATAGTACCTTTTTTTTCCCTTTCATCAGAGATTCTTCCCATGCGTAACGGAAAGTTAATTTTGTTGAAAATATCATTCCAAGATATTTATATGAAATTAACTACTTGAACATCTGCATTTCCATAAGACCATTTTTCATACACTGATAGGTGACCACCCATTCTAAAGACCACTATATTCGTCTTATCCAAGTTAACTGATAAACCTAAGCGGTCTGCTTCTTCTTTCAATACATTTAGTTGGTTTTGCAAACCTACAACTGTTCCGGACAGAAGAACAACATCATCAGCATACAGTAGTAAAACTAATTCAACTGCTGCTTCAGGTATCATCTGGATACCATGTCTTCCTTTGCGGGACATTCCACCGCCAGTTCGTTTATGAAAAAAGAAAACAACTGTGGACTTAACAAGCATCCTTGTTTTACTCCATTTGGACAATCAAAATAATCTGAATACTCACTCTTCACACGCACACACATGCAAGCTGAGTTGTAGACCCCTCTAATAGCCATGTATAATTTACTATTAACACCATTTTTACGGAGTACATTCCACAGAGCATTCCGATTTTACCGAGTCAAAGGCTTTCTTGAAATCTACAAATGCAATGTAGAGCTTCGATTTGCAGAGTAGATGTTTCTGAATCAAAGAATATAGTGTAAATATATGGTCTATGGTGCTGTAACTGGTTCTAAAACCTGCTTGTTCTTCCACTATTTTTTCTTCAGTTTCAGCCCATTCAGTTAATCTTGCATTTAGTATGTAAGTGTAGATTTTACTTAAAACGCTGGTAAGTGATACTCCACGATAGTTGTCGGGATTGTTCACGTCTCCTTTGTTTTTGTAAATTGGTACAATTATAGATTTAGCCCATTCTGATGGAAAGATACCATTATCAAAAAGTTGAGTGAATAAATGAACAAGAAAATTGATTACAGTTGTGTTTGCATTCTTCAACATTTCTGCTATGATTCTATCCGGTCCTGCACTCTTTCCTAATTTTAAATGTTTAATACCAGCAACGACTTCTTCACTGGAAATAGGTTGATTAAATAATGGCTCAGTTTCATTTTCTTCTATCATACCAGTCTCTTCTTCCTTACTTTTATTATCAAAACTATGAAAAAACGCCCCAAAAATGGTCATGCCACTGTTGAACTGAGATTTCGTTATACACAAAAAACTTTTTTGTTTATAGATCTTATCACTGACCAGAACATTTTAGAATCATTGACTGAAGTTTTTAGTTTCTTTAACCTACTTTCTTTAAACTCCAGTTCCTTTGTTTTCCTTAGCGTAACATACTCTTTACGTGATACAGCGTATTTTCTTCTCTTTTCTTACTTTTATCCTTGGCTGTTTTGCATCTCTGAAATCTTTTTAATAACCTTTTAACTTCCTGTTTCTTTCGTTCGCACTCATTATCAAACCAGTCATTGTATGTTTTGCTGCCTCTACAATAACTCGAACCATACAAGCTGCGGCTCCGCACAAAGCACTGACAAATTTATCTAGACTCTCATTCACGTTAATTTGTAATAACTGACGCGCTTTCTGCATGCTGTCTAGAAATTCATCACATTCAAGTTCATTTTTGAATATACCAGCATATTCATCAGCCCAGACAATTTTTTTCTTCACATTGTTCGGCTGAATACCTGTTCTCTCTATTTTTTACAACAATTACTTCTCCATACTGCTTCAACTGGTAAGTGCCATGAATAAATGCAATCACCAATGTGTAAATCAAAGTTTGACAACAAGCCATTGTGAACCAGTACGTAATCGATTACACTACATCCGTTTGGAGACACAAAAGTATTTCCCTTCACTATCACCATCACAAAAACCATTTAAAATGCTCAAGTCGAACATGCTACAGAAATCCAACAATGATTTACCAAAATTGTTAATAACTGAATCTTTAGAGCAACGTGTGCAGTTGTCGTCATCAACACTGACATTCTCCATACAGCTCACATAGTTTGTCATAATTTCATTTTCAGCTTGTTTGTTACCTGTTCTGGCATCAAATCTCCCATAACCATAAATAAAGTGTATCCATTTTTTTTCAAACTCTTGAAGTAAGGCTTCTTCCATTATTAGGACACCATCTTTGATCAATTTATCATTGTATATCGGGCCTCCTTCTGGGACCACATAGCAAGCAACCAAGACTACATCTTTATCAGTGTTAAATATACTTTTATCTATTTTACTGCAATAGCATTGTCACAACTGAGCTTTGTTCTTTAACCTTGTTATGTAAACTCTTCCTTATTAACAGCAACACACCTCCTGACTTCCTTCCATGAGCTGATAGTTTTTTTTGGCTGGTACGGGGAACTTCATATAATCAGTGAATATATTGCTATAGTCAAATGACAAGTCGAGGAACGTTTCAGTGAGAGTAACAAAATCAATGTATTTACATAATTCATGAAAAAAGCATCCTGTATCTTACTATATAAGTTCTCGACATTGTAATTAAGAAACTTCCACTGAGTTGGATGGTCGGCCCTGTCTATTCATTTTTTGAGGCGCTTGAACGCAGGTTCCTTTCGTTCACACCACTGCATGTCCCTTTGCCTCGACTCGAAACTGTGAACCTGCTTGACTTGTTTCCGACAGGCGTTTGTATGCCTGCCTGTCTGCCTGGCAGGTTGCGTCCGCGTGGTGGTGTACGTGCGTCGCCATCCCGATGTTCACCACTGACAGGACATGGAGAATCCCGGTTGGCCTTTGCTGACTCGTGTCGCTCTCTCCCTGTTCCCTTGCGAGGGACGTGACCACCGGTGGTACCACCGTCACGCTGTCGTTGATCCTGGATGGGCCGGGTACCGTGACGTGAAGAGGGGGATGAACACCCGCTCACACCGCCCTGCTCGTTCTGCATCGAGGTCTTGTCTAGACGGGACTCGATCTGCTGCTTGTTTGAAACAGACACACCCTGCTTATTCACATTTGTGGAACTTCTCACACGTGCCATTCCATGACTACTCGTTGGACTTGTGAGAGCACTGCATGCATCCTCTCTTTCCACCACCTGAGCATATGACCGGGGTTCTGGGAGTTGGGGGCTAATAACCAACCGACCTTTTCTGAAGAAGGCTCTCTTCCCTTCCCTCCTAGCTTTTGCAACGATCTGGGCCTGTGCTCTAGTAAGGTCGTTTGCCACTCGAACTCCTTTGTCTAAAAGTTGCTGCCGAGTGTCTCTGTTCGCAATTAAGGACATTTTGTCTTTCCATCTTCTAAATTTGACATATTATTGTGTCTAGTTTGACCTTCATGTGCGTAGCCTGTCCGGTGTGCTCGTTCAATGTCATCTACTGTCCAGCGCCTATGATCATCTGTATTGTTTAAAACATCGACTACTGCTTTGGTACATGTGTCAAACGTTTCACTGGGCTGCTTTTGGGGAATCCCGTCGAAAAAAAGATTACGTCGAGAAAAGGACTCTAATCTGTCAGTGTCTAGTTTTCACAACCTCTTCTTTCACCTCCTTTCTCATTTCAGTTCATTTATGTACGTCTTCCTTTCCGTTATGTGTCGCGGCAAACAGGTGTTGTATATCAGTTGTTACGTCTGTGGCAAAGTGGTCTTACGGCATAGGCAAGAGCCCGATCGAAACCAACGATTGCAGGATGCTCAATCTCATCTTTGTGCCTGCACACTTTGCACAGACCTTTCATGCAGACTAAATCTGCTGGGTATTGCGGATCAATAGAGATAGCAGAGACAGCAAGCAGCCAGCGCTCAGGTCAGCCAGGCAAACGATCTTGAGACCAGACCAAAATTGATGTTTCTCTTCTCTTTTAGCAAGGATGGTCAGCGAGCATCTGTCAGCGAGACCCCGTTAGCAAGAACAACCCCGAACACACACACACACACACACACACACTCTGCTTTTATGCATGCTCGTCGTCAATCGATCTAACGACCAACACTACCACATCACCCTAACAACATAACATCGAAACAAATCTAACGACTAACTCTACAACATCATCCTACCAACATGACATCGAAGCAAAAGCAATACTATAACAAACTATCGATAAACTCAGTATGATAATCTAATTCTAACCAACAACTATTAAACGAAACTTAATCAAGTTTCTGATGATTTGCTTCCTAAAACAAAATGTAAACAAGTAAATCATCGTAGCAACTAGACCTTAGCAACTGTAACAAAATTAATATTCCCAGATAATTGATTTATCTTTTTCGTTGATGTTTTCGTTATTAATGTATGATTTGTGTTCGACCTAAAAAAAAAAAAAAAAAAAACTTAAATGTTTGCTTGTTTCGATATAACTTATTTACCTACCTCCCATGGAAACATATTCTATTTTGGATCTACAATCTGATCTTTATGATTAAAGAGCGTTTGACGTCATTCGTTTCTTTACGAGTGATTTCTCTTGGCTGAAAAAATCGTAAGCGACTTTTCTTCACTTCTCCACACGTCATGCAGTCACTGTCTCTTTTAATTGCCTGTGTTCAGTTTTCAGTTTGTCACATCTTTTGTTCATCTCTTCACATTGTACTTTTACTTGGCCTAGTTCCTCTTTAATTTCTCCAAGATCATTTCTTTATGAGTGAAGTTTGTTGCTGCAGTGTTGTTTTATGGCCTGCATAAGTCTGTTAAAGATGTCTTCATGTTCTGTCGTCAAAGTAGTCGCTGCCGTCCTATCTTCTGAAGAAATTTCTCGTCGGTCATGGTTGGGGCCAGGGTTTGTCACAATGTCACCGCTAAGTAGGAGTCTGCTGAGCGAGAACACAGAATGCACGATACAAAAAGTAATAACAATGATTTATGCGTGCATATCGGCTTGACACAAACCAGTGTTGCTGCACATCAAAGCTGTGCGAAACTCAGTTCTTTTCATATTCACATATTCCAACAACAAAAACCCCATCCATGGACATCACCTTGGCTACATTTCTCATGAAACTGTGAATCAACGCTATGATGATACAACATAGCACAAATATGACAATAACAGCAATCAAAGTTGCTTGGGATTTATATGCGTCAGTGCTATCCAGATCAAAAGTCTCCACCTTATTTCGAATGACCTTTGACCTGTCGTTCCGTCTGCCATCGAAAATGCCTATAGCGGCCCTCCATGTTAGTAGGTCCACCATTGCTGCTTCTCCAGAACTTGACTACTTATTGAATCAATTCATATACTATAAGAAAAACTGCGATAGTCTATGATTCTGTCTTGACTGTAGACTAGGGAATCCATAAACTGATCAATCATGTCGAGAAAAAGAAAGCCCACTCGTGGGCACACTCGTGTTTTTTGACTAAGTGACGTGACGTAATTTTGTGTAATATGTAAAGAGAACAAAAAGACGTCATAAACAAGAAGCACGAACTGCAAACAAATCTACAGTACGCAATAACAAAGCACAAGGTCCCTCTTGCACAAGGTGCAGCCCAGTCAGCAGGGGCCACGAGACGATGCAGTCTCTGCAACGGCAGAAGGGGATGAGGGACAATCTTCCATCGGGCGGTGCTACCACGGCAACACGACACCAATCCAGCCACCCCCGTAGAAAAGGAACGTCTATGAACCTTCTCGACTCAAAGGGGATCGTTCTAATCGTTCTTGAACTGCAGGCCGTCTCGCCGCCCGAGAACCGTTTGTGTCATCTGAGACTCCGCAGAATACACTACCGAGCCGAAGCAACATCGGACTACGACCGCTAACGATATGCGAACACAACTGGTGTCGGCACAGATCCCGCCCTGTCCATTGACACACACGAAAGACCAATTCCGCCTCTCCCGAAGCCCAAGTCAAAACACCCCCCTGTCTCCATCGCTCCACGCACACATGAGATTGAGACACCTCACAATCGCACTTCCTCTGGCCAGCGAAAGAAGCTAAGGCTACAAACCAGCACTGAAGACGGAGCATCACACAGAAGCTGTTGTGAGAGAGAGAGAGAGCGTGTGCGCGTGTCTGTGTTGGACAGACTGTCAACTTATATTATTTGTTAGAATATTTCTAGGGGCGGGGACAGACGAACGCAGAGGAGGGCATAAGGAGGGGGGCAGAAAGGGAGGAAGTTCGAGAAGGCTACGTGTGTCTTTGATAGTATGTTTGTGCTTGGGGGTCTGTGTGCGTGTACGTGTGTATGGGAGTGCGCCCATGCTGTCTATCTTTGCGTATCAATGTAGGCCCACGTTTATATACATATGCATGTGTGCGTGCGTTTGTGCATGTACAGGAATCGGTGTGTGTGTGTGTGTGTGTGTGTGTGTGTGTGTGTGTGTGTGTGTGTGTGTGTGTGTGCGCGCGCGCGCACGTGAACGAACGCGTACGGCGATTTTCGTTTGTCAGTACATGTGTATGTTTGTATGCATGCACGCTTGTGTGTGTGTGTATGTGTGTGTGTGTGTGTGTGTGTGTGTGTGTGTGTGTGTGTGTGTGTGTGTGTGTGTGCGTGCAAGCGTGCGTGCGTGCGTGCGTGCGTGTTTGTGTGTGTGTGTGTGTGTGTGAGAGAGAGAGAGAGAGAGAGTTGCTTTCTATTGTCACCTCACACCAGCTTTTTTTCAAAGGACCTTCAATTTCATTGGTCACTAAAGTCTTCAGATACTCCAAGTTGTACATTAAACAAGGTTTCAAAAAAAAAAATCAGCATCTTTATCTGTCATGTCCTCGTTTGGTAATGCAATAATCATAGGTTTGTGATTTCATGTCATGCATACAAGTAGATAGACTGATTGCGGTTCTCAGGTGACTCGGTTTTGACAGTGAAACTCATATGCAATGCAGAGCCTGACAAAACAGAGAGCTATCATTTCTTCAAGGCTGCTAGATTGCTTTTCAGACTTGCATGCAGTCTGCTAGCTACATCTGCAGTAACCTGGTGGGCATGTCTTATTCTGGTCGGTTTAGCTGCTTTGACGAACGACTCGGTGATGCCAGAATATGCTTGCCCTGCTAGTGTGATGACACTTTCCCGTTCAGCCACTCTCCAACCGTTTTGGAAGCAGCTATTCCTGTGTTTTAAGCGCTCTAACTTAGCAATATATTTATTTGCCAAATGACCGGCATCACTGAACTTATAGCCATGCTAGAAGGCAGACGTTTGGTGCACATCATTCTCTTCACAAGAACCACGAGAAGA
Source organism: Conus betulinus (assembly GCA_016801955.1). Taxonomy (NCBI): domain Eukaryota; kingdom Metazoa; phylum Mollusca; class Gastropoda; order Neogastropoda; family Conidae; genus Conus; species Conus betulinus. The sequence continues at coordinate 390,132 of JADBJO010000199.1, forward strand.
AGATGTTCATAGTTATGTTAGGTTTCCTACGTTTGGACTGAGCCTCTCCTAACTTGAGATGGTGACTCCAGTGATCTGACGAAAGGACACCGTCTATCACAACGCGATCCCGTCTGGACAAAGAGTGGACAATGAGGCCATAGTCTGCATTCCTCGTGTCTGCCTTGCTATGGAAAGGAACGCGCACCCACGAAGCCAGCACAACATGATAAAAAGGAAATCAGATTAACTGATAATAATCTGGCCTTCCAAAATGTTGCACCATTTCTCGGGGGAAAAAAGGGCTGTCTGTGTGCTAAGTTCAGTACAAGTGGACGAGGGACACGAGCGTAGTTTGAGCATTTCCTCCAGATGGCCACACACTTTCCAATGTTCCCGGTGTATCCTGGTTTCATCACCGACTGACAAAGCATCAAGGGCAAAGAAATGAAATGGTGTTCAAGCTGAAAACCATGTGGTAGTAGTAGTAGTAGCAGCAAAAGAAGGAGAAAACATATAGTGGTAGTAGTGGTAGTGTAGTGGTGGAAGTAGTGGTAGTAATTGTTGTTGTTTTGTTGTTGTTCTTGTTGTAATAGTAGAAATTACTGTTGTTGCAAACGGTTGTAATACAGTGTAAACATTCTTATCTATTTTTGTTCGTTTTGTTTATTGTTTTGATCATACATTGATTTCGTTTTGTGACAACAAGTGATTTTGTAGACATATAGTGCATAATACAAACAGAAGGACGTAGCTTTCAATAAATGTCACCAAACATATATCCCCCCCCCCACCCCCCCCCTTTTTTTTTTTTTTTTTTTTAGTTCATTATACATTACTTTCGTACATGATTGATACGAGTAACATAATAATTCAGAAACAATCAAAAGCAACAACTATTTCCGGTTAGTTTGTCTTCCAAAATGCCTTAAAGTAGGATTGAGTCTGAACGCGGATGATCCCTGGAGTCTTTTAGCCAGGGTACGACGACGACGACGACGACGACACAACAACAGCAACGACAACAACAACAACAATGGCATCCAAACCGCCAGAGAAGAGAGCGCGTGGCACACGTGCACTTTTGGTACTAAAACCACCTGGCTCACTGCCATGAGCCACCTTGCCATTCCAGCCAAGTCTGTCCCTACCTTTAACCTTCCACCTGGATCATATCAGGCACCCAACTGATTTCCTGCAGGTAGGGATTATATCAGGTACCCAACTGATTTCCTGCAGGTAGGGATATATATCAGGTACCCAACTGATTTCCTGCAGGTAGGGATCATATCAGGTACCCAACTGATTTCCAGCAGGTAGGGATTATATCAGGGGCACACAACTGATTTCCTACAGGTAGGGATTTCCTACAGGCTTCTTTTCCTGTCCCAGTCTCCAGGAAAGAAGATGGAAATGGGACAAAACCAAACTGAGCCTGCGCTTGACATTCCGGTAAACAGGTTTTGCTGTATTGTATTCTTTGTACTTTTCTAACTGGAGGCAGCAGCTGCAAAGCTGAAGATCACGTACGTCATCTGTAACCTTGGTCAAGTCTTTCAATTTGAAGTAACAGTGATGAGTTTGTGTTCACGCTGTTGAGCTACTTTTTCAGATTTTACACGTTGTATCTCATGAATGCGCTATCCAACATTGCGTTTATATGACTAGCAAGGAAAATATATCTTGCTAAGTAGGATTGAACAGGACATATGTTTGATCACTCTGATCAAGCCTCGTCAATTGTAAAATTACGCCCGTACTTGTTCATAAGCAAAAAAAAACCAAACAAAAACAAACAAAAACAAAAAAAAAAAAAAAAAAAGGGCAACAAAGACAATAAATGCATCACAGGGATATATACACAGACTGAGAAATTTATGTCTTGTCTTTATCTATAATGCACCTTTGCTTTGTCGGGAGAAACTGCGCGGGGGGGGGGGGGGGGGGGGGGGGGGGGGGGGGTTTTAAAGTTTTGTCAGAGTATAGTTGACAGGTTTTTACACACAGCTGTACTGTCCATTTTTCTGATACATGTTTGTCATGTTTTGACTGAGTCCGTGAGAGGAAGATCCTACACTGTGGTCAGTGATGCCACTATCAGTACTTTTTCTGTCTGTCTTTCTTTTTTTTTCGTGCACATGGACAGGGGAATTTTGACACCTTGATCAGTAGAAGGGTCACACAGGAGCAGAAGGAAAACTTTAGACTGAAACAATGAAATGAAAGTGGAAAGCAGGAACAGCAAAACCCACCAGCGTGGAAGCTGCTGTAGGCTTTTATATTTTGTTTTGCAGACAGAAGTTTGGGTTTTAACCTGTAGATTACCAGCTGTGACGTAGTTAAGGTAGAGCCAAGCACATATACAGATATACACGTTCGCGCGCGCGCGCGCGCGCGCGCACACACACACACACACACACACACACACACACACACACACACACACACACACACACGCACGCATGCACGCACTCACAGACGCACAGACACACAGACACACACACACATACAGATATATATATATATAGAGAGAGAGAGAGAGAGAGAGAGAGAGAGAGAGAGAGAGAGAGAGAGAGAGAGACGCGCGCGCGCGCTAAAAGAAATCAAGAGTTCTTCAGAAATGCTTTTACATCTTGCGTAAGTTTTGTGTTTCTGATTTTTTTTTTTTTTTTTTAGTCTGAAGGTGGAGTGTGGAAAAACTGGCTCAAGAGAAGACAGAGATGCAGAGACATTATGACATAGCGAGGCTCCCCTCATGTGTGACACCTCCCGCTCGGCACCTCGCTTCTCTGCCCTTTATCTCTTCCTCCTGCACTCTCTCTCCCCTTCCTTCTCCTTACCCTTTCCCTTTACCCCCCCCCCCCCTCCCCCCTGTTCACCACAGTCTTCTTTTGATTATCGGTCTTCTCTAGTTCCGTGTGGAGCATGACTGCAGTTTCATGAATCTGTCAATCATTTACTGATTGACGACTCATCTATTTCAGTGCGAGACCAGAACTTTTCAAAGTTGAATTAAAAAGCGTATTTTACCACCCGTAGACTTAAGATAGCCTTAAACTGTTATATAAAGGTCACATTCCGTTTCCAATCTGGCTGCCATCTTATACCAGTGCCAGTGTCATTTGCTCATTCACTGTTTCCTGATTTTGTAGCAGAGACAATTTGACTTGTCCTTCAGGCTTCCAGCTCTCTGATGGCTAGTCAAGGTATCTTTTGCCCTTCCCTCCAGCCTCCCTATACTGTACCGTGTTGAGCACATTGCGTGATACTAGCACACACAAGAATGGTTTCAGTCGACTTGCCACTAAGTGTCCGAGCTCTATCTCTATTTATGGTCTTTTTTTACCCATGATTTCTCCATTCTGTTTTCGTACTCCCAGTTCTTATAGAAATGGGAGTATTTACAATGGGAACGAAGAAATGGTGTGTGTGTGTGTGTGTGTGTGTGTGTGTGTGTGTGTGTGTGTGTGTGTGTGTGTCCGTCCGTGGTCAAAATGTGTTCCACTCGCTCCAGACAAAACTACTGTGCCGTTACTAACGGCTGTAACGGCCCATAACGGTTTTTTCTTATGTATGGAATATCTCAGAAAGTACTTGGCCGATCTTTCTGAAAATTTGTAGTTATGTTCATTATGGGTCACGGATGATGCCCGATGTTATATTTTTTCGTTATATTCGTTACTAACGGCTATAACAGCCCATAACGGTTTTTCTTCTGTATGGAATATTTCCGAAAGTACTTGGCCGATCTTTCTGATTTGTAGGTATGTTCATTAGAAATGTGCTTGAGAAGAAAGTGGTGAAACGTGTGAGAAAAAATCGTTGGTGAGAGACAAAAAAGTCTGAGTGAGCTATACAGGTGCCGTGTTGTTGTAAAGCGAAGAAGATTACGTGTGACCAGACCCACGTTTCTTGCAAATCAGTATGACCTTCTTCAGTCAGGACGAAGATATCGATCGGGTTAAATGCAGAAGTGTCAGATTTAAACAAAGTTTTATTCCCCTGTCCATTGATTTCATGAACGAGAGAAGATTTAATTGAAATCCAAATTCCTCTATATGAATGTATGTCATATGTGAGAAAATGGGTAATGTGGCTAAATTATTGTTTATTTGCTGTGAATGTGTGTGACCACAAATTAATTTCTCAAATTGAGATAATAAAGTTTACTTGACTTGACTTGCGGCCCAAAACGGTTTTTCCTCTACACACACACGCACACGCACACACACATACATACACACACTTAACATTAAGAGCAACTCCTCCCCCTCATACACATCCCCCCCTCCCCCCACGCACACACATAGGCTACACACACACACACACACACACACACACACACACACACACACACACACACACACACACACACACACGCACATACACACACACTCACACACCAACGCTTAAATACTCACGTCAGTGGACTCTCTAATTAAGTGGACTCTCTAATTAACAGGCTGGCATCACCCCACTGATGAACACACACCAGCGCGCACACGTCGAATTGTTGTTAGCAAGGTCGCCCCAACTAAGATAAAAAAGCTAAACATCAAAAGAGAAATCTTTAATGACGAAATACATTGTAACCTTTCCGGTCAAAATAACGTGTCGTTCGTGTCCCACGAAAACATCACAAACAACACTCAGTACATGTGGGACTTAATCCATCCCTCAGAAAGGGGTCTCAGCGTGTTCGCAGGCAACCTTGGTCGTCATCTTCATTACATGTACTGGAGAAAGCAAAGACAACCCGGTCATCGCTACAGCTCTCGTCGCCCCAGGGATAATCCACCCCGTCCATATCACCAGGGCAGGAGGAACTCTTTCTTACTGCGCATGGAACATCGGGGACGAGATTACCTGTACAATTACCGAGCCCAGTGAAAGTCTTCTGTCTACGTATTTCTGTTGGACTGTTATAAGGCTGCCATTTTCATAGTCGCGCATGATTGTTTATAGTACATTAGTCACTGTCCTGTTGATAGATTTTAGGTATTGCCACACTGAATTTCAGTTTTTGGTGTTTGCAAAGTGTCTATTTTCATTTTAATAGGCTATTACTGTGCTTTGCTTTATTTGCAGTTTTCTTCTGTTTCTTTATTATTATTCTTTATAACTTTTGATGGAAAAAAAAGACAAATATTAGTATCCTACAATGGAATTGCCGTTCAATCACTACCAATATAATACACCTTCAACAACATCTTGAGAACAAACACTTATATGGTCATCATCCTTCAATCTCTAAATGTGACAAAGAAGGACTTGCCACGATTGGACCATTTCTCTTCTATCCACCAGTGTGCCAAGAAAGTGATTGTGCTGCGAAATTTCTGTGGCCATTTATATTAATGACCAATTATTTTACCATCCAATCCAGTCGCCTGTACCAAAGGACACAACAAACTTGTATTCTTGTGCAGCGCGTGTCCGATTTGACAAATCGTTAGTTTTGAATATCGTTTCGGTGTATTTCCCCAAAGGTATTATTGATTGCAATTCTGACTGGCTACGTTCGTTAAATACTACAAATGATAAATGGTTAATAGCAGGGGACTTTAATGAACATGCTCCCTTTTGGGATCTATCTTGCGTCAAAGTAACCTCTAATCGCTTGGTTGAGAATATTTCAGATTCTCCACTTTTTCTTTTAAATGACGGAAGTGTCACAAGACTGCCTGATGTTCCCAGCCACAAACCATCGGCAATCGATCTGACCCTAATCTCTCCAAAGGTTAGTTCCTAGCTGCAAGTGGCAATTACACGATAACACTTTGGGAAGTGTGATGATCATATTCCTATTATTCTTACTTTTAGAGGATTTGAAGTTAAACACAATGATGTAAAGGATAAAATTCCAAAATTTGATTATAAACGAGCTGACTGGGCCAAATTTGAATCTGTGTTCTAAGGTCTTACGATGTCAGTTCTTTTGATAAATCAGACATTGAATCTATGTATTCTCATTTTACAGAGGCAGTTTTAAATGCTGCAGGCAAAGCAATTCCTAAAATTAATGTGTCAAACTCTTCGAAACACGTTGGTAAAGTATGGTGGACAGATTCGTGTAAAAATGCTGTAGACAAAAACAAGAACACCTTTAAATTGTATGCTAAAGTTAAAAAAGTGAAAGGCAGTGTTCCTGTCAAATCTGCTAAAAACCAAAGAACAGAGTTATAGAAAGTGCTAAAAGCAACTATTGGTCAACGTTTTGTTTTAATGAAATAAGTGACCATAAAGAAAAGTAAAATTTGGAAAAAGATCCATGAAATGAAAAATGGGATTCATCTACCAGAGTATCCAATTATTCTAGGTGATGAACAATTTCCTTCAGAATATCAAAAAGCTGAGCATTTGCTGACACCTTTGTAAAGAATAGCTCTTACAATAGTCTATCAGACAAATGCAGAACTTTGAGGCAAAATCAATCACAAAATGACATATACAATGACCCTGAGAAAAATAATTATCACTACTTGAATGCTGAAATTACTTTCCAAGAATTACTATCTGCTATCAGTTCATTACCTAAGACCAAGAAAACTTCTGTTGGTCTGGATGCCATTTCCAATGAGTTGATAAAAACATCTTCCAGAAAACTTTTTGTTGTTTTTACACGGAATTATTAGTAAATGCTGGATTGAAGGTAACATCCCATCCATATGGAGAGATTCAATTATAGTCCCTATTTTAAAGCAGGGCAAACCAGTACACGATGTAAATAGTTATAGACCTATCTCTCTGACGTCTCATGTATGCAAATTAATGGAGCAAATTGTTTTAAATCGATTGTCTTATCATTGCGAAAAACATGGGATTATCCCTGTAAACCAAGGAGGGTTTAGAAAAGGCAGATCAACCATTGATCATTTAGTGAAATTAACAACTCAAATCAAACAACAATTTGCCAAAAGACAAAATGTTCTTGCCACATTCTTTGATATAAATAAGGCATACGATCAGGTTTGGCATGAACGATTACTATACAAGTTAAAAACGGTAGGGCTTTCTGGTCATATCTATGACTATGTTAAAACATTCTTGGCCAACAGAAGTATCCAAACAAGAATTGGTCACATTTATTCCTCTAAGAGATTTCTTGATATGGGTATCCCTCAAGGCTCTGTTATTGCTCCTATTCTATTTAATATCCTAACTTACGATTTACCAATATCTATCTCCAAAAAAGTAACTTCATTCAGTATGCTGATGATATCTGTTTGTGGATGAATGTTACTTTAAAAAAAGAAAACATCAAAAAGGTCTATAATTTTGTAAAAGAGCATATCAATATGATCTAGATAATATTGCTATGTATATGTCTGAAAATGGTTTAAGCTTATCACCTCAAAAAAATCTCAAATGATGCTATTCGATGCAAGTGGATATGTTCACAATGCTCCAGAATTCAAAGTTAACAACACCACACTTAAATACGCTTCAATATTAAATTCTTTGGTGTTATATAACGTCTAAGCTCTCTTGGAACCTGCATTTAGAACATGCTGTAAATCAAGCAAGAAAGTCATTGAACCTTCTAAAAGTCATAAGCAAACAAAGCTGGGGTCAAGACACAAATACATTAATCATTTGTCCTCTGCTTTAGTTAGATCTAAATTGTCGTATGCACAAGAGGTATTCTTTAGTGCTCCAAAATATCTATTGAAAAAACTGCAGAGCATAGATTGTAAAGCATATAGAATAGCCCTTGGCGTTCCATTTCATGGTTCCATCATAGGATCTTATCATGAAGCAGGTGTTTTGCCTCTTGATGAGCGAAAATTAGCCTGTGCTAAATACATTTTAAGATGCTCTACCATTCAAAATTCAAACCAAATGGAACTTGAAATTAGGTCCGATATTCATTTTCCTAAGCGTGCAAAACGTATCCGATCTAATAAAACTATTCTTACATTTTCTTCTAAACTATTGACAAAATTAAACACTAATCAAAAGAAATTAGCTGTGCGTTTTCCAGTAAGTCCCATCCCAAACTGGGAGCTTTTTAAGGCAAAGTTTGATTATAACTATACACAATTGTCCAAGCTTGATAACATCAATGTTCTTGCATATGAAGCTAGATCCCATATGAACGATTTTTATCCCAATCATCTAAAAATCTTCACTGATGGTTCTTTATTAGACAATCAGGCAGGCTGTGGTTTTGTCATCCCCACTTTAAAAAACTGAGAAATCTTTTTACCTAGGTAAGGACTTCTCCATTTTCACAGCTGAATTAATAGCATTTTAATGGCTATTCAATATGTCATTGATACACCTTCAATTTCTATGGTGCACTCTTTTGTGTAGACTCTAAATCAGTTCTCCAAGCTTTAGAATCAACAAATCCGAAAAAACCGGGCTGAAATCATCACAGAAATTAAAGTACTTATTCATGTTCTTATATCAAGGGGTATCGCAGTTGATTTTTGCTGGATCCCATCTCATTGTTCAATATCTGGAAATGAATGGGCTGATCGTACAGCTCGGGCAGGTGCAAAAAAAATCTTTAAATCCAAGGATATTCCCATTCTTTTAAGTTTACAAGAAGGTTACTCTCTATTACAAAAAGCTTCTTTTGAAAATTTTGAAAAGATATATAAAGAGTACATGCTTCCCAAAGTACATAAGCCTAATTCTTCAATAAAGTGTTGTTTAAATGCTCGATCACATTTTTTTTCAAAACAGAATTCATTACAGACTTAGGTTAAACGCTTTCAAAACCAAGTTCATAAAAAACATCCAATGTGTATGTGGGGCTGTTGATAGTTGTACAACAACACATATTTTGTACTTTTGTCCTTATTTTGAATCAGCTCTATCAAAATTCAGAAAAGATGAATCTAAATGCATTTTCCAAGAACCTGTATTTCTTCTGAACTTTGTTCAGAACTTAATGATAAGTCCAGTCGGCTCGTTTTTTATGACTTCTGCGTAATTTAGACTGTTTTGTTTTGACTATTGCAGTTTGATTTGATTTTAATGTTGATTTTTGCTAAGGATTGTGCTTATGTAGTAATTCCGCTAATATTTAAACACAACACAGGCGCACACACGCAAGCGCGCGCGCACACACACGCGCGCGCACGCACACACACACACACACACACACACACACACACACACACACACACACACATACACACACACACGCATGCATACTACACACTCATACACATATACAAGTAAACACTCACTTCCTGTCTAATATCACTTTAAAGTGAAAAGACGTTAAATCGAAGAACAACAACAACACGTCGACAGTATGCGCTGGGGTCCCTGTGTGTGTGTGTGTGTGTGTGTGTGTGTGTGTGTGTGTGTGTGCGTGTGTGTGTGTGTGTGTGTTGTTTTATCTTGTTTTGTTTTGTTTTTGCCGGACGAGGGTGTCCTGTGAACTAAAAACTGTCCAACGCTTTCTCTGCATCCACTGTTTTGTCTGTCAGCGTGTCTGTACCCTTCAATTCTTTGTTGTGCCTAGAAGAATGTGTGTGTTTGTGTGTGCACGCGCTGTGTGTGTTAAAAAAAATGTTTGTTGTTGTTTTTTCTCGTTCTTTCTGTCGCACATCAGTTGACTTCTCAGTGGCTTCTGACATTTTGTGTCGAGGAACATTTTTGCTCTTTCAAGTGCATGTATTAAACTTCATATGACAATTCATTATTGTTTTTGTTGTAGTTGTACATTTGTTTTATTATGAATGTTTCGAATGCTTTTGTTTTGTTTCTAATCCATGATATGCTTAGCACGAATACACACACATACGCACACTCGCACAAACGTACACGCACGCGCGCTTACACACACACACACACACACACACACACACACACACACACACACACACACACACACACACACACACACACACACCACACACACTCTCTCTCTCTCTCTCTCTCTCTCTCGCTCTCTCTCTCTCAACACTTTTCCTACAGTGCAGTCGAACAGGCCAGAATAGAGCGGCGACCACTTTCCCATGCTGTTGGGGCCGCCTGGCATCCATTCCATTCATATAGGTACAATGAAAGTGCCAAACTGAACATCTAGCTAGTGACGACGGCACGTCTTGCAAAAGCTGTATACAAGTATATGATAAGTTTCGCATCGTACTACTTTAGCTGATGAAAGAAAGAGGCCTAACCTGAACAAACATGGATTCATGTAGTACTTTCTTGGGATTAGTTCATTTCTTAGATCACTATAAGCTGGACACACTAGGACAAAATGGATTTCATCTTCCTCAGCAGATGAACATAGTAGACATAACAACTGTGACTCAGTTGTTCTTGCATACCTTAAAGAATGTGTAAATCTAGAAGAAACCCCAAATCTAATTTTGTCAGAGCATTCTTTACAAATTTATTTACATTCATGGGACATAAGACTCCCTTAACATCTATATCTCTCATTTTTTGTGTGTGTGTAATTGTTCGAACAACACAACCAACAGAGAGAGAGAGAGAGAGAGAGAGAGAGAGAGAGAGAGAGAGAGAGAGAGAGAGCAGCAAAAAATTCAAGATGGAAGCACATAGTATTACAAAGAAAGTAGAGGCAATTCTCTCTCTCTCTCTCTCTCTCTCTCTCTCTCTCTCTCTCTCTCCTCTCTCTCTCTCTCTCTCTCACACACACACACACACACACACACACACACACACGGTGTGTGTGTGTGTGTGTGTGTGCGCGCGCGCGCGCGCGCGCGCACGCGCGACTGTGACAAATACAACAAAGAAATATGAATGACACAAATCGAGCATGTCACAGAACCAGGAACACTTTGCATACAGTACATACTAGAGTTATATCAGATTAAAGCCTAATTTTCGTTAATATTTGAAACATGAAGAACAATTCAATTTTGAATTTGACACAAGAAACAACAGGTGCCAGACTAATTCTGCTTTGACCCCTATTGGGGTATAATGACAAATCAATTCAGCGATATAAGTGATCAATATGACAACAACAATCAGCCGCTGGGACATCATGGGTTCGATTCCATCGGAGCCATCTATGTATAAGATTTTCTACACCGATCAGGTCCTATCCACCGCTGAGTTTCCAACTGGCTCAGCTAGGAAGACTGGAGCCACAGAGTGGAGTTTCATCCACCTAATGGATGTGTCTCTGAGACTGTTGCTAGCATTTGCTGACCAACACTGCAGCTGTCTCTATATCTCTCGGTCCCGGTTTGACGCCGGGATATATAAGGAGAGAAAGCATAATGCACAGCTCTGTCATGCAGTCTCAGACCGATATGGATCTCCAGTAGGATCATCTTCGTCATCATTATCCTTATCGATCAGCATTTAAAAAAAAAAAAAAAAAAAAAAAAAATCAGATTGTGTGACCCTTCATGTCCTGCTGTCGTGGTTACCTCCGTTTGTTTGCCTCACCCTGTCTAGAGTCGTGGTCAGTTTATGTCGGGGACTGTCGCTGGACGGACTTGCTGGCGCCTTCCGGAGGGAGAGCTCTGATGCATCGCAATTTGTAATAACGTCGCGATTTGTAAGAATTATTACAAATTGCGACGTTATTACAAAACGCGACGCTCAATGCATCGCAATTTGTAATAACGTCGCGATTTGTAATAAATCGCGACGTTATTACAAAATGCGACGCATCAGAACTCACGCCGGCTCCGCGACTAAGCTATTGCTGTCGTCAAAAGGGGGGTTAGTGGGTGCCGTCCTGGATCGCAACAGGCACTACTGAACATCACCAGAGCGTCTCGACAGTATTGCAGTGCCTCCTCTGGTGGGTTGCCACATGACGGCTTAACATTGACTGCTCACTGTGGGACTGCCGCGGGACAGGGCAGTACATGGCTGGCTGTGGGAGAACCGGAATGAGCGGCGTGGGCTTTGTGCAAGTGGGCTGGCACAGAAGATGCCACTGTTAAAAAAAACAAACAAGCAAACAAACAAACAAACAAACAAGCAAACGAACAATAACGCAACACACTCAAACAAATACAGAACACAAAACACGAAGAACTACAGCCTCTAACTGCTACAGGCATATGACATAGCGTGGCCAGTTTCTTTCTTTCTTTTTTTTAAATTTTTTTTTTTATTTTTTTTTTTTTTAACGAATTTATCCGTGTTCACATGTTTTCTTCCCAACAGAAACCACTATTGTACACAATGCTGTATACTAATTGAATACTGATTTTTTTTTTTAAATTTGTGAACTCTTCCCTTTTCGTTCATGCATTTGAGGGAATTGAAAGTTGTTTTGGCTTTGTTTGATTGTGATCATGGAAAAGGAGTGAAAAGGGGGGGGGGGGGGGGGGGGGGGCAGGGAAGTAGAAGGGTGAGAGATGAAGATGAAGGAGGGGAAAGGAGAGGCGCCGGGGGGGTGGGGATGTGAGTGGGAGAGGGCCGTTCATACTGTCTGTAGGCGACCTAGATGAGTCATACCCTACCAGTACAATCCCCCCCCCCCCCCCCCCCCCCCTTCCCCCAACAGCAGTGGCAGAGATGGTCGAGTCATGGGTATTCCCGATTTTTCCCTTCCTCCCTACTCCGAACTTAAAATCGCGTTTCGATCACATGGAGTCCAAGTGTGGAACATTTCTGCGCCGCATCTGAACATGAGTTCAGTTCTGTTTGGGGGGAGGGGGAGGGTATGGAGACTGCACGGTAGCCCCCCCCCCCCCCCCCCCCCCCCCCCCCCTTCCATATGATACGGACTTTCCAGATCTCTTGGGTAAAAATAGACCCTACCTAATTTGCTCGGGGTTCAAAACTCTCACAAAAAAAAACGCTCGAACCCGGAAATCTTTCACAACATGGGATGTTTAAAGGCAAGCGCCTGTGGTATATCATGCATCGCTGCACAGATGTATCCTACTGAAAAGGATAGGTGCACAATGACCCTTCTCTCCCTAACAGATTTTTTTTAGCCGAATGTGTCATCACACGTCTTCTCCTTCTCTTCTTCTTAAACTGCGAATCCTGAGATGGCGGTGTGCTGCGGGGTAATGTGCACACACACACACACACACACACACACACACACACACACAAAGTGCCAAAGACCAAAGTCCGGACCTCGGCTTTAAATAATACTTCAGATTCAGATCCAGAAAACTTTATTATCTCTCGTTAAAAGAGAAATTACATTCGTGACCGCTGCCCTAAAAGTTAAGACATACACATTTATAGTTACAAACGTGACACTGAAAATTAAAATTACTTTCAAACAATAAAACATGCGTGTATCACCAAATGGGAATTTCAATTTTTTTTTAATGTTTTTTTTTTTACGCCATTTCGAATCGAATAAAAAAAAAAACAGCATTAACACGGAAGAAAATCATGAAAAAAAAAAAGATAAACGAGAGGACAAGATGGCGAAAGGTACGGTGTGTGTGTGTGTGTGTGGGGGGTGTGGGGGGGGGGGTGGGGGGGGGGGTAGTTATGTACAATATATGCGATGTACACACGGACATACCCATCCTCTCCTGTTGCTTTAAGTCAGTCATTCGCACACATGAGCATACAGATAATTGTTGATTTTTTTTTTTTAAAACTCGCACGCAACACACACACACACACACACACACACACACACACACATGTCGTCAGTGGGTTTGTTCGTTTCACGCGATGCAGTGACACTCAGACACCGCTGACTGACCCCCCCCCCCCCCCCCCCCCCCCCCCCGAGAAATCCAGTGACACCTGTGCTCAGTCTGCTCGCGGGCCCGTTTTGCCGTCGTGGCGCTTGGGCATGCAGTACTGTCAAGCCTATTGACTGTCATGCCTATGTGACTGTCAAGCCTATGTGACTGTCAAGCTATGTACTGTCAAGCCTATGTTGTTGTGTGCTTGTGTTGTCTCTGTGTGGGTCTGGGTTGTATGTGCGTATGTATGGTTTTTTTGTTGTTGTTGTTGTTGTTTTTTTTTATCGACTAACTTCTATGCAGCAGTGAATTACACCATTACACCACTTAAGCGAAACTATGATGTTCTACGACAACTTGATTTCACAAACTCAGTCTTTGATTTGTTGGAAATCTACCTTTAAAAAGTTTATTTGTATTTTGTAAATAAACAAGATCAGCCTACCTTTTTTTTTTTTTTTTTTTTTTTTTTAGTTTTTTTTTACTGACCCGTAAAATCATGGCGGGATCTAGCGAAAACAAAGTGGGTTGTAAGCTTACAATGGTTACCGGACATTTATTTTACCGGGTTGGTAAACCAGCTTTATTAGTTTGGAAAATAACGGCGACAGCAAAATACTCTCTCTCTCTCTCTCTCTCTCTCTCTCTCTCTCTCTCTCTCACACACACACACACACACACACACACACACACACACACACACACACACACACACACACACACACACACGTATGCACGCATACACTACTAAAAATCTAGAGCCACTGTCTCTGATGATCGAAAATGTTAAACAAAGAAATTGCTTTACAGTCAGTACCCCAATTCGGGCAGCAAATTCAATATAAACTTCGGTCCCACGAAATACAGGACTATGAAGGTTAAGTCTGTTTACATGGCTGGACTTACTCTTCGCTTCGGCGGCTGGGGTCGGGCGGACACTGGGCTGTCTGTATCACTGGCGCACTTCCCGAGTACATCACTGGGACTTGGGACCCTCCACCCCCCCCCCCCCCCCCCCCCCCCCCCCCCCCCCCCCCCCCCCCCCCCCGCCGCTCGTGCACTGGCCGTCATAGCGAAGAAACACAGATACATTCGGATAGATGATGTGTCACGAGAGAATGTAAATATACGGGTTCAACCCCACCACATCTATTTTGCCTCGCAAACCCCCCTTTTCAACATCCCTTTTTTTGCTATGGTGGGCTGCTTTCTATTACTGGCGGTGGTGGGTCGCTTTCTGGTCGTTCAGAGCTAGACATTTTTTTTTTTTAATGGATGGTGCAGGCCTTGTGTTTAAGCCTTGATTGTGTCCTAAGTTTTGGTCATCTCCAGCTATGAGGATTTCGTTATCATAATTCTGTATCATGCCAGCTTGCAGTCTAAGGTTAGAGGGTAGCATGTATAATCCATGGCCTACAAGAAAGTCAGCTTTAGACCTAGCATGTACAAGAACGTTTTGGTATCTTTCTATGCTTGAAGGCAAATCAACAGCGGAGTTAATAGCTTCTTCTAAATGAGCCAAATATTGTTTTCTTGCATCGAAGCCTGTAGAGTGATCCACTATGCTAGACTTGGTCTGTGCTTGCCCTCCTAATAGACACCAAACGTATGTTCGTATGGAGTCATTAAGTCTTTGCACTCCTGGCATGTTAGGCCTTCACTTTCATCAAAGATAAATGTTGTCTAGGCATTAGGGTGTTTTTGTTCTATTGACCCCAGTCTAACTGGTTTGTTTGGCATAAAAGAGGTGTGCCCAG
Source organism: Conus betulinus (assembly GCA_016801955.1). Taxonomy (NCBI): domain Eukaryota; kingdom Metazoa; phylum Mollusca; class Gastropoda; order Neogastropoda; family Conidae; genus Conus; species Conus betulinus. The sequence goes on from JADBJO010000199.1 coordinate 405,499, forward strand.
GCCAGTAGTCATAATTATATTCTCTGCGTTCACCCCACAGTGTGCCCAACCCGTGATTACGGTCTAACTTTTGTCTAAAATCAGTTGAAGGGTTAATGTTAGATTCATTGCAGATTTTTTCATATGCATTTTTGTCGATTCGGTTGTTAAATGGATCAAATAACTGATCGTTAGGAAGTGCTACTTGTAGTTCAGTTAGTATACGCCTATACTGGTAACAAACATGAAAATTATATACTGACCTTACTAAGAGATTGGGGTGGTTTAAATGGTTTGCATATGAAATACCGCAGCCAGTGGTTGAGCAGTAAATCGCAAAATTTAACTGATTTTGATAACAAACCATAGGGTGAACTGACAAATTTTGGTTTTAGATCATTTTTTTACTGGGGGATTTAAATATTTTTGTAGGGGGGTTACAAGTCTGGCTCGAAAACCGAATGATTCATCTACTGCATGGTTAGTATACTGAAGCTCAGTGATTTGGGGTTATAAAACGCCCCTACATTGTAGGTGGCACTTTCGTTATATTTAAAAGGTTCCATGTTTGATTATTTTAGTTGGTTTTTTTTTAATTGTTTTAAAAAGGATGTACATCATATAACCAAACAAAACGAGCGTGTGTTTTTAAAGTACCCACTTGAGAATAGACGCGGTCAGTATAGGGTGCTCTCAAAGAACTTGGTTTTAAAAGTTATGTGGTTTAACAATTCTAAAGAGGCTCAAAATAATTGGATTAATATTGGTTACCAACAAGGCAATCAAATAACTCATGTAAAAATCCCAGAAGGTTATTACAACTTTTGTTCTTTAAAAGAAGTATTTAGCGAATTTGGCATATTGCTAAAAATTAATGAGGCAAACCTCAGAATGACTATGCATTTTTCCACAAGAAGAAAGAAAGGAGTACACTTTTCCTAGAGGCCTTGCTCGAATCTTGGGCTTGCACAGTAGTGACAGAGCTTATCGTATCGTATTAGTACAAGGATGACACCTATAAATTTGAAGGTAATCAACCGTCTGATTTTCTCATGAACACCAATGTTGTATGTCCATTTACAAGAATTAAAAACAGACCGTAATTTATTTGATGGTCAGCCATCTACAGTTTTGAGAGCACTACCATCAACTAAGGTGGGTGGTTATTGCGATTATCAATTAAACACATTTGGTGAAAACAGACAATTTAAAGAATTAATTGGTGGGTGGTAAATACATTGTGTGTAAAACTAACTAACCAAGACGGAAAACTGGTTGTTTGTTCTGATTTATTAATAGCGCTTGAGATAGATGATATACTGAGGGATGACTACTGTTAAAAGGTCTAAGTCTCAGTCCCGTTGATTGCTTTTGCAGATAGATAAATAGATGATTAATGCCTTTAAAGCTTAGATAAGCCAGAGAGAATGTAAATATACGGGTTCAACCTCACCACATCTATTTTGCCGAGCAAACCCTTTATAACATCTTTTATTTAACATTTTTTATTTGTTGTTGTGAAAACAGGGCTTTCAGAGGAAAATAGCAAAAACAGGATGCTGAAAAGGGGGGTTGTTGCGAAGCAAAATAGATGTGGTGGGGTTGAAACCGTATATTTACATTCTCTATCACGCCACATTGTTGTCTCGTTTTTCCTTTCTTTGAATCGAAATCACGCAGGCTTTGAGCCACAAGAAAATATGCGAGAGCAAGCAAGACTGGTAAATCGCGTGTGTGTTGATCTCCCAAGGTAAGTCTGAACGTGCTACCGCTACACTTGGGCCACAGATTATCCAGTGTTACTGGCGCGCGTGCTAATCTGTCGCACACGCATCCAATACAAGTGTTCACCAGGCCCGACGTCGAGACTTCGCGATGCGTTTGCGTGCGAAATTTCGCTACAGACGTGATACCGCATTTTCCCGTACGGGAAATTCCGATATGAGGTTCGGGAAAACCCGATAAGACGTCTGAATGAGGTAGGGGTAGCAAGGGGATGGGGCGCGGGGGAAAAAAAAAAAAAAGGGGGGGGGGGGGGGGGGGGAAGAAAAAGGGGACGGGGAAAGAGCAGAGAGGGGCAGAGAGGGGCAGAGAGGGATTGGAGGAATGATTCATGGACATTGTCTTACGTCAGAGTACGAAGTACGGAAATGGCGTGTTGAAGATTGTCAGCAAACGGAGAGGTCCATCTGTTGAGAACTTCAGGTCACTGTCCGTGCCCCTCGCTTGTTGCCACACATTGGCCGGTGTCTTTTCTTGGACCAGCGCCAATGGCCGCCACATCTGTCACATTCTGTGCACACCAGCGCCAATGGCCCGCCACATCTCTCACATTCTGTGCACACCAGCGCCAATGGCCCGCCACATCTGTCACATACTGTGCACACCAGCGCCAGTGGCCCGCCACATCTCTCACATACTGTGCACACCAGCGCCAATGGCCCGCCCATCTCTCATCTCTCACACACTGTGCACACCAGCGCCAATGGCCCGCCACATCTCTCACATTCTGTGCACACCAGCGCCAATGGCCCGCCACATCTCTCACATACTGTGCACACCAGCGCCAGTGCCCGCCACATCTCTCACACACTGTGCACACCAGCGCCAATGGCCCGCCACATCTCTCACACACTGTGCACACCCGCGCCAATGGCCCGCCACATCTCTCACACACTGTGCACACCCCGCCAGTGGCCCGCCACATCTCTCACACACTGTGCACACCCGCGCCAGTGGCCCGCCACATCTCTCACACACTGTGCACACCCGCGCCAGTGGCCCCGCCACATCTCTCACATACTGTGCACACCCGCGCCAGTGGCCCGCCCACATCTCTCACATACTGTGCACACCCGCGCCAGTGGCCCGCCACATCTCTCACATACTGTGCACACCCGCGCCAGTGGCCCGCCACATCTCTCACATACTGTGCACACCCCGCCAGTGGCCCGCCACATCTCTCACATACTGTGCACACCCGCGCCAATGGCCCGCCACATCTCTCACATTCTGTGCACACCCGCACCAGTGGCCCGCCACATCTCTCACATACTGTGCACACCAGCGCCAGTGGCCCGCCACATCTCTCACATACTGTGCACACCCGCGCCAGTGGCCCGCCACATCTCTCACACATACTGTGCACACCAGCACCAGTGGCCCGCCACATCTCTCACATACTGTGCACACACCAGCGCCAGTGGCCCGCCACATCTCTCACACACTGTGCACACCAGCGCCAATGGCCCGCCACATCTCTCACACACTGTGCACACCCGCGCCAATGGCCCGCCACATCTCTCACACACTGTGCACACCAGCGCCAGTGGCCCGCCACATCTCTCACACACTGTGCACACCCGCGCCAGTGGCCCGCCACATCTCTCACATACTGTGCACACCCGCGCCAGTGGCCCGCCACATCTCTCACATACTGTGCACACCCGCGCCAATGGCCCGCCACATCTCTCACATTCTGTGCACACCCGCGCCAATGGCCCGCCACATCTCTCACATTCTGTGCACACCCGCACCAGTGGCCCGCCACATCTCTCACATACTGTGCACACCCGCGCCAGTGGCCCGCCACATCTCTCACACACTGTGCACACCAGCGCCCATGGCCCGCCACAACTCTCACGTACTGTGCACACCAGCGCCAGTGGCCCGCCACATCTCTCACACACTGTGCACACCAGCGCGCCAGTGGCCCGCACATCTCTCATCTCTCACACACTGTGCACCACCAGCGCCAGTGGCCCGCCACATGGCTCCACATCTCTCACACACTGTGCACACCAGCGCCAGTGGCCCGCCACATCTCTCACATACTGTGCACACCCGCGCCAGTGGCCCGCCACATCTCTCACATACTGTGCACACCCGCGCCAGTGGCCCGCCACATCTCTCACATACTGTGCACACCCGCGCCAGTGGCCCGCCACATCTCTCACATACTGTGCACACCCGCGCCAGTGGCCCGCCACATCTCTCACATTCTGTGCACACCCGCGCCAATGGCCCGCCACATCTCTCACATTCTGTGCACACCCGCGCCAATGGCCCGCCACATCTCTCACATACTGTGCACACCAGCGCCAGTGGCCCGCCACATCTCTCACATACTGTGCACACCCGCGCCAATGGCCCGCCACATCTCTCACATACTGTGCACACCCGCGCCAGTGGCCCGCCACATCTCTCACATACTGTGCACACCCGCGCCAGTGGCCCGCCACATCTCTCACATACTGTGCACACCCGCGCCAGTGGGCCCGCCACATCTCTCACATACTGTGCACACCCGCGCCAGTGGCCCGCCACATCTCTCACATTCTGTGCACACACCCGCGCCAGTGGCCCGCCACATCTCTCACATTCTGTGCACACCAGCGCCAATGGCCCGCCACATCTCTCACATACTGTGCACACCCGCGCCAGTGGCCCGCCACATCTCTCACATACTGTGCACACCACCCGCGCCAGTGGCCCGCCACATCTCTCACATACTGTGCACACCC